>CABEGB010000618.1:65037-425700 GCA_901521435.1 Crematogaster levior
GTCCTTCAAATCCTTGACATGTGCGGTTTCCATTCGTTGCTCGTTGGCTACGTCACGGATTCGTACGACGACCGGGGAGATGTACTCCTGCACGGTGTATGGCCCGGCGTATCGCGGCGCGAGTTTCCCGGCGAATCCGGTGTCGGCGTGGGATAGCGGGTGCTCCCGCTTGAGCACGTGACTGCCGACGGCGGGTTTCCACTCTCTGCGGCAGAGGTTGTAGTATTTTTCCTGCCGTGCTGTTGCCTCGCGTTGTTGTTTTAAGGCTTCCTCAAACTTAGTTCGCAGTCTTTCTATCTCTTGCACGCGCGCCGTCGGGCGGGCTGGTGTTCCCGCGTCGTCGGATAGGCCGATTTCACGCTGCGTGCGCAGTGTGCCGGGAGCGGTGAGCTCGTGGCCGTACGTTAGCATGGCCGGGGTGAAACCGGTGCTATCGTGGACCGCGGTGTTGGCCGCAAAGATGAGCTGGGGCAGCTTCTGATCCCAGTGCCGGTGGTTTGCCCCGACGTACTGGGCGACCATTGTCTTGACCGTACGGTTAGCTCGCTCGACCGGATTGCATTGGGGCGAGTACGGCGGTGTAAGGCGATGGTTGATTCCGGCGCGGGCAAGCATCCCGCGGAATTCACGGCTTTGGAACTGTCGGCCGTTGTCGGTGATGACGCGGTGCGGACAACCGTGCCGGAGGATCACATCTTCCTCCACGCTCCGTGTGACGGCTGCGGCGGTGGCTTGTCTCAGCGGTCGTGCGGTGATCCATTTCGAAAAGATGTCTTGGCACATCAGGATCCACGTATGGCCGGCGGTGGATCTCGGTAGCGGGCCGATCAGATCGATGGCGATCACGAGGTTGGGCGCGTCTACTTCTGAGTGGTGCATCAATCCTGCGGTTGTTCGTTGTTGCGGTTTGTACCGTTGACAGTTCTGGCAGTGACGTACGTATTCGGAGGCCTGTCGGAACATTCCCGGCCAGTAGTATCTCTGGGCCAGCCTCTCTTGGTGGTCTTGGCGATTCCCAGATGTCCGGCGGTATCGGCATCGTGGCATTCCCTTAATGTGCGGTCCCGTAGCGGTTTCGGTACGCAGAACTTCCACATGGTCGGGTCGTCTTCGTTCTCCGGTGACCGTCCTTGAATGTGGCGGTACAGTTGCCCGTTCTCGATACAGTAATCGGGGTGTTTGTCTGGTTCTCGTTAAACTGCTTCCGTCATCCGGTTGTACCACGCACACCTTTCTTCTGGTTCGATGACTGCGAGGTCCCAGCTTGTAGCCTCGGCTACCTCCTCCCCCTCCCCCAGAGGCTGGCGCGACAGCGCATCCGGTACGTAGTTAAGGGCCCCCTTCCGGTATTCTACGTCGAACTCGTGCTGCTGTAGGGCTACGGCCCACCGCGCCAATCGTCCGGTCGGGTTCTCCAGTCCGCGAAGCCATCGTAGCGAGAAGTGGTCGGTGATGACCTTAAAGTGGTATCCCTCCAGGTACGGTCTCATTTTCTCGATGCCCCACACGACTGCGAGGCATTCCTTCTCGGTGGCGGAGTAGTGTCGTTCCGCTGCTCGCAACGTACGGCTGGCGTACGCCACGACTCGCTCCTGGCCGCTGATGTCCTGTGTGAGCACGGCTCCTAGTCCTACGTCACTGGCGTCGGTCTGTAGTGCGAAAGGCACGTTAAAGTTTGGGCACTGCAACACTGGTGCGGTGGCAAGGTGGTCGCGGGTTTTGCGGAAAGCGGCTTCTTGCTGCGGGCCCCATTCCCACCGCTTCTTTTTATGCAGGAGGTCGTTCAGGGGAGCCGTTGTTGTGGCCACGTTCGGGATAAACCTGCGGTACCACGACACCATCCCAAGAAATCGGCGCAGCGCGGGCAGTGTCGTCGGAGGTGGTATTTCAAGGATCGCTCGGACCTTCTCCGGATCGGTTCTCAGGCCTTGTTGGTCAATGACGTGGCCCAGGTATCGAAGGCTCGTCCGTCCAAATTGGCACTTGTCCGTGTTTATTCGTAGGTTGGCCTTTAGCAGTCGTTGTAGTACTTCTCGTAGGTTCTGCAAATGCTCTTTGAACGTGCGGCCAAGTATCACTATGTCGTCTAGATACGCGAAAGCCCAGGGCTCCATATCCGGACCGATTACTTGATCTAGTAGCCGCTGGAACGTGGCGGGTGCGGCGTGCAGGCCGAACGGCATGACTCGGAACTGGAATTGGCCTCGTCCGGGGATGGCAAATGCGGTCAGCGGCCGGCTGTCCGGGTGTAGCGGCACCTGCCAGTATCCGTTTTTCAGGTCGATGGTTGATAGGAATTTTGCTCCCCTCAACTGATCTAAGATGTGCTGGACAGGTGGCAGCGGGTAGGCGTCCCGGACGGTGGCGTTGTTGACTTTCCTGAAGTCGATGCAGAATCGATACCGCCCGTCCTTTTTCTTGGCCAAAACCACCCCCGAATTCCACGGACTGCTTGTCGGTTCGATGCATCCTTCTTTTAACATCGTGTCTATTTCGGTATCGATTACGTTCTGCAGCGCTGGGTTAAATGTTCGATATCGTTGTCGTATCGGCGCCTGTTCTTCCTTTAGGCGGATGCGGTGTTCGGCCAGTGTGGTGGTTCCCTGGCACTTTTGGAACTGCGGTAACATTTCGTCTAGGAGCTGTTGGAGCTCCTTCCTCTGACGTTCAGAACAGCCCGATAGGCCGGTTACGGCTGGGTCGGTGGGGAGGAGGGTGGCAACCTCCGGTAACGTCCACCGGAATCCGGCCTTGCTCAGGAATTTGATCCCGGCGATGACGTCTGGGTTGAGTCCTGCCAGTACGTGGAAGGTCTGTCGTCCGCGGTAACGCCCCATTTGAACCGGAACGACGATTTCCTCGGTGATTGTGGCCTTCCGGCCATTCGCCAAGTACACCGCGGCGTTGATGCGGCGGTGGCGGGCATGGGGGCGGAGGTGGTCGGCCAGCTCCTCGGAGATGTACGAGAGGACCGCCCCGCAATCCAATAATGCCGTGTGTCGCTCCCCGAGTATTCTGATTACCCCCCTGGGTCGGGGGTCGGCGGTGTTGTCGGGGTCGATGCTCGGTAGGGACGGTGTTAGCTGGCGGCGTCCTTTTCGGCATCGGTTGCCGGCCGGGGAGCTCCCCTGGTATCCTCGGCCCTCGTTGCGTTTCCCGCCCCGTGGCAGTTGCGGGTTAACACACCTTCCTTGCCGCACTGTGAACAAAAAAGTTTTGCCGGGCGGCGGCAGAACCGGCGGGTGTGACCCCTCTGGCCACAGTTCCAGCAGCACTCCTGCGGACGGTATCCGGGCGTTACGGCGGCGGCGGCGGTGGCGGCGGCGGCGGTCTTCTCCTTTGCTGGCTGATACGTCTTTTCGTAGCGCCGATTATTTTCATATTCATCGGCCAGGCTTAACATCTCGGTGAGGTTCCTGAAATCGCTTCGCCGGACGTAGAAGCGATATTCCGGGCGTAGATTAAAGTAGATCCGTTCGAGCTGATCTTCCGTGCTCATCTGGCCGTGTCTGCGCATCAGCGTCTGGATGGCGGTGACATACTCCCGTGCGGTCTCTTTCGGCCCCTGAACGCGTCGTGCAATGGCCTCTTCTGCTTCGAATCGGCTTCGAGCGGGCACGTAATTTTGTCGGAAGCTTGCTTCAAAGTCCTTCCACGAGCGCCAGTCCCCGCGGTTGTTGCGATACCATAAGAGCGCCTGGTCTTTGAAGAGGAGCGGTAAACATTTGCGGAGCTGTTCCCGCGTTAGGCCGTAGCTATCTCTCAGATCTTCGAGCCGCTCCAGAAAGGCGATGCCATCCTTGCCGTCAAACTGGCAGCCCCACTTGCGAACGGTGTCTAATAGAGCGGTGGTCTCCGCGAGCGTACTACCGGCTCGGCGGGTACCTCGGTTTGCGGAGTTTTCGTCTTCGTCTTCCTCGTCCGTGTCTCCTCCGGTCTCGCTCTTGGATTTCGCGCCTGGTTCCTCGTGGATGTACTGCAACAGACGCGTGCGCAATTCGTCTCGCCCCCCTTCGGTCGAAAGATCCCTATTCGCGAGCTCTTCGATGAGCTCATCCTTTTGCAAACGGTGTACCCACCCGGTGGTGGTTGGCGGTCGCATTTTCGCGGCGCGGGTTCGCCTACTCAACCTTCGAGTCCCTGTTCGGGCGCCATTTGTAACTGTGGATTTCTGTGCTGCGGATAGCCGCGGTTATCCAAAGTTCGGGCGGTGGAGTCGAAGGCTGAGTGAAATAGGCGTGCGTTTATATCTTAACAACTAGGCTTTATTCTATGACTAACTTATACAATAACTTACATGCTAACTTATTTCTAATATATACAAGTCCGGTATTACCGGCTTTAGGATTCGCTATTGGCGCGTGTGCGCGTGAATGCTGCTTAATGTCGCGGAACGAACTCGGTTCGGCCCGTCGGAGTTCGTGGTGTCTCGGCGGCGTGACGCTGAGCGCGAAGATCGGGCGGAATCGGCGGGTCTCGCGGTGCTTCGGCGGCACGGCTTAGCTCGCGGAGACCGGACGGAGTCAGCGGACTTCGCGGTGTTTCGGCGGCGCGGCTCCGGCTACGGTGATCGGGCGGACTCGGCGGATTCCGTCTCGCGTCGGCGGTTCGGATTCGGATTAATTCGAACGGTGAATTACGGGGATGATTCGGAAAGGTGGAGGCCTCTCATTACGAGGCGGGTTGCCGCTCAGCACGCGGTTTGCCACTCAACTCGTGGACTTCGGATATCGCTACTCAGCACGTAGCTGGATTCGTATGCGGACCGGTAACTGTCGCTCAACTCGCGACTCTCGGTGACGCTCAACGCGCGTCTTGGAGGAATTGCTCGTTCAACTCACAAGCGACTAGGATCCGGGGACTAAGTCCCGGTGGATAGACCTGCTCAACTCGCTGGTCGGAAGGAACATGCTTATCACCGAAAATCCTGCGGTATATATACCCGCAGGTCGGTGATAAGCGGGTTGGTGCGGCGCGGTAATAATTGTTTATGTCGGGGGTGACTTCTCGCAGTAACGCTTCGTTACAAGCGTGATGTCTTTTACAGACAAGATTTATTACACGCTTATCTTTTATAAGCGTGATGTCTTTTACAGACAAGATTTATTACACGCTTATCTTTTATAAGCGTGATGTCTTTTACAGACAAGATTTATTACACGCTTATCTTTTATAAGCGTGATGTCTTTTACAGACAAGATACGTATCATAATAATTCTCAAAACGACACAGGCAAATAAAATAAGAGTACGCAAATATACGCACGAAATTAAATTTTTCGCTAAATTATATACGAGAGAAACTTGGAATTTTATTAAAATGTAAGTTTACTGATCGTTTTAGTGTAATTCTGGAAGTTTATTTCACTTTAACCGAGAATTATTTTGTACGTATATAATTTATTACACGTTTATCTTACTATAAGCGTGATGTCTTTTACTGACAAGATTTATTACACGCTTATCTTTTATAAGCGTGATGTCTTTTATAGACAAGATTTTTTACACGCTTATTTTTTTATAAGCGTGATGTGTTTTACAGACAAGATACGTATCATAATAATTCTCAAAACGACACAGGCAAATAAAATAAGAGTACGCAAATATACGCACGAAATTAAATTTTTCGCTAAATTATATACGAGAGAAACTTAGAATTATAATAAAAAAATAAATAAGAAAGAAAAATGTGTTAATGTGTGTGTGTGTGGGTGTGTGTGGGTGTATGTGTTATAATATTCTTTATCACCTCTGAATTTTTCCTAGCGCGAATTTTTCCCCGCTAGCGATGAACGTCGTAACGGTACGATGTTTACAAACAAACAGGCTGCGTGCATCGCGACGAAAGATCGCGACGAAAACAAACGAAAAACCAAGATGCGCGTTTGTTTCAGTGCTCATTCTTAGGAAGACATTCTTAGGAGGGCATTCTTGAGTGCATTCTTGAGACATGGAAGGTTAGTTAGAAACAGTTTATTTCAATTTGATAGACAAATAGTTATTTCATAACTGACTAAATATATGTGTACACACACACACACACGCACGCGCACGCACGCATTTACGCACGCACGCACGCACGCACGCACGCACCGCGCACGCACTTTACACACACACACACACACACACACTTCTACCGCCTGGCGCTGGCCGAGAGCTGGCCGTGACGTTCGACGATGCATTCAACAAAGAAAGCGAGAGAACTATACGTCGACACTCTTTTACCGCCCGACGCTGGCCGAGCGCTGGCCGAGACGTTCGACGACGCGTTCGGCAAAGAAAGCGAGAGAACTATACGTCGACACTTTTTTACCGCCCGACGCTGGCTGAGCGCTGGCCGAGACGTTCGACGACGCGTTCGGCAAAGAAAGCGAGAGAACTATACGTCGACACTCTTTTACCGCCCGACGCTGGCCGAGCGCTGGCACCCACGGACAGCCATCCCCACCCTATCCCCACCAGCTACTACAGCGTGCTGTTGGGTCTGCAAGTTTGCATCACTGCCCACGCGTCCGGAGCACCGGACGCGGAGGAAACCCAGGTAGTTGGGAACACCCGACAAAAATCCCGTTGGTGCTCTTAGTACTCCTCCCTGCCGAGCCAGAGATGGTGGCAATGTCATCCATCACTGCCCCGATCAACGGATCAAAGGAGCCCCTCCTTAAGCCCCCTCACCACGACAAGGTGGCGCCAATTCGAGGGGGGTCCCCCCTCCCTACCTGACCTGATCTTTTTTTTGCGGGAAGGGGGGGAATCTTCTAAAGACACTCCAGGGCCCGTACCCTGGGGTAGTGCCGGATTCGATGCACATGTATATTCAAAGAATATGCATGTACATCGCCTACTGGCTAAAACCCCCCTTCATGTGCACTCGTCCTCTCCCCGTTTGATGTCATCGGTTCGCGCGAGCATTACATCAATGATCATCAAGGGTGTCCCATTGATGGGGTCCTCCTGTCGGGTTTCTCTCATTTTTTCTCGCGTGGCTTATAGCCGCTTCCGGAATAGACTGGCTGTGGTAGTGGGGGTCGTTAACTCACCCTAGCTCCTACCACCGTATTTGTAACCGGCGGAGGAGGTTTGAGCGGAGGACGTCCCCTTCTTCCATTTCTAATCTCCCGTCTCCACTTCTTCCTCCACTCCCTCTCTCAAGCGCCTGACGAGTTCTTTCCTCCTCTTCCTTCTTGCACATAACCTGTGTACAGAAATCAGAGAAGGCTCGCCATTTCTTGGGATCCTGTATGATTTGGTGGACGATAGTAGAAAGTTCCAACTCCCTGTCCCCCAAGGGCCATCCGTAAGGCTTCTCTCTGTTCCCCCCACTCTGGACAGATTTGGACCATGTGCCGTGGGGTATCCTGGGGAGATCTGCAGAATCTGCATTTAGGTGAATCAGTTCTTACAATCCTATGGACATAATTCCCAAAACATCCATGTCCTGTTAATACTTGGGACATATGGAAGTGTATCATTCCATGTGTGCGGTTTACCCAGTTCTCCAGGTGTGGGAGAATAGCATCTCTCGTGTGGCGGCCTCCTACATATCTACGTGGAGTTTCTAATTCCCTTCTCCATTCCGCAATAGCCTTTAATTGGGCCTCCATAAATAACCTTCTTTTCACCGATGGTGTAAGGGTGATGCCAGAACGTGTACTCTCTCTCTGAGAGTCTTATACAATTCTCTGTATTTAGTTGCGAGAATGTCCACCGGGATCTAACTGGTTAATAGTGCTGCTGCCTCATGTGACACTGTGCGGTAGGCTGCACATACTCTCAAATTCATCTGTCTGCGTACCTTTTCAATATCTTGTCGAAACCTCCTGTCCCGCGACACTGCCTCGGCCCACACAGGGGCGCCGTACATTAGGATTGACGTTACCACGTTGGCGAAGAATTTTCTTCTTGCTTCTCCTGGCTCTCGGAGGTTTGACATAATTCTGCGGAGTGACATTACACAGTTACCCACCTTGGGCAAAAGACAGAAGAAATGATGCTTAAAATTCCAATCTGGGTCCAAGTGTAGACCCAGGTACTTAATTGTTGTTTTCATCAGCACAACACTGCCTTTAACTGTTATGGTTTGAGCCCGATCCTGCCGGGGGGCACCAAACACCATCGCTTCCGTTTTGGTTAGGGCAGTTCGCAGTCCCAGCCCCTCTATTGCCCTTATCAAGATAGCTAGGCCTGTATCCGCCAGGGCAGCCGCTTCCTCAGACGATCTACCTTGTGCAAGCAAGAGCGTGTCGTCTGCGTAGCAGACGACCGAGCAATTCATCGGCAGGGGTGTCCGCAAAATTACATCATATGCCAAATTTCACAAAGTGGGGCCCAGCACAGAGCCCTGTGGAACCCCACATAAGACTTCCCTCTCTTGCATGGCATTCGTTCAATCTATGTATATAACGCGTCTTTGGTCCAAGCTACGAACAATTCTGCTCAAGTATGGAGGGAAGTTTCCAGACGCCAGAGCCGAGTGGATGTGCTTCCATTGGACGCTGTTGAAAGCATTACAAATGTCGACGCTGACCGCGACCATTATCCGCCCATATGAGGTAACCTCCCCTACCCTGGATTTGACTTGCACGATGACGTCCATCGTGGAGTGGGCTTTGCGGAAGCCAAATTGTCTATCAGATAGACCATTTGTCTTCTCGAGGTGCGTGACGATCCTCTTATTTAATAATCTTTCGAAAACCTTAGTCATCTCGGATATAAGACAGATGGGTCTGAACCTGCCTGGGTCATCAATTCTCCCTCTCTTTTCGGAATCAGCACCACTCGTGCTTTCTTCCATTTGGTAGGGAAGCAACCTTCCTTCAATAATCTGGTAAAGATCGCGGCCCAGCTATCGGCCAGGATCAGCCCCGCGCCAGATACTACCTCCCCCGGGATGCCATCAAGCCCGGGGGCCCTCATCGCCCCGCTAGGAAGAGCGATCTCTTCCGCCGAGACCGACACAGTAGGGTCCCAGCACGACTCAAATGAAGGGGCGACTGGACTACTCTTTGGTGGAAAAAGAGTGCCCAGGATTCTGTCTACCGTCGCTGGCGGGTGAGTTTTGGTTACCGACGGGGCAAAGGGTCTCAGTTTTCCCATTGCGATCCGGTAGGGTCTGCCCCAAGGGTCCTGGTCTATTGTCCCTATAAGTTCACCCCAGGCCTTCTCCTTAGCTTTCTTAATTTCTAATCTCAGTGCCTTTCTTTTTGCCTGGTAGTCGCTATACATGTCCTCAATCCCTGTCTCAGGCTTATGCTTGATTCTTGCTCGAAGCCACCTTCTATATGCCTTCTTGCACTCTGCCCGATTGGCAGCGATGGTATCATTCCACCAGTAGCACGGTGTATGCCCTCTCACAACCCGGGAGCGTGGCAGAACTATGTTAGTTATGTCTCGGATCGAATTTTCTAACCAACAGATGTTCCTCCTTAGATCCGGGTAGTCAGGAAAAGCCCATGCGTAGAATAGCGCCGCAGAGACAAGAAGGTCCCTCAGCCTTTTTCTATTCCAGGCCGGGAATCGCGACCCGGGGCCCAGTCGAGCTCGGTGACTTCCAACCAGAGAAAATCTGATTAGCCTGTGGTCCGAGAGAATTTCCTCATCAAGGACTTTCCAGTTTTTTATCCTAGCCGCTAGCCCGAGCGTTGTCCATGTCAGGTCAATCACCGAGTATCCCTGCGGACGAACGCAGGTAGCAGGGAGTATTGTGTAGCTGTAGGCCCCTGCTAGCCGCCCAGTCCGCCATCATATCCCCCCTAGCGCAACGTGGGGAGCGAGGATCCCAGCTGGTGGAGCGGGCATTAAAATCCTCAGCTACAATTGCTTGCGCGCCCTCAGCAGTGTGTCCATCCACCACTTTCCCGACTTCATCCAGGGCCCGACAGAACTGCGTGGTTGTCCAACTGGGAGGGAAGTAGCATCCGATCACGACTACATTCCCCCACAGTACCGTGACTTAGCCCGATCCGTTGCTGATCTTGTAGCACGGTGGGAATGAGGGGCCTGTTTTCCACTTAATGGCAGCGAGCGGGGGGTTCTCTGAGGAGGAAGCCCAGCTCACCGAGTGAGGGACCGCATGTGGTTCCGCCAGTATCGCTAGCGCGCTCCTCCATATATTTGTATAGGAGGTCCTGGGAACCCGTCGAGTGGTTGAGGTTTGCTTGTAAGATGTCCATTATAAGTTCTCAGCGTCCATCTCCATCCTCGCCTCGGTTTCCAGGTCAGCTACCGGGCCTCGGTCTCGGACAGGGGGGGCATTCAAGGCTGCTTGCCCTATGGTTCGCCTTTAAGTTCTTCCCAGCGCACACAGAGCATCGGACAGGATTCTTGCATCCCTCCGTCTTGTGGTCCGGATCACCGCACCTGTAGCAAAGGGAGCTTCGGTCCATGGTGTCCGGGCATCTTTTTTTTTTTTTTTTTTTTATATCCCAGGGGAAATCCTTTATGGATACCCGGGAGGTCCGGGGGGACCTCCACGGGTTATGTGGGACTCACCGGAGGGGAAAGAATTCCCCTCCGGCATACCCACTAAAACCCCTGGGGGTGTCCATCCTAGCCTAAAATGAGGAGGGGCTGGGCATCACCAAAGGTATTCATCCAGCCCCTCCTCAGGCGTGGCCGCCAACGGCGGCCTCAATCCCGAGGGGAGGGAGTGCCAGGGTCTCGTAATAGCACTCCCTCCCCATTATTACAAATGTCTAACCTGGGGAAGGCCGGGACACCTCAGCCTTCCCCCGCCCCCCCCCAGATGTTAAAGGGGGGGGCCGCCCCGAGTGTTGGTGGGGCTAAGGGCGGCTGGGGGCCCCCGCCCCCAGTCGCCCCTTCTTACCCCGCTTCTTCCCCTTGGGGTGGAGGTCCGAAGGAGGACCCTCCTTATCCTCCAACCCCTCGGCGAAGAAGCGGTTCTCCTTTAACTGAAGGTCAAGGGAGGAAGTCTCTGAGGCTTTTTTCTCCCCAGACCTAATACCGCTCGTTTGGAGGAGGGGCGCGACAGGCACCTTTGCTCCCTCCAAAATAGGCAAGGACTCTACTTCCAGGGTCTTTGCCAATCCCTCTAACAGTTGGTGTATCCCCCCAGTAATCTTATCCTGACTCAAAGAGTGAGGACGGAAAGACTCGAGGAGCCTCTGCCTCAGATCTGTGCAAAAATCATCCATAAACTCCTCCCCATATTCCCGCACCAACACCTCCATGTATGGGGGCGGGGGGAAGGAGGAAGGAATCTCCATCTCTCTCGAGAGATCTATGTCAATGACAGCCTCTTTCCCGCCTCCAAGAGTTATGGTGAGGCGTCTCACAGGGTTTAACGCCTCACACACTACACCCTTCCTCCCACCGACCTCGTCCTCAGTGGTCAGGGAGGATCCGCTAACAACACCCTCCACCACCCCCCGCCCCCAACCGGTAACCTAACTAGGTTGATCGTCGGGGAGAGGGAGGACAGTTTCGGGTCAAACAGCTCCGGCAAAACCGCCTTCACTGGAAGAGTGGAGGCGGTTATAGGAGCCGGAGGGAGGGGGACAGACCCCACACCCCCCCCAGACTCCTCAACCTCCATATCAGCCACGCCTGGCCCCTCTGAGGTGGATTCCCCAAAGGGAGGATCCACCTCCATAACCTCTATCTGGGGAGGAGACAACTCCTCCCCAGAAACAACCGAGGAGGGGGGTAAAACCCCCCTCCCCCCTTCAAAAACCACCGGAGAAGGGGGTGACACTCCCTTCCCTTTCCTCTTTTTCCTCCTCCCTCCCCCGCGACGGGGAGGGACCACGGGGCACCCGCTCCCACCGATACGGTGGCGAGCGGGTAGCCCCGCGTCGGCACACTGGGGGCAATGTGCGGCCGGCGCCGCACATGCCCCCACATGGTGCCCGTCCCCGCCACACCGGAGGCAGGAACTGCCCCGGTCGACGGTGGACGGGCACCATCTTCTAATGTGCCCCCGCCCCAGGCACCTGAAGCACCTGGGGGGGGCACTTACCTCCGGGGAGGTCTGCGTCCCGACGGAACGGGACGCAGGCCTCCCTTTGCCTCTAACCACCGAGGCGTAGGACCCGGACGGAACCGGGCCTACGCCTCGCGAACTGCCCTGGGGGGCGCACCCCCCAGAGCAGAAACCCCTCGGTGTTGGATCCCCCAGAAGGTGGAGGATCCAAGTACACGCGTTCCGGACCAACGTCCGGAACGCCTCATCACCGGCCGCAGTCGCGTGATAGTGCGGGGGGCCTGCGCCGCACCCCCCGCACCGCCCGTCGTCCGATGACGACGTGGGGGGAGCCGGGACTCTACCCCCCCCACGCCGACCCCTGGGGCTCCGAGACCCCTGGGGTGGTACGTTACTTCTAATATTAGTCGACATATCCATGAAAAATAAAATGTGATTTTTTAACCTGGTTGTCTTCCAGGGGGGGGGGTTATTTCGGAGCCCCCCACTCCTAGGCCGGTTGGTATAACCCTCCTCACGAGTCCGGCCTACCCGGGTTTTTTAACATGGTTTTCCTTCCATGTGTGAGCTCTTAGACCCCCAGGAGAGTTTCCTGGGGGAGCCCCTCCACCACGACAAGGTGGCCCACAACGGAGGGGGTGTCCGGGCATCTAGCCTTGGTGTGACCTCTGGCCAAGCAACGGTAGCATTGCATGGGCCTTTTAGCCACTCCCTCTACCCTTGCCGAGGTCCACCCAATCCTCAGTTTTCCCATCCTGATTGCTGTGCTCGCAGCCACCGTAGGGCAATGGACCCACACTACCCTGAGCCCGCCGCGCCCAGCTCTAAATCTGCTACAGCGTACCTCCTCAGGAGTGCACCCAAGGGGTGCAAGGGCCGCCGCCACATCCCCAGCTGTTACCGAGTCATCCAGATCTAATATCTTCATCTCGGTACACCTGGTGGGTCTGGAAACCTGCACTCCCGGTAGTTCCAGTCTTTGAAGCTCTTTCCTTAGGTTCTTCGCTTTTTCAGCTGAGGGATCCTCGTTGATTTCGATTAGTATCCCTCCTGTTGCCGATTTCTTCAGCCTAGTGTCCACGATTCCAATATCTTTTAGAGAGATACTGTCCTTGGCCCTGCGCATGATGTCTGCATATGATGGCGAGCTTCCCGGCGCCCGGTAACCGCTCACGTTCTCGGAGGTTTTGGCACTAAACGTTTAGGTGGATTGAATTCCGTGTCCGTTCGCGTGCCTCTTTTTTTACGCTTTTCCGTTACAAGCGTCCATGGATTATCCTCGCCATCAGTAGGGCGCCTTTCATTTCCTCCTCTGTTACCAGGTGTCCTGTATCTAATGGCAGAACCCTGGTTACCTGCTCCACTCGTGCCTGTGTCTTGATCCACGTCGGGAGCAGGGTGAGTGGGCCTTATGTTGTTAGAGGCCTCTTCCATCTGTTGTCTACCTTTCTTCCTCGATTTCTTCTTTTTAGTGATCAATGTCTCATCCGCTGTAGACATTCCCAGGGCAGCCATCAGCTGTGCTGCAAAGTTCTCAACTGTTTTAGAGACCTTTCCCTTAGGAGAACCAGATGTTCGATTCTTCACATCAACCCGGTTTCCCGGCTGAGACCAGGCAGAAGGCATGCCTTCACCTGCGTCCTTGCTACTGTAGCTGGTGGAAGCATAAGGTTTCATTTTAGGGATGATAACTTCCCTCTCGTCTTCTAGCACTCTCGTAATGCCCCGGAGGCCAGGCCTCACGACGGGAGGGGCCATTACTGCCTCCTTCCCCATATCGATGGGAGCCTCCCGGGGTATAGTAGAGTGTTTCATTTTGCTGTTTTCAAGCTCTCGCTTAAGGATTCTCTTATCCTCTCTCAATCTATCATTCTCCGTTTGGAGATCCTTAATCTTCATCCTCGTGAACATCGGATCACCTTTTTCGGATGCCCGACTGCTTAATATTTGTACTCCAAGGATGGTTTTTGCCACATTCTTTCGAATCATTCCATTCACAAGGAAACCTCTCGAAGTGGAAAATTCTGATTTTAATGAAACTTTACACACATGTAGGAGAGGTCAATACATGAATTTAGAAATTTAAAGTTGGTGCCATAAAACGATTCTAAGGGGTGAAATCACCCTTCATATATAGAGCGGTTGTTTACATTTCTCGATATATCTCGAAAACTATTGAAGATATCAAAAAATGTTTTATATAAAAGTTTCATGGTAAAATCATCTCTATTTAACCAGTTTAACAAAATTTTGAAAAAAAATTTTTTGAACAATATTTTTTCCAAAATTTTGAAAAAAAATTTTTTTACAAAATTTTGCTAAAATATTTAAATAGAGGTGATTTTACCATAAAACTTTTGTATAAAACATTTTTTGATATCTTCAATAGTTTTCGAGATATATTGGAAAAAGTAGAGTAAAAAGTCGCTTTATATATGAAGGATGGTTTCACTCCCCTTAGAATCGTTTCTTAATAGCAATTGAACATTTCTAAATTTATCTATTTACTTTTCTTCTCCCCACATGTGTGTAATATTTCATCATAAGAACATCTTTCAGCACATTAATAATTTTGAAAAAATAATTTTTTGCATCTATTATAATAAAAGAATATTTATCGCATTATAATATGAGAAAAAAAAGTTTTATTCTGAATTATGCTTATAATTCTTTAAATATTCTAATAGTTTTAGCGCCAATTAAAAATTTCTCTATTTATTCTAATATGTCTAATATGTTTTAATATGTGCCGATATATATATATATTTTTTTTTTTTTTACGTAGGAAGAGAAAATGCTTTACGCACACCTCATATCGGCCGGTCCGACAGGGTAGTGTGGGACTCTCCTTATATAAGTATACCTACTAAAACTCTCCCTTGATAAATGTCTTTCATTCTTATAGAAGATCAGGAGACGCGGTAGCGTCTCCGGCCATGTTCAAATTTTGGACGCTACAAGTCTCTTATCCAGAACTATTAAAGTCGATTTTTTAGGGGTACAGAACTATCGCCATGAGTAAGTTAAGCCAAAAAAAAAAAAATCGGTCAAGCCGTTCTGGATATACAAACGGTCAAAAAGTGATGTTTTTCATGAAAAATTGTTCTCTGTCCGCAGTCATGTATGTACTTCTCTTCTCTCTTACCTTTCACTCACACCTCCCCCAACTTCCACTCACCCTCCCCTCCCCTCATTTCCCTTTCTCACCACGCCCCCTTCTTCCCCTCCCCTCCCCCTCTCTATTTTTTCATTTTTTTCGCTTTTCTTACATTTTTTCATCATCTTTCACCCCCTCTCACTCTCTCACACTCTTTCTGGTGTATTTACCATTTATTAAAAATTTTTTAAAACCACCTCTTGAGGGTGAAATTTAATATCTCAAAAACAAATGATGGTAGCCTTTGAGTCGATGGACGGTGAGTTGGCTACTAAGTATACAACTGCAGCCATTGCGAGTTGCGAAGCATCAGAAAAGCCATGCAATTCAACCATTGAACTGCTGGTAGTGTTGAGCCACCGAGGTATTGAGAGTCTGGCCAGACTTGAGAAGTCGGTTCTGATGCTGAGCCACCGTGAGACAACATGAGATGGCAAGTTGTCATCCCAATGAATGTTGTGAAGCCAAAGTTCTTGTAACAATATTTTGGCTCTGATTACAATTGGTGAGACAAAGCCTAGTGGATCAAATATCTTAGCTATTTCCGAAGAGATGGTCCGCTTTGTGAGTTGTTGACCATGAGAGTGAGACTTGACTTTAAAGGTGAAAGCATCCTGTTGAGGAGACCAATTCAATCCGAGTAACTTGGTTGCGCAATCGTCGAGTGAGAGTGATGCGTTGGCTAAGCCAGAAGCAGACAAGACATCAAGCAACTCTGAGTGGTTGGAATGCCACTTGGCGAGGGGAAACCCGCCCGCATGGCAGAGACCCTTGAGTTCTTGTGCAATTTCCTTGAGTTGCTCCACTGTGTCGGCACCACCAAAAATATCATCCACATATCTTCCATGGGTGAGTGATGGCACGGCAAGTGGGAACCGATGGCCTTCATCCTCGATGAGTTGAAGGAGAGTTCTTACTGCTAAAAATGGCGCAGCTTTCATTCCATACGTGACCGTGGTGAGGTGATAGGGTACTTCGCTGTGATTTTCATCAATCCAGAGGATTCGTTGTAAGTCCCAGTCAGAGTGATGCACCTTAATTTGTCGGTACATCTTTGTGATATCCGTAGCAAAGATCCATTGATACCCACGAATCCATATGAGAACGTCTGAGACATTGAGTAGTAGATTTGCACCAGAGTGCATGAGATCGTTCACTGAGGATCCTGATGACGTTGGACATGACCCATTAAAGACAACTCGCAACTTGGTAGTTGCACTGTCAGGTTTGAGTACACCATGGTGAGGCAGGTAATACATGGTAGGTTTCTTCGATGAACATGAAGAGGCCTTCACCATGTGCTTGAGTAGTTCATATTCTTTCATGAACTGCGTGTACCGGGTCCGATAATCGCTATTCTTACTGAATCGCCTGAGAGTTCGCTGAAGGCTTTGATGAGCAGTCTCGTATGAGTCGCCTAGAACACTGAGAGGCAGCTTGAGTGGAATCCTCACGATATATCTTCCCGTTGTATCGCGAGAATGTGTTGTTTGGTAATGAGACTCACACTCTTGTTCCTCTGGAGTGAGTTTAGTTTTCGAGTGCTCCGGCACTTCCTCTTGAACCCAGAACTTGGTCAGTAGATCCTGAAGAGCGCAGTCAGAGCTGTGAACCTTCGCACAATGAACAAGGTGCGGATGTGCTGATGTTGAGCAAACTGGACCAAGAACCAGCCAACCAAATATTGAGAGTTGAGCGATTGGCATGTCGGCAGATTTCCGAACAATGTTGGGCTTGATAATTTGCCCGACGAAGTCGGCTCCGATGAGAATGTCAACTGAACGTGAGATTAGAAAGTCCGGATCAGCCAACTTCAATCTCTCAAGGTGTGGCCATGTTTGTTGAGGTATTTCCGCTGACGGAATTACGGCTGTCAGTGTCCTGAGGATGTGAGCTTGGATGGTGACTGTGGACTTCGAGTTTCTTGAGTGAAGGGTGAGCATAACCACACCCTTCGTCTGAGTAGTCTTCTGGCCACCAATGCCAATAATTGAAATGTCAGAGTGTTGCCGTTGTAGATTGAGTTGCTTGATGAGACCTTCCGTGACAAAGGTGAGTTCAGACCCCTGGTCTATGAGTAATCTAACTTGGTGAGTAGCGACCGAAGAGTGGATGAGAGCCACTGCGGTTGCCAACAGCGTGGCGTATGGTGAGCTGACTTGAGCGGACTGATCGACGATTGCACCTTTCCTTCACTTCGCTGCCGACGTTGAAGTTGATGAGCTGGCCCCTTCTGACGCTGAGTGCCCGGAAGGAACCGTGGGTTGAGCCTGATGCAGCATCGTGTGATGCCTGTTCGAGCACGTCTTACAGAACGTGGTCGACTTGCATGAGCGGACATTGTGTCGGCCAAGGCAGTTGTAGCACAACCGATTGTCTATGACGACTTCCCTCCGCTTGGCCGGAGTGAGCTCTCGAAACTGAGTACACGTCACGATGTAGTGCTGGCCGTGGCACAGGTCACAAGGATATAAGTTGGACCTGCTTGAGCTGGGTTGAGCCGACGTCTGGTGAGCAGTGGCCTTCTTAACCGGGGACTTGGATGAGCCCGGAGACCTGGTGGATGAGCCGCCCGATTGACTCACGGAGGCTTCGATTCTCTCCAAAGCTCGAGTCCTGAAGTTGAGAAATGCCTCAAACTGTGCAAACTTGGGATACTCGGAAGAAGACCCCAATGAAGTTTCCCAGGCTTCCCGTGTGTCGCTGTCCAGATACCTAGCCGCATGATGGATGAACAGGCAGTCACACAACGATTGGGAAGGCACAAGCGTTTCGAGTGCCTTGTGTGACTCCAAGAGCGTCGTGACAAGCCTAGTGAGCGACGCCGCATCTTTTGGTGTAACCGGTGCCAGATTATACAACCTATCCAAGTGAGACTGTATGATGAGCCTCTTGTTTTCATAGCGTGCAATGAGCATCTCCCAAGATGGTTGAAGTGAGTCACCGGTGAGCGTGAAGCTTCGGATGAGCTGGTCAGCTGAGCCCTGCATGCACCCACGCAGATAGTGAAGTTTCTCAACGCTGTTCAGGCGAGGATTGTCAAGAACAACAGATGAGAAGAGCTCTCTGAAAGATGGCCAATCGGAGTAATTGCCAGTGAACTTGGGCAATTTGATGTTGTCCGATAGCCGAGGATGGCAAGGCTGAATTGATCCTTGCTGACGAGTGAGTTCTTCGGTGAGCACGGTTGAGACGGCATGTTTGAGTCGGTTGAGCTTCATCCGCGCATTCACCACGCAGAGTGCCTCCTGCTGATGCACGTCAGCGCTGAAGTACTCGTGATCCAAGTGAGCTTCAGGCCATGTCACTTCAAAATAGGCATGCTCCTTCTGAAATGCCTTGTGAAACTCCTCCACCTGAGCGGCCACGGAGGTCAATTCTGTCAACGAGGTGGAGCTGGCATCTGGTGGAAGACCGTCGGCCAAAGCTCTCAGCGTGGTGAGCCGACTCATTTGCGAGCGGACCTTGAGGGTGAGTTCCGTGGAGAGACGCACTGGCGACGTGTGTCGCGTCCTCCCGGAGGATGAGCTGCCACTTCACGAGCTAACCGCACCTGGCACACTGAGCGAGACAGCGGAGGGGCGCTCCAGCGCGACCTCCTTTTCGTCCGTCACCACTGCAGACGCCTTGTCAGAGTCCACCATGGTGAAAGACACTCTGAGAAAACACTAGAGAACGACAACTGAGCCTGAGCGCTACCATGCGAAACGTCACAATAACGCGCGCACTGCGTGAGAACGTCAGTACGCGAGCAATACCGATCACCGCGTGAGCGCCACAACAACGCGCCACCGCGTAAGAACGTCAGCACGCGAGCAATACCGAAGGCGATGATGTGCAGAAACACTACCGAGCACGTTAGCGCGTGAAACTGTTATGCTAGCACGAACGAACGGCGTGATCGCGAAGAGAGAAAGCGCGGACAACCACACAAAACACCACGTTAGCGAGGCAGTCAAACGCGAGCGATCACATGAAAACACCACGTGAATACTGGGATACACGCACGCACCGCACGAGTGATGTAAACAAATGCGGGCAACTACACGCCCGGATCACGTGGCAAGAGGGCACGTTAGAGGAAGGTTCTAGAAGCCACTCGAACACTGTCCGATTGAGCACTGTTCTCTCACTGAGCTTCGGTTTTGAGCTCACCACCACTTGCATCCGGCTCGAAGGACCAAATGTTGGGGAAATTGGCGAATTCGCCCTCAAGGGGTCGCGAGAAATCCCTTCTTTCCCTGAGATCGAGTAGGCGTGAGCGGACAATGAGAAGAAACACGCAAGTGGTGGTTTGCTGAGCGGACGGTTTGCTGAGCGGACGGTGAGAAGTCTTACAAGTCACTAAAGCACTGTTCCCGATAATCAGGCTGTGACTTGTCAGTGTGCACGTAGAGATGCACCAAAACTGAGCTCCTGGGGTTTATCCAATCTTGAGACGCCGGTGTGCAGAATAACTCACGAGAGACCGATCCGTTGCGGGACACACTCGAAATCACACTGATTTGCCCGCGCCCCCCAGTGGTGGTGGGAGGCCGCAGAGGGGCTTGAGCGGGCCGGGCCGTTAGCCTAGAGATGGCGACAGCAGGCCCATTTTGCCAAATTTATGATAGATTCCGCAACACTGCCACATGGGATTTCTTCAAACGTAATTATTACTTTTATTTGGTTTAATCAGATAATTTTGGAAAATTTTGGATAATGTAATCTTCTATAAGAATGAAAGAGATTTATCAGAGAGTTTTTAGTGGGTGTACTTGTATAAAGAGAGTCCCACACTACCCTGTCGGACCGGCCGATATGAGGTGTGCGTAAAGCATTTTCTCTTCCTACGTAAAAAAAAAAAAAAAAATATATATATATCGGCACATATTAAAACATATTAGACATATTAGAATAAATAGAGAAATTTTTAATTGGCGCTAAAACTATTAGAATATTTAAAGAATTATAAGCATAATTCAGAATAAAACTTTTTTTTCTCATATTATAATGCGATAAATATTCTTTTATTATAATAGATGCAAAAAATTATTTTTTCAAAATTATTAATGTGCTGAAAGATGTTCTTATGATGAAATATTACACACATGTGGGAAGAAAAAAAGTAAATAGATAAATTTAGAAATGTTCAATTGCTATTAAGAAACGATTCTAAGGGGAGTGAAACCATCCTTCATATATAAAGCGACTTTTTACTCTACTTTTTCCAATATATCTCGAAAACTATTGAAGATATCAAAAAATGTTTTATACAAAAGTTTTATGGTAAAATTACCTCTATTTAAATATTTTAGCAAAATTTTGTAAAAAAATTTTTTTTCTAAAATTTTGGAAAAAATATTGTTCAAAAAATTTTTTTTCAAAATTTTGTTAAACTGGTTAAATAGAGATAATTTTACCATGAAACTTTTATATAAAACATTTTTTGATATCTTCAATAGTTTTCGAGATATATCGAGAAATGTAAACAACCGCTCTATATATGAAGGGTGATTTCACCCCTTAGAATCGTTTTATGGCACCAACTTTAAATTTCTAAATTCATGTATTGACCCCTCCTACATGTGTGTAAAGTTTCATTAAAATCAGAATTTTCCACTTCGAGAGGTTTCCTTGTAAGTCTCACCAATTCACCCTGTAGCGTTAGTGTTATTTGTTCATAAACAGAACTCCTACGGATTTTCTCTCGCTCCACGCATAATGTATGTTCCACCCCAGCATAAATTAACCAATCTCTAATCCTAACAGGCTCCAGGATCCAGATGGCCCACCGGCGACATCGCCAACCGGCGCCGAGACTTCCTCGTTGATATCCTGCCAGACGTCCGCCGCATGTAGTCGAGCAAAGAAGAATGTGTCCCCATCAGCCATGTCCCGTTTCGCTCCTTAATCGATTTAACCCGGTTGGGTCCTCGATTACATTCATGTATAAACATTTATTTAAAAACACACAGTTAAGCGTAGCATCGGTATGGTTACATTTATTCCTTCATATACTTTTTTGAGAATGTTCGATCCTGTGCTTCTACTTCCACTTAATTCTCGTCCATATTCAGCTTGATAAGGAACAGGGAAGGGAGGTCGGGAACATAATTATATAATTATGTAGATACTATCAACGATATCATTTAAATCGTACTTTATTGCAGCTACTCAGCACCGCCCCACAAAAACGACTCTCCGCCGTGGGACCACTCTATAGACAATGTCTAAAACTATAACCTCCGTACCGGCTTTCCCCGCAGGATAAGATGCCCACCCGGCAACAAGGGTTACTATAATCACGATAGTTTCAACAGTTTTTAACCGCTTTCCGGGCCTATCACATCCTCGTGCGGAACAGGAGCATGTCACGTACGGCGCCTCCAATCTTTGAGTCTGCGCCGCCCGTAACTGTGCGCCGGCGCTTGCCCGTCTCTGACGTAGGCGTGACGTCATCCGACCACAGCGACCCGCCGTCTGCGCTCATGTACGCGCCACACGATAATTATTACCCATTATTACGCTTATCATTACTATTATGCTTGTTGTTAATTGATTAATTGTTCTTATTGGTTCATTATTATTATTTAATTAGTTATTATTGATAAATTACAATAGGTTATATGCGAAACGCGAATATACCGGATAATTACAAGCTATATTCATTAACATGTATCAACTATATAGATATAGGAAATCACCGGATGTATTGATTAAGTATTATTTTAACTTATTTAATTATCACCTCTTTATGGTAGGCAAGAAATCTGCATGTGTACATGCATTTATATATTCATACATAGAAGCGAAATTATCATTTAATTGACAAGCATGTAATAAGTTTAGTTGCACAGGAGGACACATGTGTATGTATGTATATGTATATATATGTATATATATATGTATGTATGTGGATATACACCAGATATTGGGTGGAACATGGTTAAATAATATAGGTGATTGACCAACATTCCTTGTTGTATCAATTGATGTGTTGATAATATTGTAGAGTGGTCTCACACATTAATTATCTATTGTTTCACTTATATATTGTTGGATCTATGGTAATATCACTAATGAAGCATTGGATAGCACTATATATTGATTAGTCATTATTGTTATAGTATAGCATTATTATAATCAGCCCTAATTGTTATAATCAATTATAATCAATCTCAAAATAAGTAATTAATCGTTCTTTAGTTATATTAACATATATATGTATATAGCTGATTTATATTATATGTATGATATATGTATATAGTGTAAGGTGGTTCCATGGATTAATTATCTATTGTTATACATACTCAAGGATTATTTTACTTTATTCTTAGATAATGTATTAGTGTTAATAATTGTCTCATCTTTAGATTTATAGTGATATTATTAACAATACATGGAATAACTTTGCATATTGACCAAATATTATAAGCTTTAATTATTGTATGTTATATTGTTAGGAAAGGTGAATAATCAACAGACAAAACCGTTGGATTTATATTATTTTCGTTTATTCAAATCAAAATCAATATACATAACGCTTCCAAACAAGGAAGTAAGTTGATTATTGACCGAACTAATATTGACAAACTAATATTAGTATTATTTTTTCTTAATAAGGAGAATGATCCTGTCTTGCTAGCAATGTCAGATTAATATACAACCGAACAATGCTTCCGCCGGGTATATATACCGCGCTCAGAGATCAGTTAAGAGCAGATCGAATAGCAGATTAGACAGCAGATCACAGATCAGATCAGAGAGCGAATTAGATTACAGTATTATTCGAGCCGAGATTAGAAGCCAGTTATTCTTTATACTTTTATTGTAAAATCAGTGTTGTAATAAATTTGTTCTTCTTTTACGACGGTTCTTTCCTTTTAACTATCTCTCGCTTCACGCGTCAAATCCTCTGGGAAGCCACTTCACCCGTCTCTAAGGGTCTTCGAGCAGGTATACCGGGTGTCTTCCGCAATCACGGTAAGTACCAATCTTATAGATCGGATACCGAATCTGAAAAATAGTGGAACAAGCCATTCCTTCTTCGCGTTGTAATTGTGACTAATTAACGAGCTGAGTAACCGACAGTGACTGATTCACCCATCCAGGTAGCGCGCCTTCACCAAGGGGCGTACTGTTATCCAAACTTCCTCGCGCGCCTTCGCCAAGGGGCGTTCCGAATACGTATTTGTACTGTCTTGAACACACAGTACTGTTGGTGACTTTTAATCACAATGGCTCGTTTTATTAGCTCATGGGGCGTTCCCGTCGGTCCGGCCGAGTCCGCCAATTGAGACGAGCCCTTAAGTGGCTTTACACCGCAGGGGCTCATCTTCATCCTGCACCGGATCCTGACTTCGTACAGCAGGAATTCGAGCAACTGATCGCTCCCCCTGAAGACGACGACGTGCAAATTATATATGAACGGCTGCATTACCCCGAACCAAATTTAGACGACGATATTCAAGTCGTATACGAACGGCTTCGTCGGCAGAAGCCGAGAATAATAAATATAGAGACACCGTCGCCACCTTTGCACATTAAACTGGTGACGAAGGATAATTATAATCACGAAGTAATCATCCTCGAATAAATAATAAGGATGACAAATTGATTTCTTGTTTTCTCTTTCTTATTATCCCCTCGTTCTCCTCCCAATTCCGCCACGCGCCGAGTACTCAGGTCCCTCAACGCGCCCGATCGTTCCGGTTAACCGCTCGGCCACGACGATCCGCCGTTCAGTGCGCCCTAAATCGAATTATAAAGCACTCGGGACAGTGTGGACGCTCCTTTACCCTAACGCACGCACGAGCGCAACGTGCCTCCGTTCCCGCGCAGACGCAACAACCGCGGACAACGGCGGCATACCTCGTCCCCAGGAAGGTATCAGACCGACCAGGACGTAACAAGCACCAGGAGATTTGTCGCACGCTTCTTGACAGAAATCCTAACCTAAGAAAATTTATCTACACGCGCATAGAGCGCATACAGCTCGAGCGCTTTCGAACCGATCTGGTTCGGTTCTTCTATCATTTGGCTTTCGCGAGTTTTACTACGGTACGCAGCGTTCCCAGCAGCGTCAGGTCAGCGGCCATAGCCGTTTCTTATACGGTAGCTCGAGCGCTTTCGAACCGATCTGGTCCGATTCCTCTATCATTTGGCCTTCGCGAGTTTCACTACGGTACGCAGCGTTCCCAGCAGCGTCGGGACAGCGGCCACAGCCGTTTCTTATACAACAGCTCGAGCGCTTTCGAACCGATCTGGTCCGGTTCCTCTATCAGTTGGCCTTCGCGAGTTTCACTATGGTACGCAGCGTTCCCAGCAGCGTCAGATCAGCGGCCACAGCCGTTTCTTATACGGCAGCTCGAGCGCTTTCGAACCGATCTGGTCCGGTTCCTCTATCATTTGGCCTTCGCGAGTTTCACTACGGTACGCAGCGTTCCCAGCAGCGTCAGGTCAGCGGCCACAGCCGTTTCTTATACGGCAGCTCGAGCGCTTTCGAACCGATCTGGTCCGGTTCCTCTATCATTTGGCCTTCGCGAGTTTCACTACGTACGCAGCGTTCCCAGCAGCGTCAGGTCAGCGGCCACAGCTGTTTCTTATACGGCAGCTCGAGCGCTTTCGCGATCTGGTCCGGTTCCTCTATCATTTGGCCTTCGCGAGTTTCACTATGGTCAGCGTTCCCAGCAGCGTCAGATCAGCGGCCACAGCCGTTTCTTATACGGCAGCTCGAGCGCTTTCGAACCGATCTGGTCCGGTTCCTCTATCATTTGGCCTTCGCGAGTTTCACTACGGTACGCAGCGTTCCCAGCAGCGTCAGGTCAGCGGCCACAGCCGTTTCTTATACGGCAGCTCGAGCGCTTTCGAACCGATCTGGTCCGGTTCCTCTATCATTTGGCCTTCGCGAGTTTCACTATGGTACGCAGCGTTCCCAGCAGCGTCAGATCAGCGGCCACAGCCGTTTCTTATACGGCAGCTCGAGCGCTTTCGAACCGATCTGGTCCGGTTCCTCTATCATTTGGCCTTCGCGAGTTTCACTACGGTACGCAGCGTTCCCAGCAGCGTCAGGTCAGCGGCCACAGCCGTTTCTTATACGGCAGCTCGAGCGCTTTCGAACCGATCTGGTCCGGTTCCTCTATCATTTCGCCTTCGCGAGTTTTACTACGGTACGCAGCGTTCCCAGCAGCGTCAGGTCAGCGGCCACAGCCGTTTCTTATATGGCAGCTCGAGTGCTTTTGAACCGATCTGGTCCGGTTCCTCTCTCACTTGGCCTTCGCGAGTTTCACTACGGTACGCAGTGTTCCCAGCAGCGTCAGGTCAGCGGCCACAGCCGTTTCTTATATGGCAGCTCGAGTGCTTTTGAACCGATCTGGTCCGGTTCCTCTCTCACTTGGCCTTCGCGAGTTTCACTACGGTACGCAGCGTTCCCAGCAGCGTCAGGTCAGCGGCCACAGCCGTTTCTTATACAACTGCTCGAGCGCTTTCGAACCGATCTGGTCCGGTTCCTCTATCATTTGACCTTCGCGAGTTTCACTACGGTACTGTCACGTACGGCGCCTCCAATTTCGAGTCCGCACCGCCGTAACTGGATACTGAAAGCCTGCAGACGAGCAACCCGTTCCATCTGTTCATGACGCACGCACGACGTCACCGCTACACAGCGAGCCGCTGACCGCTTGCGTACCTACTACACAACAGCTCACATATTAAACTAATAGGAAATACGTAAATTAATAGAACATTTATTCATAGCAACGCATAATCTCTATGTTAATTATCACCGCTAATTGATCGATAACGAATTACATATGAAAAGCGAGCACGCATCTCCTCAATAATAAAGATAAAAGTATAGATACCACAAAAGTGTGGAAGGATAACGAGAATATAAGATAGTAACAAACAAGCGTGGTAGCAGTAGATATAGTCATATACATATATATATACATATATATATTAATTAGAGGGTGTTTCCAGTTCATGTAATTAATGGAGAATTATTCACATATTGATCAGATAACGTACATGTGTACATATACATATATGTATATATATATATATTATACACATTCAAATAAGAGCCTTGTAATAGGAAGGCACATACACATAGATATACATATACGCAGATAATAGTCGAGCGATATAAATGATTAACCAACACTCTCAAGTATATTGATTTGAATAGATAACAGAGTAATTTCATGCATTGATTGCTGTGGACTTATAATAATGATGCATTGGATAACTCTGCATGTTGATTGGTCATTGTCACTAGATTTAATCAGTAATTAATCAACTCGTTAATTATAATGATTCATATGTATATAGAGCACCAAAGTAATTCCATGATTGTAGTAATATTGCCTGGAATGACTTTTCAACTTGATTAATTAATATTAGTTTTAATTACTGTATTATTAAGCGTGTATACAGTGCCTCAAGTGATTCCATACATTAATTGCTCATTAATACACTCAAAAGTCACTCTTCCTTGATAGTAATGTATGGATATTGCATAACTGAGTATTATTCCATTCTATTTATAATGATATTGGTTTATAGTGATATTGAATTCAATGTTTTAATGTCTGATATGAATGGTGATGACTTAATACTGCATGGAGTAACTTTACGTACCACGATGGAGCATTACTGTTTATATTGGCATCAATTATTCACTTACTTGTGCAATCTTCATTTAAGGTACACCTAATATACACTTCTCTGTAATATAAGCGAATGTACATGCATATCTCGACCAGGATAATTAATCAATACACTTAGAAATTGTATTCTCATCAATAATGATGTACAAGGTGATTCCACACGTTAATCAGGTCCTACTGTTGGCTTGATATTTAATTCAATCACAAACCTATAATGATTAACGATGCGTGGAGTGACCTTATGTATTGATTAATTAAACCGTTATTAATTAAGCGTTAGTAATTAAATAGGGAGAGGTGGATAATCAATGAGCCGTTATATTTTCAGTTAACTTTCATTTATTCAAATCTTATATACATTATTATTTCAAAACACGGAAGCGAGTTGATTGTTGACCGACCTTTTCTTATTCTTATTTGTATTAGCACTTTCTCATGATAACCGAATATGGACAATGTCAAATTAATATACATCCGGACAGCGCTCCCTCCGGGTATATATACGGTGCTCGCAGCAATCGGCAATAAGCATTCAGCACTCAACTTTTGGTCAACTATTAAGTATCAGATATTCGATTATCAGACGTTCGTTGTTCTATTACGGAAAATAGTTCCGAGTATTATTTAATAAGTAAAAGTGTACAATTAAGTTATAAAGAGAATAAATCTTTTATTACTATTCTTATCGCATCACCACGTCGTATTCTTCGTCTATCCACAAGGATCTTCCAGTTGACCAGCCATTTCACTCCCTGACAATCGCAGTAAGTATTAAAATCTGCAAAACAGTGAAACGGGCGACTTCCTTAATACGTGTGCCAACATTAGGATACTTTGATTAAATACTTTATTTCAAATAACGATAGTGATCTGTCTTTACCTCTGGTAATGCCTTTCGCACGGGGCACACAGACCTCCTGTCTCTTCTAGAACGCTTCAACCGGGGCGTTCTACACTCCTCGCAGGGCGCTTCTATAGGGCGACTTGCTTCTCCCGTCGTGCGCTTCGTCCGAGGCGCGCAATCAACCTGTCTCCGGTGTGCCTCTTCGTGGGCATTCCACGCCTGTGTAATTACTATCGTAACTAGTTAATTAGGAATACAAGTAAAATTCACACTACATATACATATATATCATAATTAACATGGCATCATACTGTAGATCATGGGTCGCTCCCGCCGCGCTGGCAGAATACGTCAGCTGAGACGGATACGCCGCACCCTCTACTATATGCTGGAGCACGGCGTACGAGTTTACGAGTTCCCGCAACCAGCGCAATTGTTATCTGGCAAGCCCAGAATTACTAAAATCGAGATCCCTTCACCACCGTTACGAATTAGACTAATAGAGTTAATAACTTTGGATTAGATCAAATAAACAGCATAACTGAGGCGTACGTACGAAGGTGTCATCTTTCGTATCTTTTTACCCCTTTTCTTATCACATACCGCCACGCGCCGAGAGCCCAACGCGTAAACGCGCCCGATCGTTCCGCTTACCGCTCGGCCACGACAATCAGCCGCATCCTTAACCCGTTTCAAAGGGCCAACCTCGGGACCGCGTGAGGCTCGACGAACCGCGTTCGCACCAGCCCGGAAGCACGTAACGACCCGGGTGAAATCCTTGCCGTCCGCCACCAGGACGTGACAGTACGCAGCGTTCCCAGCAGCGTCAGGTCAGCGGCCACAGCCGTTTCTTATACGGCAGCTCGAGCGCTTTCGAACCGATCTGGTCCGGTTCCTCTATCATTTGGCCTTCGCGAGTTTCACTACGGTACGCAGCGTTCCCAGCAGCGTCAGGTCAGCGGCCACAGCCGTTTCTTATACGGCAGCTCGAGCGCTTTTGAACCGATCAGGAGCGCTATTCTGTACACGTCTACCGACAATTGTCGGTATCGGTAACGCTCCCTACCGACGTTTGTCGGTCTGAGCTATTCTGTACAACTTCACACCGACGCGCGTCGTTCAAAATGAACGACAAGTGTCTGTCGTAAACGATAATTCTACCGAGGGGTCCCTTGACCATCGGTAGCGCTTGACCGACATACACGGACGAGAGATTTGTCGGTTGTGAGATTGAGTTAGTGATTCCGACTCCACTTACAAAATTTAAGTGTTAAAGTGTTAATGTGTGTTAGTGTTAAGTGTTAATGTGTGTTAGTGTTAAGTGTTATTTAAGTGTTAATTTAAGTGTTATTTAAGTGTTTTTTTTTAAATCTGTTTTGTTTGCTGTAGTTCTATACACAGAAGTCTACACGTAAGTAAATTAAATATAATTGTTATAAGGTTTATTCATATTGTACAATATTTATATATATTTGTCTGCACGTATATACTATATATGTAATATTCAATAAATTTAATAACATTTATTACGATTTGAATGTTTAGTATGGCTCAAGAATATCTAATGTGGGACTTGTTAAACTTGGAGAATAGAGTGAGACAGCTGGAACGTCGAGTGGAAAGAAAAACCTGGCGTGATATAAACGATCCGTTTGAGTTGCATGACGATGTGTTCATTGATTTATTTCGGTTGCCACCGGACACTGTACTGGAATTAGCAGAAACCTTAAGACCTAGATTACAACGATTGCGGCCATATGGGCTTTCAGTAGAACGACAGGTATACACACATATATTTAGTGATTCAATGTAATATAAAACCCAGTAAACTACATAAGAGTATTATGAGTTAGTTACATAATATTTATGTTTTAATGTCATGTTAAATAATATAAATCAACATGATATTAGATGTTGTGTAACTGATACTTATCATGTTTACTGCATGTACCCAGCAGTTATTAATATACATATTAAGTAAATATTGTTTAGGTGTTAATAGCCTTAAGATTTTTTGCTGTTGGCTGCTACCAAGGTGCCATTGGGGAACAATGGGATCTGGCTGTTAGTCAGCCGACTGTAAGCCGTTGCATAGCAGCTGTAACTAATAGCATAAATGATCTGTTATTGTGACCATGGGTTAAATTTCCGATATCACAGGAAGATCGACAGGCCGCAAGAGGAAAATTCCGTACAGCACGACAACCATTTACAGGTGCTATTGGTGCTGTAGATTGCACCTTATACAGATCTTGGCACCGAAACATTTTGAGGAAGCTTACGTCAATCATTGGGGTGATCACAGCCTTAACGTTCAAATGGTAATAATAAAATAATATAATATAAATAAATAGTCCTAATAAAAACATTCGAATTAGAATGAAAATAAAATTATGATGTATATAATATATATATGATATTATATTTTCAGATTTGTGATCCGGATTTAAAAATTCTGAACGTCAATGCAAGATATCCTGGAGCGAGACATGATGCATATATCTGGGCAAATTGTTCTGCTCGTCGTGTTATGGAACGACAGTACGAAAGAGGAGAACGCAAAACTTGGCTTATAGGTAATATTACTATACATGTCCCAGCAAAGAAGAAGACGTTAAATGACGTATTATTGACGTCTTTAACGTCAATATTGTATAAATATTGTGTAAGTATTAATTGTGTAACGTTGCTTGAATGTTGCTGCGTACATCTGTGTTGTATATATAGATATATATAGTTGTAACGTTGCTACAAGCTCTGTGCCGTGTAAGGGAGTATGATTATATATATTTGTTACCGTGGCTAATGACTCCACTAAAACACGAACAGCCAGGCACTCCACGGTTCATATATAACGAAGAGTTATGCAGCGCCCGCTCTTGTATAGAGCGCCTTTTTGGAGTCTTAAAAAGTGAATTCAGATGCCTTTCAGCGCAAAGGCAGCTAATGTATGAGCCAGGCTTAGCTGGAAGAATTGTGAGTGCTTGTGCAGTTTTGCATAATATGCGTATCCATCATCGACTACCGGATATAGACGTCGATTCAGCAGAAATAGAAGCCCATCGCGTGGCTAATATGCCTAATCCGGAAATGGAAAGAAATGATTATGGCGACTTTCTCTATGGTCGTGCACTTGCCACCCGCATTCAAAATAGTTTTATTGCTCAACAATATGGCAGACTATAAAGATATTTTATAAAATAAAATAAAATTAAATACTCTGTATAATAAAAACTCATATTTATTATCATGTCTTTATTTGTTATTTATAACATGATATAAACTAAATAATTAAATATAAAATATATAAAAAAATAACAACAACAACAAACAACATAACATATAACATAACACAACACATAACCCACAACACGTAACACACAACACGTAACACACAACACGTTTTACACAACACGTAATACATAACACGTAACACACAACACGTAACACACTAACACGTTCCACACAATAACACACAACCATTATCTAAACAAACACATAACATATTATTTTTCCAAATAACCTTTTATCATTCCATAAGCATCGTGTACTAATTGTAGGAACATCTCTTCTGACGCCGCTCTCCTTTCTTCAACCGCCACTCTTCTTTCTTCCACAGTCGCAAGACGTTGAAAGGATTCAGCTATTATCTAAACACATTATAATAAAGATAAGATAAAAATGCACCGGGCAATAAAAGGTTAATAATGTACAGTTATGTACAGTTCTTTAACTAAGATGTTTTCCAAAAAAAATACTTCTTAGCTTTCAAACTTCTTATCTTTTACCTTTAATGCAGTGGAGTTACTTTCTGCGATGTTGGCGAATTGTTCTCGTGCTTCTTGTAGTTGCGCACTAATACGCTGTCTGTTTCTTCCTGCATAATAAATAATTATTAATTAATAAAATACTTGTGTAGATTTATTTCATATTGATTGTTTTCGTTTGAGTCTTACGATTACTTGAAGCAGCATCGGTTGTAGGGCACGTAACGGTGGGTTCCACACTGAGCCCCGCTTCCGCTGCTGTTCGTTTCCTCGAGCCTCGGTTCGTTGCAGTACAAGCTCGATTTCTTTCAGCTTCGGAAACAGCTGTAGCAGCTATAACTGCATCAGGGTCGTTTTCTAAGTACTCGACATCTACTAGTGTCAAGCACTCCTCTGTTTTTATGAAACAAAATAAAAATAAAAATGGAATTGCAATATTTTGTGCAATATTCATACTGTGATAGATATCTAGCTTAATATCTCTATTGAAAAGTTCAAAGTCTCAGCTTTATTAATCTCGATTAATACCTTGAAAACTGTCAGGAACTTCATTCTCCTGCCTTTCCAAACTTGGGAACACAAAATCTTGCAAAGTTGCTGTGTCTGGGATTTGATAAAGGGGATCTTCGTCCCCCATCTCAAGCCGTTCAATATTTTCCTATAATAAAAAATTATTATTATGTATTATTACACTGTATGTCTTTAAAACATCCTAAAGATGTGCGAGGCTGTAATTCGGATGTTTTAAATACGTACGAAACGTTCAATATGTACATTTTTAATACATTTTTTAAATGTCACTGTGCTATCTGGGAATGTAAACATACGTACATCATCTTCTACGCAACTATCGGCACAATTCGCATTTCCCTCAATGTAATCCAGACCAATTGCAGAAACTACGCGAAGCTCCAGGTTCTGCAATGGAGTTTCAGTGACTGGAAAATTGCCTGTGCGTTGACGCTCAGCTCTAAGCTTACTAGCTTTTTTAGAGGTAGTGCTCTTCAGATCTCGCCATACCTAATTACGTGAATTAACGTGAAACCGTAATATACAAAGATTATGTTATGTATGTGACATACATGCCGGAAATCAGAGCAAAAATTCAATATAATTTCAAAAATCCCTCAATTATCTACATATAGATATGTAGATATTTGAGATATGCAAGTGCTTATCGTACTTGTTCGGTACTTGGTAAAAATTTTTGGCATGTGTAATGTGTAAATATTACAGTTTAAAATTTATATTTACTGTCTGCCACTGCTTCGTCGATTTTTCTGGTCCGGGCAGGGAATTCAGCCTCTTAGACAGCTCATCCCACTGTTGTTGCAGTTGCAGTTTTCCATCGTTCCCGGTAAACCGACCGGCGGCGAAACAGCTATATTTTTCCATATAGGACACTAAATCCTCCAGTTGTATCGCCGATGCTCGTGAGGAACGCTGCCTTTTTACAGTAGTACTACAAAAATGAAACCGTTCATTGTGATACTATTAATATTTAAATAATATTTAAAATATATACATACCCAGAACACGCTGACGACTTCTCCATGATGCACACTATGTGATAATGTCCGATTATTGATAGTAATCGTAATCGTGTTCTCCAAGTCTCTTGGCGAGGTGTACGTGCGCCAAGGCCCGTGGCGCGCTGTTTTGTTTCAAAATCGCGGACTTTCTCCTGGACTCGATACACGATTGGTGGGATTACGATGTGTCCTCACTTTTGTTCGTGACTGTATCTCGACCATTTGTGACGTCAACCGACGACCGAAATCCGTCGGTTGCACCGACCATTGTCGGTAGCGCCTGTGTCGAGAATAGGTTCGCATCGTTCCGTCGGTCGTGCAACCGATGATCGTCGATAACGACCGACACCGACAGTCGTCGGTAGACAAGTACAGAATTGCGCTCCAGGGTGCCTATTCCGTACACGTTTATCGACAACTATCGCTATCGTTAACTGACGACAGCCAATAGCAATTCGCGCTTTCTTCTAGAATCGTTCTTGTATTGGATGTCGTTAAACTAACGACACCGACGACTATCGTACTCGTGTACAGAATCGAGCCCCTGATCAGTGAGCGCTTATGGCCGCCGGCACACAGGACGCGTTGACGCGTTATGCGTGGCGGAAGACGATGCGATAGCCAATGAGACTCTTGCTAGCAAGAGTCTCATTGGCTATCGCATCGTCTTCCGCCACGCATAACGCGTCAACGCGTCCTGTGTGCCGGCGGCCATAAGCGCTCACTGATCAGGGGCTCGATTCTGTACACGAGTACGATAGTCGTCGGTGTCGTTAGTTTAACGACATCCAATACAAGAACGATTCTAGAAGAAAGCGCGAATTGCTATTGGCTGTCGTCAGGCAATTCTGTACTTGTCTACCGACGACTGTCGGTGTCGGTCGTTATCGACGATCATCGGTTGCACGACCGACGGAACGATGCGAACCTATTCTCGACACAGGCGCTACCGACAATGGTCGGTGCAACCGACGGATTTCGGTCGTCGGTTGACGTCACAAAATGGTCGAGATACAGTCACGAACAAAAGTGAGGACACATCGTAATCCCACCAATCGTGTATCGAGTCCAGGAGAAAGTCCGCGATTTTGAAACAAAACAGCGCGCCACGGGCCTTGGCGCACGTACACCTCGCCAAGAGACTTGGAGAACACGATTACGATTACTATCAATAATCGGACATTATCACATAGTGTGCATCATGGAGAAGTCGTCAGCGTGTTCTGGGTATGTATATATTTTTAAATATTATTTAAATATTAATAGTATCACAATGAACGGTTTCATTTTTGTAGTACTACTGTAAAAAGGCAGCGTTCCTCACGAGCATCGGCGATACAACTGGAGGATTTAGTGTCCTATATGGAAAAATATAGCTGTTTCGCCGCCGGTCGGTTTACCGGGAACGATGGAAAACTGCAACTGCAACAACAGTGGGATGAGCTGTCTAAGAGGCTGAATTCCCTGCCCGGACCAGAAAAATCGACGAAGCAGTGGCAGACAGTAAATATAAATTTTAAACTGTAATATTTACACATTACACATGCCAAAAATTTTTACCAAGTACCGAACAAGTACGATAAGCACTTGCATATCTCAAATATCTACATATCTATATGTAGATAATTGAGGGATTTTTGAAATTATATTGAATTTTTGCTCTGATTTCCGGCATGTATGTCACATACATAACATAATCTTTGTATATTACGGTTTCACGTTAATTCACGTAATTAGGTATGGCGAGATCTGAAGAGCACTACCTCTAAAAAAGCTAGTAAGCTTAGAGCTGAGCGTCAACGCACAGGCAATTTTCCAGTCACTGAAACTCCATTGCAGAACCTGGAGCTTCGCGTAGTTTCTGCAATTGGTCTGGATTACATTGAGGGAAATGCGAATTGTGCCGATAGTTGCGTAGAAGATGATGTACGTATGTTTACATTCCCAGATAGCACAGTGACATTTAAAAATGTATTAAAAATGTACATATTGAACGTTTCGTACGTATTTAAAACATCCGAATTACAGCCTCGCACATCTTTAGGATGTTTTAAAGACGTACAGTGTAATAATAATAATAATAATTTTTTATTCTAGCAAAACATTGAACGGCTTGAGATGGGTGACGAGGAACCCCTCTCTCAGATCCCGCAAACAACAACTCTGCGCGGTACCATCTTTGAAAACGAGGAGAATGAAGTTCCTGACAGTTTTCAAGGTATTAATCGAGATTAATAAAGCTGAGACTTTGAACTTTTCAATAGAGATATTAAGCTAGATATCTATCACAGTATGAATATTGCACAAAATATTGCAATTCCATTTTTATTTTTATTTTGTTTCATAAAAACAGAGGAGTGCTTGACACTAGTAGATGTCGAGTACTTAGAAAACGACCCTGATGCAGTTATAGCTGCTACAGCTGTTTCCGAAGCTGAAAGAAATCGAGCTTGTACTGCAACGAACCGAGGCTCGAGGAAACGAACAGCAGCGGAAGCGGGGCTCAGTGTGGAACCCACCGTTACGTGTCCTACAACTGATGCTGCTTCGAGTAATCGTAAGACTCTCATACGTAAATGAAATTAATCAATATAAAATGAATCTACAGAAGTACTACGTTATTTATGATATAATTTTTTATATAGGAAGAAACAGTAGACAGCGTATTAGTGTGCAGCTCCAAGACGCGCGTGACAAATTCTCTAATATCGCTGAAACAAACTCCACTGCATTGAAGGTAAAAAAAAACTCGATATGTTATAACAAACTTATTTATTTAATTATAAATATTACTTCATTTTTTAGTGAAGGTGAAAAGTAATTTCACCTCTTCGAAAAATTGAATAATCGTTGAATACAATAAATTATTAATAGCCGCGGTGCAAAATAAATAAAGAACATGTTTCTTTAATACATTTTTATACTCTAATATGTAGAATTAAAAGTCATATATACAAATTGAGATATATTGCAGATAAATATATATAACTATATAAAAAATTTATTATATTTAAATGTTATTCAACTAAGATGTTTAAAAGAGGTAAAATTACTTGTGGCCGTTACTGAAAAACCGAGTATTATTTATTATAATTAAACAAATTATTATTTGTAATTATTGAATCCTTTATTTTATTTAAATTTGTTTAGATAATGGCTGAATCGTTGGAAAGACTTGCGACTGTGGAAGAAAGGAGAGTTAGAATCGAAGAAAGAAGAGCGACATCAGAGGAGATGTGTGTGCAACTATTAAAAAATATATCTGAAACAATAAAACATTTCTGTGAAAAATAATATGATCTATCAGTTTTTATTGTACCGACTTCTTTTTTTTAGAGTACATTCTTGTTTATGCACGCGCGCGCGCAATTAAAATTACTTTACAATTTAATTACTTTACAATTTAATTACTTTACAATTTAATTACTTTACAATTTAATTACTTTACAATTTAATTACTTTACAAAAAGTATAATGTATTTATAAGGTTTTTATTTTGTAAGCTTTCGTGCGATTATTTAATTCCTTTACAGTCTGCCGTATTGTTGAGCAATGAAGCTGCTTTGAATACGCGTGGCAAGTGCACGACCCTGCAGAAAGTCTCCGTTAGCGTCTACTTCGACTTCCGGATTAGGCATATTAGCCGCACGATTGGCTTCTATCTCTGTTGGATCGATGTCTATATCTCGTAGTCGATGGTGGATACGCATGTTATGCAAAACTGCACAAGCGTTCGCAATTCTTCCAGCTAATCCTGGTTCGTACATTAGTTGCCTTTGTGCTGAAAGACATCTAAATTCACTCTTTAAAACTCCAAAAAGGCGCTCTATACAACAGCGAGCACTGCATAACTCTTCGTTATAGATAAAACGTGGAGTTCTTGGCTGCTCGTGTTTTAATGGAGTCATTAGCCACGGCTCTAGCCCGTACCCGTCATCACCTGCAAAAATAACACGTAGATTAAACTTTATTATACGTTCAGGTTGTTTATTTTATTTAACATATGATAAATGTGGTATACATCTTATATGCAGTTTTTTTTATGCTCTGTATTAAACTTTTTAAAAATTTGATATTTCTAGTGGTTTCTGTATTGTCCTGGGGATGCGATATATTTATATTTACGAAAGATAAAATGCAAGAGTTGATACATGATAATATCTATGTATTTTTTGAATATAATTGAAAATAGGCATATTTTGGGGGGTGTGTATATTAAGAATAAGTCGAAAAAGTACGTATAATAAAACAAGTGTGAAAAGGATAAAAATTTTTCAAAACCATTTTCCAATTAAAAGATATTTTGAATATATTTTAAATTCTGCATTTTAAGTAATTTTTTAAAACCATTTTGCACTTTTAAAGGATTTTGGAAAAATAGTTTAGTTGATAACAATAAAGTAATAGTGTTACCGATAAGCCAAGTTTTACGTTCTCCTTGTTCGTACTGTCGTTCCATGACACGACGAACTGAACAGTTTGCCCAGATATACGCATCATGTCGTGCCCCAGGATATCGAGCATTGATATTTAGAATTTTTAAATCAGGATCACAAATCTGAAAACAAAATATATATAAACATTAAATCATTATTTTTTGTTTTTAGTCTTATTATAACGTTTATATTATGACTATTTATTTATATATACCGCCTGAACATTGAGAGTGTGATCGCCCCAGTGATTGACGTAGGCTTCTTCATGGAGTCGGGGTGCCAGAATCTTTACATAGGTGCAATCTATTGCACCGATAGCACCTATAAATGGTTGTCGTGCAGTACGGAACTTTTCCCTTGCGGCCTGTCGATCCTCCGCTGTAATAGGAAACTTGACCCATCGTCGCAGTAGTGTGTTGTTTATTGCATCAGTCACAGCTGCTACGCAACGACTCACAGTCGGCTGACTAACAGCCAGGTTCCACTGCTCCCCAATGGCACGTTGGTAGCAGCCAACAGCATAGAATCTTAAAGCCGTTAATACCTATTAAACAGTATGCTGATAATATATTATGGTAGATAACTGATAAATATAGTAATAATTTCGTATTAATCATATTAAATTATTCAATATATGCGTGCAAATATACCTGTCGCTCTGGTGAAATTCCGTATGGCCGCAATCGTCGTAACATAGGTCTTAATGAGTCTACCAATTCCAACACAATATCCGGAGACAAGCGGAATAGATCAGTGAAAACATCATCATGTAGCTCAAATGGATCATTCACATCGCGCCAGGCTCTTCTCTCAACTCGATGTTCCAACTGTCTCACGCGATTCTCAAGGTGCAAAAGGTCCCACATTAAGTATTCTTCAGCCATACTAAATTTATGTTAAATATTATTAAATTTAGCAATAATACATATAAAGTGCTACACGTGCAGACAAATTAATTTTTTTACACGTTCTAATAATTCTAATTAATTTAAAAAATATACAAAAAATGCGAAAGAAAAATTGTAGTCAATGTCACTTGCTAACCTAGAAATCTTATGAGAATTAATAAATTTAATTTTTCACTTACTTAGAGACTTTTGGACAAACCACAATAATCCTCGTCCGTGTGCGTCGGTCAAGCGCTACCGATGGGTAAGGGACCCCTCGGTAGGATTGTCGGTTACGACCGACACTTGTCGTTAATTTTAACCGACACGCATCGGTGAGGAGTTGTCGAGAATAGCTCTGACCGACAAACGTCGGTAGGAAGCGCTACCGACACCGACAGTCGTCGGTAGACAAGTACAGAATTGCGCTCCTGCTCTGTTAGGGCCGTGGCACATAAAAAAACTTAAGCAGTAAACTTAAGACTTAAGCGAATCAACCAATCACGGTCAAGCAGTAAGGCAGCCATTTTGAAACGTAAGCAACATCGAAAATTCCGTATGGATGAAATTCTTACGTCTTAAGTCTTACTGCTTAAGTTCTTTTATGTGCCACGGCCCTTACTGAACGCAGCCATTGCCTACTTTTCCTATAGGCTATAGAGATATTAGACTAGAGTACGTAAAGGCTACCGCTGCCTGTGACCTAAAGGCGCCTGCAGACCAGAGCCGTGAAGCGGCGAGCGGCGGAGCGGTATCCAATGAGCGTACAGCTTTTTAGAAAAAGCTGTACGCTCATTGGATACCGCTCGCCGCTTCACCGCTCTGGTCTGCAGGCGCTTTAAGGTTTGTTCGCGTCGCTTGCCCCAACATGCTCCTACTCGCTCCAATACGCTCCAAACTATAGTATTACGTTACGTATACTATAGATTGGAGCATATTGGAGTGAGTAGGAGCACAGATTCTCCTAGTTTACATCGTGCACTTGATACGTGTATCAAGTAGTGTATTTGAGTTGATCAGCCAATAGCTGAATAAATGTACTAGTTATTTACTATTTGATACGCGTATCAAGTGCACGATGTAAACTAGACCTGTAAGTGGACGCGATAGAGGCTAAGGTCGGTATTCATAGCCAGATCTTATAATTAAGACCGTCTTAAGACCATGGAACATAAAAAAACTTAAGCAGTAAGCAGTAGAGCTTAAGGGAATCGACCAATCATGGTCAATACTGCTTGACCGTGATTGGTCGATTTGCTTAAGTTCTACTGCTTACTGCTTAAGTTTTTTTATGTGCCACGGCCTTTAAGCGGGAAACACAGACTTTTGCATAATGCATAATACATATGCATAAGAAATTCGATTGGTCGAATTCCTTATGCACATACTAACGGACCAATCAAATTTCTTATGCATATGCGTTATGCGTTATGCAATGGTCTGTGCTCCCCGCCTTAAGCGGGAAACACAAGGTTTGTTCGCGTCGCTTGCCCCAACATGCTCCTACTCGCTCCAATACGCTCCAAACTATAGTATTACGTTACGTATACTATAGATTGGAGCGTATTGGAGTGAGTAGGAGCATATTGGAGTATTGCGACGCGAACAAACCCACAGACTTTTGCATAATGCATAATACATATGCATAAGAAATTCGATTGGTCGAATTCTTTATGCACATGCTAACGGACCAATCAAATTTCTTATGCATATGCGTTATGCGTTATGCAATGGTCTGTGTTCAGGCCTTTAGGGCTATCGCACACAAAATGCATAGCGTAGCATGTATAAACACCTAGAATAAACACCTAGAAAAAAGTCGCCATATTGATTTACATAAGATGCGCATTGGTCCAGCGGTCTTATGTTATGCGTATGCTCTGTTATGCATTTCGTGTGCGATGGGCTTTACTCTCTACTGCTTACTGCTATTGTAGACGGGCCTTAAAAGTCTATCTACGGCTGCTTTCCTTTTAGAAGACACAAATCGACACAGTTTAACACACTCCGACTCTCCTCCCAAGCAGAGTCGAAAAGAGCCAATTGAGTTTGAAGAAAATTGTAAATGGAAAGCGACGTGTGTCGATTTGTGTCAAAAGTGTCGACTGTGTTCCCTAAAAGGAAAGCAGCCTACATAGGTCGCAGTTGTAGGCCGTACAATTGACCAATCACAATCGAATATGAGGAGAGTAATCGCATGCCTCGAGTACTCGAGGTTGCCTCTCGAGTCGAGTATGTGCTCGCATGAGTCGAAAGTAGCACGACTTGTTTCGACTTTACATGTTGTGTGTGACGTCGAGTATGAACATAATTGTATACTTTTGACGTTTAAAAAGGTTACGTTTCCTGCTTTGACACGTTTCGAAATATGTCAAAATCACGAGAATTAATATTAATTTTTTAATTTGATTCTTGCGATTAATTTTAATTTAATTAAGTCGAATTGAATTTTACGTAATTTTTGTCGATCAATAGGTTACAATAGGTTAGCTCGAACGAGGTTAATCGCCTTCAAATCGGTTGAGAAACTATTCGTTTGTTAAGCTGTAATTATGGCGGTATCTAATTTCATCCGCTGTTTACACTTTCGACGTTTGATTGGTATAACCAACAACACTGTTGCTTTATTTTCGGATATCGGGCGGCATTCGGTAAGTTTGCAGTTCCTCTGTTATAGGTTATTTGTCCAGTGCAGTTTTTTTTATTTTGATTATGAATTATTTAATTATTGTTTAATTATTATAATTATTATTTTACAGAATTATATCAAATCACAATCATATGCATCGATTTCTACTAATGAATTCAAAGATTCATTCAAGTCCGATACAAAGAAATCAGAGAAAAAAATAAGCAAAGCTATGTTGATGTATTTACAACGTGCAAAGGAACATGGTAGTAACAGATCTATTCTTTTTATATACATTTTTTAAACATAATTTAATTAATGTATGTTTTGTATAACGTTAATGTCAACAAATAATACTTTTTTGTAAACAATACTTATCAATTAAATATATCATTGTTTTTATCAGATGAATTTATGAAGAAAGAACTCTTGGAATATGAGTTAGGGAAGAGACACTTGGCTAACATGATGGGTGAAGATCCAGAATGTTTTACGCAAGCAGATATAAATGTACGTAATTATATTAAAAAATATGCCTCTTTGATAATTGATAGTATCTGAGTTAATATTTAAAGTTGTATAATTATTGTTAGAGATCAATCCAATATCTATTTCCATCTGGACTATTTGAGCCTAAAGCTCGGCCGATGATGGAACATCCAGAAAAGATATTTCCAAACAGGAAAGCAGCAGAATTTGATGAGTCTGGGAGACCTTTCCACTCTATGTTTTATACCTCACGACCGAATTATTATGAGACACTATACGTAAGTTAAATTCTATAATGACTATAGATAAAGGACAGGAATATTTGGAGAAAATTATTTTTTTTACACAGAATATTATGGATAAGTTTAAATCTCTGAATGATATTGAAGACTCATTGATACGGCAAGGAACGTTACCTACGGACAAAATGTATGTTGAGTATTTGATTTACATATAAAATAAGTATGTACAAACATAAAATTTAGTATATAATTTTAGAAATGTAATAAATTAACAAATACCAAGTATAATCATTTTTCAAAATATATCATATTTTTAGTAATCTGATAGGTTCCGTTTGGTTGTTGAAGCATGAGATTGAAAACCAACTACTTGAAAGTATTAATGATTATGAGGTAAATAATATAAGTAATAACTGGTCAGTCTTCAAAAGATATAACAATTTAATTCAGAGTATAATAACTTTCAGTATGATTATCTCATTACATCGCTAGAACGACTGTGTGATCATCCGTTGTCAAGGCGCGCAACAGATTTCATTACAAAATATCGTAAAACGCTCAATACTGTTTTCAATGATATAGTAATACCACCTGTAAGTATCCATGTGCATATGTAATAATGATGATAAAAGTATTATTACAATTAATGTAAAGATTTATTGTTATAAAAGTTGGAACACGACAGCACAGGAAGGCCATATATCACGGTCAAAAGTAAGTAAATTGAATACAATTTTATAATTGAATATAATTTTAATAGTTACAGATAGTTAGGAATTTTACATATATATATATATATATATATATATATATTTCATAAGAATTATTGTTGCTAATGATTTTAGATTGTATGAGGAAATCTGCAAGAGGTGAAGTGACAATTTGGGGTAATGGCTCTGGAAAGATTGTCATTAATGGACGCGACATCACATATTTTGAAGACATTCATTTTCGCGAACAGGTGAGTTATTCTTTGCCTAAATCTACGTGAGAAAAGTCATTAAATTTATTAAAGAATGTTATTAAGTTATCATGCAAATCTGAAACTTTATGATATAATTTGGCTGGAAATAATTTGTTACTTATGTTAAAATAGAATAGCATACATTTTGAATTCTAATTTGATATACAGTAGAAAAAGAAGTTGAATCAGTGTATAATAATATTGTAGGAATTTCTGTGATAATATTTATGAAAGAGTTAAAGTGAATATTTAAAATATTTTATTTTTATTTATATAAATAAAATATATCGTGATTTAAATCTATGAAAAAAGAGAATTCAGTCTGTAATTATGTATTACTGTATTTATATTTGTTTATTACTTAAATTTAAAATAATCAGCTGTCATTACTTTATATTGATTTTGGAAACACGTTATATTAATGTGAAAACCTAAAAGTAAAAAAAAAATTTAATAAAAATTGCTATTTAAAAATTCCAAAATAAATAGAGAAGCTAAAAATTATTTGTATAAAGTATTATGTATCATACAATTAGATTATGTTGTTAAATTAATGCTCTTTCTGTTGTACACATGAAACTTCTAATAATAAAATCATAGTATGTGAGTTATTACAGTATTATATAGATTGCTGACTAATTTTTTGCATTATATTATTAGGTTAGAGAAATTAGGTTAATCGTTTAATCATCTTATGTCAACTGAGTTTACTGAACTTACGAAAAATTGATTAAAATGTTTTGAGAATTTATCTCATGAAAGCAACTGAATTTTTGTTGTTATAACACTATCATGGAGTAGAGATTAAACTTTGTTCCTTTTTTGACTTTTACTTAAAAATTAAAAAAAATTGTTTTTACAATTTTTTAAATTTTCTCCTGGTTTTTAATCAGGCAAATTGTCGTGTAATATTTTTTTAATCTTTACATTACATTGATTATTATAAAGGAATTTCAATTGTGTTTCTTTCACTGCAGATGTAGATATCTTAATGCAATAACGTGCTTATTCGAGAAATCTAAGAATAGAAACTTTATACAATATAGTGTTGAGAGAGAGAAAGAGAGAGTCTGTGTGTGTGTATGTTTTAATTTGCATTGTTTATCTTGAATTTGGGAAAATCGTGTGTTTGGAGGATATGGTAGTGTTGAGAGAGAGAAAGAGAGATTGATATGGTACTGAGAAAGAGTAAATATATTTTTATGTGGTAACATTTTATGATACGTATTGTGAAGAATGTAAAGCACGAAAAACATGTGCGGTGTCCTTCAAGAAAGACAACCTTTCCGTGCGCATTTCTGATGACCGGTCTCATCCGATACACGTAGCATCCAAACCTCTTTCGCTGGTATAACCGGTACGATGGAGTTTGCCTCATGCTGCACACTCTCTCGCTCTCAGTGTGAACCGGTCTGGCGAAAGAACGAGGTGATGCGATCGAGACGATTATCAACATCTGCCACCGAGCTTCGTCTCGTGTCGTTTGTGTAAGATACTTCTTCATTCTAGAACCATCTCTGCCGTGATACCGATCGTGTAAACGTCGTCTAATACGTTCGTAATAAGAACCGTTAAACTAAACTCAAGATTTATCACAACCAAAACATACTTTATTGATCAACATACTCGCTTTTGATCTGACTGATACAAATTTGATACAAAAAGCATTATGAAATTATGTTGACTTTCGTGTAATTGAAACTTATTTATAATTTCTGTTTGTTTTTTTTTTGTCATTTAATTTTTATTTACATTTGATTCTTATTTGGATTTATCTCTAAAAGATTTATTTCTATGTTTTTATATTTAGTTTCTATCTTTTGATGTAGATATAATAGCGAGAACATATTTAAATTTCTTAGAGTTGTTTAATATTCAGTCACGCCATCAAAATCTATTTTTATTTTTAACTGCGTAAACGAATGAAATGTTTTTGCAGAGATTTATTTATTACTAAAGTCTTACTCTCTCTATCAGATCCGTGAACTTCCTGTTTTTCTTCTTTCTTTGTAACAAGTCAATTTGATAATATTCTCCATCAATATGTGATCTGTATGATATCAATCTAGATCTGTTTGTTTTTCAAAAGTGGAACATAATTATTAAATTATTGTCAATTCAACGAGATAGCAGACTATTCCTTGATTATTTGACCAATTTTCGAATTAACTTTTACGAGAATCATGCGATGTGTTTTGTATTAAATTTTGATGTTACAATGTAAAGTGTTTGTAAAGTATACTGTCAAATTTTGAGTCATAATTCTATATTTTAGAAACAGAAAAGAAATTGAAACATGTATTCCAAAATTCACATTTTATTTCTCACTGTATTAAGTTTTTAAAAAATTAAGAAACATGTATTTATTATGAATACATTTATAATAGTATTATTCAATCTTTTATAAACGTACAAGCTTTAGAAACCGAATTTAATCTTTTATTTTCATTTTCGATTTATAGTTTTGAAAGATTGTAATTATTAATCGTAACTAAATATTATATGCTTTCACTTATTTTATTTATTTAACAGAAAGAGTATTTGATACTCCAATATTTATATAGTTTCGGTATAAATGCGTCTTGTATTTTTCTATCGTGATAAATTTATAAAAATATGTTTTTTAATCTCTCTTCTCATGCGTAATAAAATAGATACAAGATTTCTCTATTGTGTTTTTACTAATATTTCGATTAAATATTAAGATTTTTAGATAGACTATTAAATAGGTATATACGTTTATAGGTAATTGATCTTAATACGGTGGAGATAGTAGATAGCATCTGAGCAACAAATTCGTATCGTTTTCGCCAACAAAAGAGATGGAAGAAACCGGAGAAAAAGTATCAAAAACCATCCCGACCATGTTGACACGCACGAGCGCGGCTTCCTTGTTCCTAACTCGGCTAAGGACTAAACACTCATCGCCTAAGCAAGATGACAATGAGCTCGAAAGTGGTCGAACTCAATACGAATCGCCGTCATCACCTGATTCGATAGGTCCCATAATTTCAATGGAAGATTGCTCTATCATCAGTGAACGTGCCTCTTTCGATGAAGTCGACCGCACTTCCCTACAGATCAACAAAGATTTCATTAAAAACATTCTCGTGGAACACGGGAGGCGTATAGGCTGCAAATCACAAGTCTGGGAAAATTTGGAATCAGATAAAATGGACGAGACAAATGCGGAGACAGTATTCGCAGACTTCAAATCCAATGAAATCAACGTCTTATTGCTACAAGCTAGTTTTACAGGTCGTACTGATCTCATACATCATTTGTGTAAGTGCGGAGCCAATGTCAACTATATCGAGCCCGATCATGGTCTTACCCCGTTGCACTTGTGTGCGTTTCGGAATTGTCTGGATGGTGTCAAGTATTTGATAGAACAGGGCGCGAGCATCGATACCAAATCGAAACACACGGCGTTTCATTATGCTGCCTTTGGAGATGCCTTTGACGTTGCTCAATACTTCATGCAACGAGGTGTCAGTCAGCTATCTCCGCACGACGCAGAAGAGACGGTATTGCACGTGGCTTCGCGAACTAACGCCCTGCGTGTACTTTCTCTACTGGCGCCGAATAACAAGGAGCTGGACCGTTTGGATCAGGATGGATACGCCGCTATTCATCATGCAGCCGATAGCGGAGATAAAGTTTGTTTGGACATACTTTTGAAAGCTGGTTGTCAAGTGGATTTACTTACTGGAAAGAACGACACCGCTTTGCACTTGGCTGCGGAAGCCGGTTGCGCAGACAATTTAGTTCTTCTGATCGAGGCAAAAGCTAATCTTCAACTGAAGAACCATCGAGGACATACGGCCTTGCATTTAGCCGCTCGTTCCCACTCTCTGGAATGTGTGGAGATTTTACTGAAAGGTCGCGCGGATCCCAACGTGGAGGACGACGAGGGTCGCACGCCTCTGCATCTGGCTTTAGGCAAATCTTTGGTGACCGACGACATCACCGAGCTCTTGCTGAAGTGGCGGGCGGACGTGAATAAGGCCGACAAATACGGCTATACGCCGCTACACATCGCCGCTTCGAACGAGCTGTCACGATGTGTCAACCTGCTGATAAAGTACGAAGCGGATCTCAGCGCTAGGACTATTGGTGGTAATAGCGCCTTATCCGTCGTTCTGCGTAAGACTCCAACATCCCTGGATGTGTTCGAACGTAGGCTGGACATGTCTCTGACTTTAAACCGACAGGGATTCATCGCAGGCGAACTTGAGTTGCAGCTAGACTTCCGTCCGTTGTTGCAGCACCGGCGGAACCGGCGGATTCGCTCGCCCGAAATCGGTTATCTGAACACTTTCGTGAAGGAGGGCTACAAGGAAATCCTGGAGCATCCTCTGTGCCAGTCTTTCCTCCATCTCAAGTGGCACAAGATCCGAAAGTACTACGCCGCCAGATTGCTCTTCTACTTGATATACGTGTTGATCCTTACGAGCTGGGTGATAACCGCTCTCGCTCATAATTGTTACAATGAGTCAAAAGGTTACGTGCACAATCCGCCGTTGTGCGCGAATACAACCGGAGTTTATGGATTTCTTTATGGACACCCCATGGTACTCGAGATTCAGTGGTACACGTTGATGGTGCTCACCATGTTTGAGGCTTGTCGCAAGTTTACTGTTATCCCTAGTTATCGATCTGTCAGACAGTTCTTTATGCAGATAGAGAATCTGGTTGAGTGGTGCGTGATACTGAGCGTGTTTGCCACCTCTTTTGTGTATACGGGTAAAACATATACTTGGCAAAGTCACTTGGGCGCTTTCGCCGTGCTCTGCGGTTGGAGCAATCTGATGCTAATGATTGGGCAGCTGCCGATGTTCGGTGCTTATGTCGCTATGTTCACCAGCGTGCAGGCACAAGTGTTCAAGCTGCTTTTGGCCTACGCTTGCTTATTAGTGGGTTTTACGGCGAGCTTCTGCGTAATATTTCCACATTCTAAATCGTTCAGTAGTCCGCACACGGGTCTCATCAAGGTCCTCGCGATGATGACTGGCGAGTTAAGTTTCGAGGACCTCTTTTTCTCAACTGATAAGGGTGGCCTTTACGAAAGTATTGGAGGAACTTCCTGGATCTTGCTACAAATCTCGGCCCAACTCTCCTTCGTGTTATTCCTTCTATTTGTCACGATTGTGCTGATGAATTTGTTGATCGGCATAGCCGTACATGATATCAAGGGCCTGCAAAAGACAGCGGGTCTCGCGAAGCTTGTTCGCCAAACGAAATTGATCCATGACGTGGAGATCGCGATTTTCCTAGGATTTATGCCATCAAAACGCTTCATCAAGTGCATGCGATGGACCACACTGTTCTTGCCGTCACCTTTACGAGCCGTTTTAACCGTTCGTCCGTTAAACCCCAGAGAAAAGAGATTACCGCGCGATGTTCTCTCGGCTGCCTATAAAATAGCCAAGGAAGGAGACGGACAAACTTTCGCCATATCGCGCAGAAAAACTTACAGCGCGATCCATCAGGCGAAAGCGGCTCCCAAAGCTGACGTGACCGCGAGTCGTCGTCGTGGCTTTAACGAGGATACGCTGCAACATGATTACAATAAGTTCAGAGACGATATTGCAGAACTTAAGGAGATTTGCGAGAAAAATCATACTCTCCTTCGAGAGCTTATAAAAGCGCACAGTGGTAAAATAAATAAATAAAATTGCCAAAATAACAGAACAAGTTGCAAACCCCTTCGAGTTGAATTCACAGCCATTGAAAATTTGAAATTCAATGGGGTAACGAAAAGAGATTCTAAAACTTGGGATTCATGGTATCGATACTTCATGAATAATTAAAATATCGCGAATCCTTGTTTCTAAGCATTTTTTATATCTTCTAGCAATACTCGTTATCAAAATCTTATTCATGAGATATCGCTTTATTTCTGTGATACTGTGGTTGTATATGTCCAGTATCAACTACATTTAGTTCCGTCCATTTTCGTATATGAATTTTATATAAAAAGCACTAGGGGCTTGCATAATTTTATGCATATAATAAATAATGCTGCGTTTAAATAAATTTTGACGCACTCAAATTGCACGAAATATCCCTCTAGAAGGAATATTTTATTTACTTTAATTCTCTAAAATATATGCATATATGTACTTCTTCGAGTATAAACGCTTAGTATGTATTTAGTATCTAAAGTAACATGGATTTCGTGACGTGGATACAAACATACGTATATTGATGAGACCTTAGAGAAAACAGGACAGTTCATTTATATTTTTCCTAAACATTCTTTCACATTTGTACGAGTTTTTATAAAATATCTCGGCTTGTCAGAAAAATTTCCTTGTTTCTTAAGAGTCAACATATATAAAGTTTATATATACTTAACTCGTATGTTTATGTTTAATTATCTTCAGACTGATGCAGTTTGATTTATGACATCACGTCTGATTGCTTTTCAATAGTATATTTTTATTAATCTTTTTTTACTTTATATATTCTTTATCACATAAGTTCTAATAAAAAGAATTTTGAAGCCTTATTTTGTTTTTAAGACTATTACATTATTTGAATCTGAGTAAATGTAACTATATACACATTATTGTATTGCGAACTTTCTACCAAGATGTATTGTTGTAAACGAATAAATATTTTTATATCACACGTAAGATAGAATTTAATAGGGAAGTTTTAAAGTCTTTTGCTGGTCAAAGTTTCACTTTGAAATTTTCAACGAAGAATATACAACGGTACGCGTAGACAGTCTAAAACCGGTTCTAAGCTGCATAAGTTCTCATCTGTTGAAAGTTCAACTATGAGAATAAGAAACTTCGTGAGGTAAAACGGGGACGTTGTGTTCTAGAATTTAATGGGTTAAAATTTTAGAGACTCTGTACCTTGGACCAACGTCTCTGACAGACATACTCTGTACCGTGTTATCTTTTACACAAATTGGCGATATCTCGCAGCGTCTCACCTGTCGGACGATTTGGTACCAAAAAAATTCTTCGGATCGGTCAACTAATAAATAAAAAATGATGACAAAAAATATGTATTACATATTTCATTCACACTATGAAACTGAAGTTTCTATTCATAGCGTAAACAAAATCGCCGTAAGGCACGGTTTCGTGTCTAGAATTCGACTGTTCGAAAAAGCTACTTTCTTTTTTTATTAGAATAAATGTTGATATGAAATATTTATTTCATGCGTAATGTTTTATTTGTGTATTTTACGTATCAATTTATAGATAGCTCAAGAATATTTCTTTGCAGAGATCTTGTAAAAAATGTACGTAAAATGAATACGAAAATAAAAATTACGTAAACGTGATATCATATTCGTGATTAAGTGATGGTGAAAGGAATTTGCCTAGATATACGCAGTTCAGATTCAAGAATTCGTAGAAAAAAGAATGAATAAAATATTCTGGAACATAAGAATTACATATTGGAAGAAATAGACATTGCATGAAATAGACAACATATGAAGATGCAATTAACAGGAAGGAATAATAAATGACGATTAATTTATTTCTACTGAATTGTTTAATTCTATTGCATTTTGAAGATGTAAAATTAAAAATAAGCTTATAATTTAAAATGTTTATTATAAAAATTTATATGCTTAAAAATGTAATTTTATACCGTTCTTATAGACATTAGTTATCTGTAATTTTAATAAATCTCTTTGTCTCTCTAACCTTTACTTTTAAAAATTCTATTTTTTTAGCAATTGAAACACTTTACTTTGATAAAAACATTTTTTCTTCTTTTTTGTCTCTTTGTTTAGTCTTCATTGATTTTCAACAAGAAGAAAATGATTTATCATATCGACTCTGATTAAGAATGTAAACTGTATTTAATGATATTTTTTAAAATGATAACACATATAAATAACAACGTCCTAGAATAAAACTCGATTGATCTTTCGACAATACTTTCCAGTCTCATCCACATTAATCCGCAATTTAACAGAAGGGTAGCAAGAGTACACGTAAAGTAGAATTCGACCTACACCTCTTTATATTTATGTATTTTGTTAATCATGCCCCTCTACCCGTAGATTCCTCTTTCCACGTGAATGACAGAGGCGTATGCAGAGTACGTTATGCAGTACGTGTAGCGTGATCGTACAAACCAGTTAAGTCCGCTGTAATGCTTGTTGAATTGTCAAGTGTACACTGATCAGTGATAGACATCTTGAGTTGACATAATTTTTACGATTAGAAAATGCGGTCGAAATCCTTGTCGGCTTGCTTTTGCATTCTAGAGTCGAAAACTCGCATCTTTCTTAACCAATGTCTAGACTCTTATAAATACGTGTCTCAAAAAGTGGGAGCGTTAAATGAGAGGACGAAGTGACGAAGCCGGTAGTGAGAGGAAGAGAGGAGTGTCGTGTCAGTGACAAGTATAAAATCATGTTTGTATTGGAATTTTTACTCAAAGACAGACGAATTCCGCATTCGAAATCAGTAAGAATATTAATATGTAGGAATATTAATTGAACTTCATAGAGGAGTACCTGAAGAGACTACTAACACATGAGGAATGAATGAATAACGACGCAAATTAAAAAGCAAGAGACAAAATTGCTAATAAGTACGATAAACTTAAAAGAACACTTAGTGACAAGAATATTTTGTTAATTAAAAGGCAGATATATATATATATATATATATATATAAATTTGAAGAGTATAACATCTCAGAGCGACAAGGACTAGAAGAGAGTAATATTTATTCATCTTTATGTTTGTCTGCGTGTGTCACATATATTTAAAAAAAATTAATAAGTTATCCGGATGAATGCAAGTCATGATTCAATCAGAGTAGCTTGGATATAAGACACTTGATTGTGCTTAAGACCGTAGTATAATGATAATAATTCTCTTTTGAAACGACTTGTAGACGTGTAATGTGACAACTGAAGAAAAGAACGAGAGAGAAAAAGAGACAGAACTGAAAACACACGGTGACGCGACTAAAACAATTAGGATGCTTCACGATGCTGCGCGAATCATCGCAATATGAATACTTAGTGCTTAATTACGAAATGACGTTTACATAGCAAACTTAAATTATTGTACAACATAATAGCATAATAGCGTGATAGCTGAAGTAATTTTGAAGAAGATACGGAAAAGATATAGGATAACAAAATATAACGAAAGATTATGATGAAAGATTATTTACATGATAAAAGATTATTATAATCGCGAATGGTTGAGACAAGAAAATACGATCTATAATATACGAATCTACAGTGAGAATGCAGAAAACCTGAAATAATAGAAAAAATAGCAACGAAATTATTTGGATAAAAAATAATTATATAATTTAAGCGGAAAAAAGACTAGATAAAGAACGAGAACTTCGACTCGAAGAAATAAGAGTGACATTAAACGGTAAACTTATCGTAAATAAATAATTCGAGCAAGTATGTGTGAGAATGACCGAGATTCGTTAAGAGAAAGTGCTAAAGAGAGAGATCTCGAGATGAGCAGTCTGAAGATACCGACTATTTTGAACAATGGTGAGCAACATTTTTATTCCACTAGAAGTTTCAACAGTCGTCACAAAAACGAACCGTTATCCGTGAGATTAGCTTCTACTTACAGGTCGTTAAGATGTACATATGCAGCAGAGGATCATTCACAAAAAATCACGATCGATGATGCGACTGTATCGAAGTTTGATAATGATCGGATCGAAATCGACGCTGGTGAACCACCACCAGTCGACGACTCCCTGTTTTTTGATAATTTGGAGTGCTACAAGAATCACTATCTAAATGGTACAAAATTGAGATCGGCTATATGGTCCATTGTCGATTCAACAGAAACGAGGCTACTACTGCAAATGGAGAAGAGTCAGGTGCTTCCAAATGCATGCAAAAATGAGAAATTACGGAATGTCGCTTACATTTGGGCGTCCTATCGTGGTCTGTTGCACTATCTGCCGAAACTGGAGGATGCCGGAGCGCGTTACGACTACGTTGAACCAAGGACCGGTATAAATGCTATGCTCGCAGCTTCGTTGGGTGACAAGGTCGCCTGCGTGGAGTACTTGATCGCGAAAGGCGCCGACGTGAATTACGAGAATCTTGTCACTCATTACACGCCACTTCACTTTGCGGCGCTCGGTAACAGTTGGCATGCTACAGCCACGTTATTGGATCATGGTGCAAAGCTTAATTACGTCTGTCAGGAAGTGGTTGAGCCTATTTTTCATAGTGCCATTCGCGCGAAGGCGGTGGAGACGGTAAAGCTGCTGCTCGAGCGCGGTGCCAGCATTGTCGAGAAAAATCATTTGGGCCAGACGCCGTTGCATGTGGCTTGTTTCGTGCAATCAATACCTTGCGTCGAGCTGCTATCAGCTAGTACACCTAACGTGAACGCTGTAGATAGGGAGCATAGAACACCCTTGCACTTCGCCGTAATGAGCACGGATTCGTCCGTCGAGTTGGTACAGTTGTTGTTAAAACGCGGTGCCTTGGTGAACGCGGTCGATCGGACCGGTTTTACTCCTCTTCACATCGCCACGCTAAACGAGCAATCCCGGTGCGTGGATGCGCTTATTTGGGCGGGCGCAGACATCAGTGCGACCACATGCACTGGACTGTCTGCCCTGAACATTATATTGAAGAAGATTCCTGAGTCCCTGCACGTATTCCGACAGCGTTTGGACGCCTCCATCAGACTGACTAGACCGGTATCGCATAATCGTGAATTCGAAATGCGTCTACACTTCAACATTCTCTTTCCCAGTGGTAATCGGTGCGAGACCAGCTTCATAAACACTTTCGTACAAGAGCACCGAAAAGACCTGTTGTCGCATCCGCTGGTTATGGCCTTCCTGCATCTTAAATGGGAGAAAATTCGCAAGCTCTATTTACTGAGGATATTCTTGTATGCCATGACAGTGATATGCATGACTACTTACGTACTTACTGCGTTAGCGTATAAATGTTACAATCACAACGAAACTAATAGTTCAAAGATTTGCAGCAATAGACAAATATCTGGCTTTCTCTTCCGGAAACCAATCATTGAGATCGAGTGGTATCTCGCGCTGATTCTGACGTGCATCACCATACCCAGAAAGATATTTGGCTTCATGGTCTACAAATCAGCGTTACAGTACTTCTCCAGTATCGACAATGTCTTGGACGGAGTGATGATCGTGAGTGTATTCGTTACGTCCTTCGTGTATACCGGGCGTACTTACGATTGGCAGACTTACGTCGGTGCGTTTGCCATACTTTGCGCATGGACCAACCTGATGCTAATGGTGGGTCAGTTGCCGGCCTTCGGCACCTACGTTGCCATGTTCACGCACATCCAATTCGAGTTCGCCAAACTTCTGCTGGCGTATTCGGGTCTGTTGATCGGTTTCACCATCAGCTTCTGTGTGATATTCGCTAGCGAGCCTGCATTTGGTAATCCTTTCACTGGATTAATCAAAGTCTTAGCTATGATGGCCGGTGAAGTGGACTTTGAAGGACTTATCAATCAGAATGATCAAGATGAACAGACGAGCACCTCTTTCGTCATTTATCATCCCCTGTCGGTATGTTCGCAGATTCTCTTCACACTATTCATAGTATTCGTTACTGTGATCCTGATGAACTTGCTAGTCGGTATCGCCGTACATGATATACAAGGTCTGAGAAAGCATGCGGGGCTCACAAAGTTAGTGAGACAGACAAAAATGATCCTTTTTACGGAAATGGTGCTGCACAACACTACAATCTCGTACGCTTTCCGGAAGTGGATGTTGGATCACAAGTTCGATGTTGAAAATAGAAAACGGGTTCTCGTAGTAAAACCACTTAATCCTCTCGAGAAGCGATTACCTAAAGATATAATGAAAGCCGCTTATGAACTAGCACAGAAGAATATTCCCTCGTCTATGAATGATGACATCAATTTGAGTGATCACGCTGTTTGGTTGAAACAACGACAGAACGAATTCTCTGATGTCGCCCTACAAATGACATTCGAGAAATTGATCACTATGATGAAAGTAAATGAAGATGCTATAAAATTGTTGAAAATACAGCTGTTAGAAATGAGCAAGATGCTGGAAAACATCACAACATCATTGACGAAAGAAGAACATACCTCATTATGATTTGAAGAATTTAACATCGGTACGATCCGATATTTCAATCGACAATTCGTTTTTATTATATGATTCATATTATATCTTCTTCCATTTTTGTAAATATATTTTTACAAGTAAAAGACAATTGCGCAGCTATAGCTTTTCATAAATGAATAATTTTTTCAAATTTTTTACCTTATCAAAAAAATCATCAAAGAAATCTTGGAGTCTAAATCGGCTTTTCTAATGACTTTTCAGCAATTGTTTCATCACATTAGTATGTCGCTTTAGAATCCACAAAGTTGCCTCTCATGCTTCTTGTATATATATTTTTTGTTGCAGATTATATTTCCATTACTTTTTACGAACATGTCTGATAAAGTGGATATCGAAGCCACAATCAATGGTGGAGGGCCTACTGGTCAGTCGGGTGCTATACGTTGGGGTATTGCATGGGGTTTACGTAGCTTTCTTGACAAATCAATGATCGAAAAAATGCGAATTGGTAAGAAGCAAACGATTTTTATAAAATATAATCGTATAATTTATTAACAAATATAATGTATAATTAACGTGAATTGAATATATGGTAAGTAATTACTAATTAAAAAATTACTATTTTTTTTAAACAGCTGGACTTTTAACGAGAGATTGGAGAAGACGTGAGAGAAAAAAATGGGGTCAAGAAGGTGCCAGAAGAAAGTTTTCTTGGAACAAACGTTAATTTTGCTTATTATCATATAATTTTCACATTACATACAATAAAATTGTATAAAACAGCTAAAAAATTTTGTTGTACAATAAAATTCGTTTTAGAAAAGAAAAATAATTACCTGATAATCGAATAAGAAAAGTAGATAGTTTTTTCTAATCAAAATCTCACCCAGATTGGCAGATCGATATGATATTGCCACTAATAAATGTTAAAATTTCGAATCCTCTTTAGGATTCTAACCAGTCTTTACATTTCTTCCAGAGGTATTAAACCAAGTAATTTCATACCTTGTGCAAGAACGTTTTTAGCAACGTGAAACAGCAGCAATCTTTGACTAGCAACATCGGGTAATTTATTCTTTACTTTTAATGAATTGAAAGCTTTATTAATTGTATTACTAAAAAAGAAAAAGAAATTGTATCTACTTCAGTTAAATAATTGTGAAAAATGTTTGAGTCTTGGAATTTATATTTTACCTTAATTCGAAAAGATATATTGTTAATATACAGGGTTCCATTTCTTCATACGATTTCAGTACTACTTCTTCGAACTTAGCAATTAATATAACTAAATCATCGACAATTTCTTCTTGTAGTAGATTTGGCTCACATTCTAACGTCAGAACAGCGCCGCAATTGCGCTCCAAGCTAACGAGCCGACAATGTGTATATTGCAATTTCACGCCAGTATCCCCTTTCAACTAGTTTTACAAAAAAAAAGAATTAGGAGAAACTCATTAATATATTGTGTAAGATTCGATAAGATTCTTTTACGATAATATATAAACTTCTTACATCAAATGCTGCGTTCCAATCAAACGTATAGTCTCGTTCTCGTTTTCTCTTCAAATCATTAACTATCACTGCGGAAATACCTAATATATCCGAGATCTCGTCAAATTCACATGGACGAACTTTAGTAGCTAAAACAGTTTCTCTTACAACTAATTCTAGATAAAATTAAACGTTACGTTGATTAAAATAACGTTAAAATTAACGTACTAGGTGAATCAATTTGTCTCTGCCTCATGATATCTCTAGTAGTGTCCAAGAGATCATTTAAAAATACCACATTACCCTTTCTCGTACTCATACCGTGTAATCGGCCAAATTTTATATGTTTCAGTCTTTCAGCCCACGGCATTTGCATTTGTTTTAATACTTCTATTAAATTTGAGAAATGACTGGCTTGTGTATTATCCACCACATAGTACATACAGTCAAAGTCATTCTTTTCAAATCTATCAATCGCTGCAGCAATATCTCTAGCTATGTACAAAGTGGAACCATCGCTCTTGATTATAGGAACACTTTTCTCATTGTTCAAATTCACAACTTTTCTATTCTGTTCATCCCTTATCAATAACTGCATTTTTTCCATTAACGTAACAATTTCCTTTATATTTTTGGCTTTGTACATAGATTCCCAATGATATTCATCAAATGTAATACCAATTCTACTATAAATCTTTGTTAATTCCTGAACAGTATGATACTTCAACTCCTCCCATTGTTTTTCATATGCAACTTCTGTACCATTTTCCAAATCATTAAATATTTTCTTCGCACGATCCAATATCGAGGAGTCGGTTTTAGCTCGTTCGTTGACAGCAACATATACAGAATATAAGCTTCTCATAGTGTCACATATAAAATCTTTTTGAACATCATCCAAATTGAGTCCCAAATGAAGTAAACCATATTGTGTACCCCAGTCACCCAAGTAATTTATTCGTTTTACGTTATTCTTTATAAAACTGTTGATATTAGCAACGTAATTTCCTATTATTGTAGACCTCAAATGTCCTACATGAAAAGGTTTAGCTATATTAGGTGAACTAAATTCAACTATTATATTTTTTTTATTGTTCACAAAACTTGGAGCCGATACTGTTGAACAGTTATGCTCTAAAACTTCTTTAACACATCTATCTCTAGAAACATTAAAAGAGATTACATTATTCTCTATATTAATGTTGTCAAAGATATTATTTAGATCATTATTTATAATATTCTGTACTTCATTCTGTATATTGTATTGTCTAGTTCGTAATGGAAGTAGGAAAGAGTAGATTCCTCTTGTTTTATGTGCTTTCAAATGTAAATAAGATGCAACATTGGACACATTTACATTGTTAATATTTTGTAAATGTAAAGATTCTGTAATCTGAAAATAAAAATATAATTAGGTGAATAATAATTTAATCTCAAATATTTCCAATCGTAAATATTTTATTTTACAAAAGAGAATACCTTTTTTAAGATTGCAATTTTCATACTATTACTCATAATGTCCTGATTATTTAATATTTTGACAAAACTGAAGAAAAGACTCTTCCTCACCGTTTTCGTTGTAATTTCATAATATTGTGTATTTCGGTCCGTAAAACACGTGAATGTGAGAGTTAGAAATCATCGCTCTTTATTGGGAAAAAAGTTATAATGTGCTATAATGCTAAAACAGCAATTTTATGAAAATTGAGGTTAACAGCAATTCATAAACGAACGATTTTATAGTAATAATACAAACTGACAACATATTGTAACGTTATCAGTTTAATGGATAAAATTACGGAATACACATACAGACAAAATTAAATAACAGAAAAAATTTTCAAAAATTTTCTGATTAGCGTTATAGGTTAGAATTAATAATTACGTCAATTACTGTTGAATATAAAAAGTAAATTACTTCAAAACAACTGCGTAAACTACTTAAAAATGACTGCATTCAACGAAGAAAACGAGAACGTTTTACTTGACCGCGTTATGATTTACGATTGACTACAACCCACGACATGCACACGTTACTGTACAGGCTGTACAGCCACCGGTGTTTGGAGGTTTTTCATGCAACATAGCTGGATTTTATCAGCTTTAACTCAAACCGTTGCTCGCATGAGCATCAGCATGAAAAGGCACCTTTAAATCCAGTGCACAACTTGACATAAAACGCATTTTGAATTAAAAATCTTAATACCAATAAAATTAATTAAAGTACATTGTCTAAAAAATAATTATTATTGTCTCCATATTACATTATTCTTCAAAACAAAAATTTCTTTATTTAATAATTAATAAAATAATTGTTTTTACTGATGACCTATTATCAATTAACAAATATGCAAGAAATTCAAAACTCTCCTTCGCCGTAAATATTAATAAACAGACTTCAGTTTTTAATTTGACCTGGCTGGCCAATTTTGTTATTAATTGTTAACACTACGTTTCAATCTCTGGTTTGAGTCCTTATCAAGTGTATAAAGTTTACGTATAACTATGCCGATGGACCGCACACCAATATCTCTCTCGTTAACATTGCACCCAAATTACATCAATCTAGAAGATATTCAAATATACGAAAGTATGTACAATAAAGTTAAATAATAAAATTGTTATTAGATTAAATTTTGTTAAATTATATTATTTAAGAAATATGTATTGATTATTTAATAATAAAGTTTCAATTTTTTGAAATATATTAACAAAATTTTATTTTCTAGAATACTACAATCCTTGCAGCGAATAAATTTATTAGGCGAGGATACAGTTCCTAGCAATAATTATCTTAAATTAGAGAATTATTATTCTGTATCACTTGAAGTATCACTTACTCTCTTATGTATCTTAACTGTAAAATAAGAAAATTAATTTTTTAACATAATGTCGATTACATTTCCATGTACTGTTATCACGCATGTTTAACATAAGCAATAATTAATAACATATATCAATTAAAGCTATCGTTTGTTCATTTAAGTAAATACATACCTATGTAAATACATACATATGATTAATATATTCATAAAATATATCAATCGTCTTGATATAAGAATGAATGTTTATATATTATTTCCACGCTGTAGAAACGTTATAGCTACAAGTCTCAAATCTATATTATGTCAATAATTCGTATATAAAGATGTATTAAGATACTACAAGGTACAAGGTAATACAAGGAATGAATACTGTTATGTAAAAAAATAATATAAAAAGAGAAATATGTGCAGACACACAACACACTCGTTTTGTATATAATCTCAAACTTCGTGATCGATTAAATACGCATCCTTTCTGAACGAATAACGCGGCGGATTGTGGCAAGGTAGCAACCAAAATATTGGATGGCTCTTTCCACATACTTGAGACAAAAGCGTAAACGTTCTTGGTGTATTCTTATTATGATAACGTTGGTGTATACCTTGCACACGTTCCACAGCAGTTTCATCACCTAGAATCGCTTGGAACTGATCAACTAGAATTGCTATGACGAACATACCGAATAATGCCGACTCCAAAACTAATATCACACAATGTAAACTGCAAAACACGTCAATGTTAGAATTCTATTTGCAAAATGATTGTGAAAATTTGTAAAAAATAAGAAGACAAGTACATACATGCGATTTTGTTTGACTGCAATATCGTTATTACACTGTGGACAGTCATAGATCCATGATGTAATGACTAAAATTATAGCATAGACAGCTAACGCACCAACATATACCAGAAATTGTATGAAGTACTTTTGATTCCTCTCGCCGACGCAGTTATTAATCCTTAAACATTCAGTTGCGAGTCTTTAATAAATCCAAAATAATTTTGAATGTTAATCGTTTTTAATCATTTTTTAAACTGAATTTAATTAAATTAATTAGAAAAAATTATATTAATCTTTACATAAGTCACTTATTTTTCACAACTAATCGCAGTTACCATGGACAATGATGATCCATTCTTCTGATACAACGTTTACAAATTCTGCAATGGTGCGCTCTAGGTGGCCTATACGTTTCGCACCTAGTGCACACTGTCCAATCGTCCTTCTCGTCGCTCTCATGGTCGTCGCTTCCTCCAGAGATATGAATATCAGAGAAGTCCATTCTACTTTGTGGTAAGGGTACTATGCCCGGATCGCTGCAGACGGCTTTTAAATGTGCCATCATTAGAAGAAGTACAACAGTGTTAAATGCTATTATATGGAAGGGGCACCATAGGCTGGGAACAAAAGAATAATGTTGCTAAAAATATTTCTCAACGGAAATCACAATTAAGAAGGCTGTGAGGAAGAAATGCAGAGACACGTAAAGTGTGAAAAATCCGACGACGTCTGAGAGTACTTGCAACAATAATTCATTCTTCAATCCATCAAACAAATGTTCGTTATGCCAACCTGTCTTGCATAGTGTGCAACACGATCCATCGTATCACAACATAGTCAGCGTAGAATACCGCTACATAGGTGACGATGATGCATACAATGCCACAGGGATCTCTGACGAACATCTTTCGTTTTCGCTAACGGCACGCGGCGATTAATATCGCAGTTCCTCATCACTGTGCGCACGAATGTCATGTCACCTGCGTACGGGACGACCGCATTATTAAATCGTTCGGAGTTGCTCCGGCCAGCAGGTATCCGTCGCAATGTCGATTGACGGATGCTAAAGCATAATCCGTCGTGAAATCGTCGTCGACTCCGCTTGACAAGTGAAAGCAAGGTGCTCTGGAAAGTTTGACTGTTTGGAAGAAAATGAAATTGAGAAGCAAAAGTCAATCTGTCAAACGGTATCGCTGACAGCGGCGACAGGAGCTGCGACACTCGTCTGAGAAGTCTAGGGAGTCTCTAAGTACATGTGCGTACAGTTAAAGGTCTATCTACATAGGCCGTAGTTGTAGTCGTAGGCCGTACACTGGCGGACATCGATTTGTTCCATGACCCCTTTCCGCGGGGCAAGGGGAATATGGAGAAGATGGAGAATATCCGTGGCGCCACCCAGTGGCGGCCCTGTTTTACCGCCTCTGATTTGTCATATCCATATTCCCCTTGCCCCGCGGAAAGGGGTCGGGGAACAAATCGATGTCCGCCAGTGTACATCTGACCAATCATATTTAATTATTTTCTTCATATTCGATTGTAATTGGTCAGTTTTATTGGTCTCTATAGGGTTGCGTTCAGAGTTGTTATAGTACATGTCACGTATGCTATAGCACTTCTAGTATTATAGTTACCCGGGTCGGGAATCTGAACGCAACCAAGATTGAGATTGGATTGAAATTTGACCAATCAGAGCAAAGTACGAAACTCGAAATTGATTTTCTTTTTTATGATTGGTCAAATTTTAATTCAACCTCAATCTTAAGCCTGCGGCACACGGTACGATTTTGTCTACTGGTTTGCTTACAAGAGCCAATTAGGATTAAGCTTTAAGTCACCTGCTCTAAAATTCTGCATCCTTATTGGCTCTCGTAAGAAATCTAAGGTTTGTTCGCGTCGTTTGCCCCAACATGCTCCTACTCGCTCCAATACGCTCCAAACTATAGTATTACGTTACGTATACTATAGATTGGAGCGTATTGGAGTGAGTAGGAGCATGTTGGGGTATTGTGACGCAAACAAACCCCTAGTAGGCAAAATAGTATCGTGTGCCGTTGGCTTTAATCTGCAGTCTGATACGGGCTTTAATATACATCTAGGGGTTTGTTCGCGTCGCAATACCCCAATATGCTCCTACTCACTCCAATACGCTCCAATCTATAGTATACGTAACGTAATACTATAGTTTGGAGCGTATTGGAGCGAGTAGGAGCATGTTGGGGCAAGCGACGCGAACAAACCTTAGGGTTGCGTTCAGATTCCTCACGCACTAGAAGTACTATAGCATACGTGACATGTGCTATAACAACTTCTAGTATTATAGGTACCCGAGTGAGGAATCTGAACATAACCCAATATATGAGTGTGGTAATTTGCAATCGCGACATTGGTATTCCGGTTGTGACGCGGCCTATCGCGATCGCGTTGGTGACTTTCGGCCGTCCGAGCAGTGTTGGCCGGCGGGGCGCATTTTTGGCGCATGCGCGACAGTTAGGTTAGTATTATAGCAACGTACCTACTGTTAGGAAATTGGCGGGAGCAATAGACGGGAGAAGTTTCGCTCGTGGCTCGTGATGTGTAGTGTCTCGTACGTATATGTGTATTTGTATATGTGTTTTATATTTATGTGTGTAAAAAAATTTAAAGAAAAATATGTGTCTATCTTATATTTTTCCTCAAATTTTTGAAGAATTTTTCGGGGGCGATAAATGGCACATCTTTCTTCCTGTGTTAGGTACGCCATTGACGCTGCATTTGTCGCGCATGCGCCAAAATTGCGCCCCGCCGGCCAACACTGCGTCCGAGGGCCCTCCGTCTCATTTCACTTTGCGTTACCGGTAAGGAGAGTCGTGAGTCTCGTGGTAATGGGACGATAACGTTCCACGTTAATTTAATTAGATCTCGTGGTTCGAAGTGCGTCGCTCGCTCCTTATAACCGACATTATACTGTTTCAGGCAAATCACCGTTAAACTGGCTACGTAATACGCGCTTATTACTTGGCCGGATTTCTTTATTACGGTAGAGTAAGTAGCAACTTCTAACTGCTGTCTCGTTGGCCCATGTTGTAGCACACCTCGCGTGCCTTCGTCCTTTTTGTCTTTCCTTCGTTTTGCGACATTGCGCGTGGTGGTACCGTCCCTCGCCTTCGCGACCGTCTTCGCTTCGTCGCTCTCCACGATCGTGCCTTCTCATCGCCGCAACGTGCAGATGTGGCCCCCGACGCGAGAGGTTAGCAATCTCGTGACGTGTCAAGTTAACGCTCCATTCCATATGGTGGTCACTATCTCAGCCATTGGTCATTGACGTGCACTCGGCCCACATCTGTTTTGTCGATCCCCGGTCACGACGCTCCTCCGAGAAGTGAAATTCCCTTGGTTTTGAAAAAAAATGTCATATCTGGGGCCACGCACGTCTCGTAGCGTGAATCGCGCGATCCGTTTTTCTCGCAAACTCTGAAACCGCGGTACGAAAGAATTTTGCAAAAAAAATGCTATTGCGAAATCCCATCGTGATTCGATCGGCGTGAAAATGCTCGGATGTATCCCCTTGTGATTATTCAGGTTATCCGGGAGAAAATTTATCTTCGATATATCTATCGACGTCCGCCAGTGATAATCTTTTTCTCGTTCGTCGTAAAATTAAGGTCGCTAATGAGGTGTTGCCTCGAAATAAGTAATAACCTAGAATTGAAATCAAATCAAATAATTTTTATATGAATATTTGTTTGTATGTGTATATAGAGAACATACATATATTAAAATATAAGAATTTCGTTACGTTTATTAATCTTTGTATCATCATTGACATTATATATATTATTTAACTTTATTAATGATTAAGGATTAATTGTTGTATTTTATACATTATATTTATTGTACGTTATATTTTTTATCAAGGTATTGTTAAAAAGGTAAGATATTTTTTATTTTTTTATTTGCATTCTAGTGCTACTGTAAGGACTTGGCACGAAACAGGACATCCGAAAAATGCAGCAGCAATCAGTAATGGAAGAGGGAACGGCCTATGAGCCACCTACTTACGACGAGACATTCCCTGTTCTCCCTGAATCATCTAGTTCCAACTCTGGACAATTAAACATATTTTCTATAAACAACAGCTTACAACTTGGTCGTATTACTATTACACAGGTGAAAATTTTAGATAAATTTTTATCGATTTTGTAAGATTCCAGTTTAATCTAGAGATTTTTTAAATCTTTTTTTTAATTGAATAATTACAAGTATATGTGTATAGATTTGTAGCCATTTACAAAGAAATATTAGAAAAAAATATTAAAATTTTACTACACATACTCTAAAGGCAGTTATTTCTTTATGTATTTTTCTATTATTGTGTAGATGTTCCGTGTACCAGGGGAAGAACGCAAATTTGATCATAGTGATAAATTTGGCGAACGTGAATCTATTCGTACATGTAAAACTATCATGAAAGAAACGAACACTATTATTGAAATTGCGTCATCTAAGGATCAATCTCTAACATTTCTTATAACTGGAAAGCAAAATCAAGTTCTGGAAGCGAAACGGCGCATTTTGACAACGTTTCAAACTCAGGTATTCCTATATTATTACTAACAGAGATACATTATACTATATAAATTCAACTTATTAGTAGGCAATATATTTATATTTTGTGTTTATTCTTATAAGATGGAAAATATTTTCAGTATTTAAAATTATTTATTTTTTTATTCCATCTTGCATTCCAAAACAAATTATTCCGTATTTTTATCAATTTTTTTTACAGGCGAGTAAGCAGATTAGTATCCCTAAGGATCATCATCGTTGGATTCTTGGAAAGCAAGGGCAGAGACTGAAAGATTTAGAGCAGAAAACTGCTACAAAAATTAATGTACCTAGTGTGCAAGATCAATCAGATATAATAACAATTACAGGTACAAAGGAAGGAATTGAAAAGGCTGAACACGAAATTAGAGTTATTTCTGATGAGCAGGTAATTTTGTAAATAATTATAGTAATAAGTTACTGTACATAGATACATACATTCTGTCTTTAATTGTATTTAGATACATTTCCTTATATAGTTTTATAACAATATTTTGTTATACATGTTGCAGTCTAGGAAAGCTTTTGAAAGAATAACTGTGCCAAAAATATATCATCCATTTATATATGGTGCGCATAACGAAAATCTCAATGCTATGATGGCAGAAACTGGTGCTCGCATCAATATTCCTCCTGCATCGGTGCAGCAAGATGAAATAACTATAGCTGGTGAGAAGGAAGGAGTCTTGGCTGCAAAGCAAAAGATTGAGAATATCTACAAGGATATGGTAGGTTTATAAGACTATTTTTTTTTTTAATTTTATTAGCACGCACATATAATATATAAGTTTTTAATACAGGAAAAGAGATGTACTACGGTATCTGTTGAAGTTCCCAAATCGCAACATAAGTATGTAATTGGACCTCGTGGTAGCACCATAGCAGAAATATTACAAACAACTGGAGTGAGTGTGGAAATGCCTGCCCCTGATTCGGCAACTGGTACCATAACTCTTAGAGGACCACAAGAGAAGCTTGGTCAAGGTAATCAATTTAAAAATAAAATGTTACTAAAGAGTAAGAATAAAATTATGTTCTTTAAGTACTGTATCTTCAGGTAACATACATATTAATTATTATGTATTTATTTACAAATGTAGCACTTAACAAGGTATATGAAAAAGCAAACAGTGTTCGCACTGCTGTGGTGGAGGCTCCGGTATGGATACATAAATACATCATTGGACGCAAAGGTGTAAATATCAAGAAAATTACTCAAGAAATGCCAAAAGTAAATGTAGAATTTACGGGAAAAGAAGATAAAATTAAGATAGAAGGCCCACCTGAAGAAGTAGAAAAAGCGCAAAATGAGCTACAGCTTATGGCTAATGATCTTATAGCAAAACTTACTTTCACAGAATTAAATGTTGATCCAAGATTTTACAAGCATATCATTGGGAAGAATGGTAATGGTAAGCGGTTTATTTGTAACTATTTCTATTCTCGGTATAACACAGAAAAAGATGTTTAGGTTTACATTAAATTTATTCTCTTTTTATTGAAGTGAATCGTGTTAAGGAAGGAACGGGTGTAGTGATTAGTATTTCTGAAAATGATGGCAGCAACGTTATTCGTATTGAAGGTAATCTTGCTGGAGTATTAAAAGCTCAAACGGTATGTATTATATTTTTATTTATCAGTTTAACATTGTTTAAATAAATGAAAAAAACATTAATGCTTTTATTTTATAAATAATAATATAGGAACTTGTAGAAATGGTGAAAAAACTAGAAAATGAGAAAGAAAAGGATGTAATTATAGATCACAGATATTATCGTAACATAATTGGTAATAAAGGAGATAATATCAAAGAGATTAGAGATAAATTTAATCAAGTACAAATTACTATTCCTGGACCAGGTAATTGACATTTATTATTTTATATTGTATTACTTTGCAATATCGTAAAAAAACATTTGTAATATAGTGATATTGCTTACGTTTTTATCAACTAATCAATCTTTTTCAGGCGAGAAAGGAGATATAGTGAAGATCAGAGGACCCAAAGAAGATGTTGACAAGTGCCATAAACATCTAATGAAATTGGTAAAAGAACTGAACGAGAGCAATCATGTGTTGGAAGTACCTATTTTTAAACAGTTTCATAAATTTGTTATTGGAAAAGGCGGTGTTAATATCCGTAAGGTTTGTATCAGATTTCTTTGTTTACAACTTATTTTTTAATATTTGCATTTATATATGAATTATCTGATACAGATTAGGGAAGAGACGCAAACAAAAATTGATTTGCCTGCAGAAGGCGAGAAGAGTGATGTTATAACTATCACCGGAAAAAAAGAAAATGTGGAAAAAGCTAAAGAAATGATACAAAAGATTCAAAATGAATTGGTAATTTGTTAACATTTGTTCTACACAAATATACATGCAATAAACATAAATGATCAAGAGATGTCTGATATCTAAAATATTTATTAGGCTAACATCGTCACCGAAGAAATTACCATTCCACCAAAGTTTTACAATTCTCTTATTGGTACGGGAGGTAAATTGATACATTCTATTATGGAAGATTGCGGAGGCGTCACGATTAAATTCCCTACAGCAGAAAGTAAAAGCGATAAGGTAAGAGAAAGAAAAGATGATCATTTTTTTACCAAATTTGAAATTGTGATATATATTGTATACGCACATATATGTGTATAGGTCAGTATCAGAGGTCCAAAGGACGATGTAGAGAAAGCAAAAGCGCAGCTTTTAGAACTAAGCAATGAAAAGCAATTGTCTAGTTTCTCGGCTGAAGTACGTGCCAAAGTTCAACATCATAAATTCCTTATTGGAAAGAATGGTGCCAACATCAAAAAGGTAATGCATGAATGCATATATTTCCAAATGCTATTTAGGAAATAAATTTTTGTAATACTTCTTCCTTTATTATAGATAAGAGAGTCCACGGGTGCACGAATTATGTTTCCGACGGAAGAAGATCAAGATAAGGAAGTAATTACAATTATGGGCAAGAAAGAAGCGGTTGAAAAAGCTAAAGCCGATTTAGAAGCTACTATTAGAGAGATTGTATGAGAGTCTTTCTTTTCGAATAATCTATACGTAAATATAATTATCTCTGAAATCTTTCTTAATATATTTCCAGGACAATATTATCGAAGGTGAAATTCGTATCGATCCTAAGCATCATAGACATTTCGTAGCACGGAGAGGCGGTGTGCTACACCGAATTGCCGACGAATGTGGTGGTGTGCAGATTTCATTCCCGCGGGCAGGCGTCGATAGCGATCGCGTTAGTCTGAAGGGCTCACATGAATGTATAGAAGCGGCAAAACAACGAATGCGAGAAATCGTTCAGGAATTGGTAAGTTTAAACAAATGTTGATTGCAATCGTGCGTTATATACTCATCACTATCTTCTCGATTTAGGAATCTATGGTAACAGTGGAATGTGTCATACCTCAAAGACATCATCGCACAGTAATGGGTGCAAAAGGTCGCAAAGTTCAAAACATAACATCCGAATATGACGTGCAAATCAAATTCCCCGATCGCGATGTCTACGGTTAGTACCAGGTTTCATTGTCTCATATACAGGGTGTCAGATAATTCGAAGTCCACCCGTAAACTGCAGGTAGAGTAGGTTAAACTGAGCAGAAAAGTCCTGTATCATTTTTTGATATTCTTAATATTTACCGAGATATTAACAAAAAAAAATTGGCGAATCCGCGCACGGCGAGAAGGACGTCCCACCGCTACGTGCTCACTAGACGCGCAGTGAAGCGGTGGGAGGAGTCTACGAGCGTAATACTGAAACACCGCGGCGACCGCACCAAATTATTTGGTGTAATCCCACCGCTCTATCTCCTATCTGCAGTTTACGGGTGGACTTCGAATTATCTGACACCCTGTATATAAATTAATTCAGCAGTTAAGCTATTAATTTTATTAAATTTATAAAAACTTTAATTTTACATATTATTCTAGATGAGCAAAAAACACCGGAACAAGTTAATGGTGAAAATGGAGAAGGTGGAGAAACTATTCCAGCTTGCGATATAATTCGTATTACCGGACAACCTGAGAACGTTGCTGCTGCTAAGCAAGCTTTACTCGATCTTGTCCCTATTACGATTCAAGTTAGTTCTTGTTCATCTTGTTAATCTATCGATTTGTTTTTGCTTGTTATAAAGTCTTAAACAAGATTTTTTCCCCTTACATTTAGGTTGATGTACCATTCGATTTCCATCGTTCGATAATTGGGCAGAAAGGTAAAGATGTACGTGAATTAATGAATACATACGACGTACACATCATGCTTTCTCCAGCAGAAGAAAAACTGGATTATATCAAAGTAATTTTTTGTTATACATTAATTACTGGAGTTAATATAAGTATTTGTCTTATATACTTATCCCTTATCTTATTTCTTAGATTTCTGGAACACCATCCTGCGTTCAAAGTGCTAAGGAAGCCATCCTTGAAAAATGTGAGGCTTTAAAAGCCGAGCGAGAAGATCGAGCATTAAAATCCTTCGAATTGAAGGTAAATTCATCATACGATTAATTTTTTATTAATTAAAGTATCTATTTAGTATATATATTCTGAAAAAAGATGATAAATATTTTCTAAAGAAAAATAACACCAAAAATATCTTGTTAATGTGTATTGCAATACATATGAAATACATAAATAATTTGTTCAATTAGCTTGAAGTTGATCCGGAATATCACCCAAAAATTATTGGGCGAAAAGGAGCAGTGATTAGTAAAATACGTAGTGATCACGACGTTCAAATTAACTTTCCGCGCAAGGGTGATTCTGAGGAACATATTATTACAATAACCGGATATGAGAAGAACGCGTATAGTGCACGAGACGATATCATGAAAATCGTCAACGAATTGGTGAGTCAACAAAATTAGTTTTTATTAATATATTCTTTGTGTTTCAATGGATTCCTATTAAAGTAAAGCATAATTTAGTTTTTTCTATTCGAATTTTTGTCCTTCACAGGATAATCTAGTTTAGTGATAGAATCTTCTCATGGAAAAATACTTATTAAGAATATTATTGTAAAAGCGTGTGTTTAAAACAATTGTACATCATGATTATTATCTTTTCTTGTTCACTTTAGAATGGTTTGACGAAAGACGAAGCGCAGATAAACGCTGCAGTTCATTCACGCTTGATTGGTGCGAAAGGTCGAAACATTCGTAAAATAATGGATGAATTTAAAGTCGATATAAAGTTTCCAAGAAAAATCGACGCTGACCCCAATATCGTAACGATCGTAGGAGCAGAAGAGAACGTAGCTGATGCAAAGGAACATTTGCTGCTCCTAGCGGAAGAATACGTAAGTAACATCCGCTAAAAATTATTCATAATGTAAATAGAAATTTTTACAATTATAATTGATAAAAAAGATACATGTATATGTAATATATATATATATATATATATATATATATATATCTGTGTATGTGTGTGTAATGACAGATGCAAGACGTGATAGAGAATGAATATCGTGAAAGTTTACGCTCACCTCAACGCGACGATGGTAGTAACGTAGGTAGTAGTGAGAATGATACCGGCTTCATCGTGAAAGGAGGACCATGGGAACAACAACAGCAACCTCAGAGCGCACCAAACACAGCCAGCGTAGAAGAATTCCCGCAAATCGCTGGTTATTCTCATGTACCCGTTGTAACTCCTGATGGCCCTTGGGGAATTAAACGTTAAAATATAAATTCAAAAAAGTCAACTCTAAAAAAACAATTGATGGAACTTAATAAGCTAATGATGTAAGGTAACTTTCCTCTGACAAACGGTATGTAAAACACTACATATGAGCATACGCATGTACACGTAACACATACGAAACATTTACATTATACACGCATATGCACTTATGTTGGGTGGTTCCCTGTTCCATTACTGACGTTGTTGCTGCATACGACCTGGCCATTCTATTGGACTCTGACACTGGTTTACTACACACATTCGACGATGATGTTTATATTTACAATTCATAATACCGATGTCCTATGTATCTGTAACTGTAATGCATGTTGTCCTGAGTCCGTTGCCATATCACTCGGTCCAGTTGGACGTACACATGTACGTCGTACACGATTTAATCTCGTGGCTTTCATTTTTAATGATATGCTTTTCAGGTACAGATATGTTGTACTTAAGACTGTGGCTTCGTGGGAAATAATCAGGTCAGCATTCTGTAGGAAAGGACTAAGTATATAGAAATTGCAAAGTAGAATTCTTAGAATTTATTCTATAGTATTTTCTACAGAAACACATTGTCTGTGCATACAATTTGCATTTTACGATAAATAAATTTTTGTATACACATTAGTCCTTTCCTACAGAAATTGGCCAATTTATTCGTGTATTATATTATTTTCACAAATAATCTTCGTACTACGTATAGGCTAACAGTCGATACGTTTTTCGTTGACCTTAGCATAATAATTTGTTAATTTATTTATCTTTTTTGTACATATATCACATTTTCTCGTTGTTTTGTGCCACTTAAGTGAAGTGGTTTCTAAACTACATCACAATTGTTAAAATTTATATTGTAAAATTTTTATGAATCAAAAAAGAGGAAACTTAGGGGCTTTCTAAGGAAAAGTTTGTTCCTTAGAGATTATGTTAATAATTTTTTTATTAACATTAATTAATTACTACAAATTCGACTTACGTCTCCGTAATTTTAACACGACGTAAATGAAAGATCTGTCGATGCATTGAACGCATACTCTATCAATAATTATAAGAGCCAAGTAATAGATTTGTAATTGGAGATTAAAACCCATTAATCTTCGTTAAATGAAATTTTTGATGGTCTATAGAAACAGGAAAATGTGTTTTATGCCATTTGTCACATTTGCATTGTTCTCGGAAAATAAATAGAGATCATTTTCTTGTATCTGGAACATCAAAATAAGAATTATGCTATTTTTAATCATTGTAAGCAATATATTAATGTTGTATGTTCAAGGAACACGATATTTAGAAGGCCTTGATCCCGCGCTGCTTACTCATTAAGATATATGTGAAATTGGCACTTTACAGAGAATGGTCAAATCTGTTAAATGACGTTAAGAATAGTGAATGATACACGAATTCCTTTCGATAGCCGGCTTTATTTATTTGTTCTATTTTACCATTTTGTACACCGTTTGATGTGCAAGTCGTTGCATTCTACTATTTATGAGGCCAACTAGCTAAGAAAAGGATATTCAGTTCAAGTGCCTTGTCTATTTTCTTCGAGACAGCTCATTTCAATTGTTGGAGGAATGTGAATAATAGATTATACATATAAATAAAAAAATACAATGTATACATATATTGTATTTATTCGGGTATCTGAAAATTACTGGATGATACTCTTGGAGTAGATTTACTCACGAATTCAATATTAAACAGTTTTGAATTATTCTTTTATAGGCTATTTTGAATTTTTTAAATTTGCGAAAAATCATGTTTTTAATGAGCCACATTTTGAAATTATCGATGCTTCGATATTTTCCATAAATAAAATATTAAACAATGTATTTTATCTGTCTATAAAGTACCATCTGGTGATTTTAGGACAGCCTGTATATATACACACATCACATGTAAACACATATATGGATATTGATAATAATTATTCTATACAGTATGTAATAGAAGAGAAAGTGGTAATAAGTACCAATGTCGGTACATTGATACATTACTATTATGTGAATGAAATAATAGGATTATCATGTGTATACAGAAATTCACTTATATTTTTTAGATTTACAGTAATTTTTATAAATCTACTTGGTACGGCGACCTATGTGTCATCTCCAATGCATGGTAAATGTAAGGAAAGCCAGAATTAGTAAATTTTAATACACTTAGTTTTGGCTAAGAATTTCATAGATGCTGTGCATGAATATAATTTTCTAATGAGTTATAATAAAATATATTGTAATTACATGAAACAATATTCTCTGTACACATAAGTAAATAATGTTATAACACATGGATTATATTGTAACAATATACTACATTCATTGATCTATTTATCCATTTCTTGCGTGTATACATTCTTTTTTGTCCTTTCGATCTCAATTCCAAATAAATATATACATGCGCGCGTACGATAAAATTGTTCCTAATTATGAGATGTATGTCAGAATTAACCAGAGGTATTGATAAATAATTTATCGGTATAAGTACTCATTAAAATTGTCATGTTAAACATACTAAAACGTTATAATTTGTAAACAAAGGTTGTATTTTCAATACTACGTAGTTGTTTCACAAATCCATCATTAGGTTTAATACAACTTCTCGCTCTTTTCACTGTATTATAAGCTTCGTCGTATGACAATTTCATAATAATCATTAAATAAGCAATAACAATACTAGGAGAACGAGAAATGCCAGCATTACAATGCACAAGAATATTTTCTTTAAGATTCGCATGTATGATGTTGACACATTTTTTTATCGATGGTAATATATTCGATTCCGGCAAGTCTAACAAGTCACACGTGTGATACTGAATGTTATCATATTTCTCTGAAATATTGACACCTATACTCAAAATATGTTGTACTTGATATTTTTTTAATATATCATTGCAAACCACTGGATCTTGAGAGCTAAGATACAATCCTGGTATTATACTAGCGATGTGCAAATCAGGTTTTTCATCTACTACGAACGGCAAACTTTTTTCTAGTTCCTTCACTTGGCCATGTTCAATTTCATATTTATTGCCAAGTGGATCCGTTATCACTGTTTTACATGATTTTAATGACGATTTCTTTTTTGCGATAAGATCTCGTAAATCCATATTATATACAAAGCTTAATAAATATTATTTATTTGTAGATATCGTGATAATACGAAAAATAATCATAAAAAGGATATATCGTGTATTAACGTTATTATTTATACAGAATTATTTTTCAATTATTGCAATTGATAGTTTTGAACATAATTTTTTCAACTACAGTCCTTGTTTTTGCTCTTCCAATTGTGGTTTTTCTTCTTGTTGTTCCAGTATGGTACAACGTCTTAATTCATCTAGATCATATTCTACATTCAATAGATGTAAGCCATTCGGTGTTGCAGGCGTAACATGGGGATTCCAATTATGATGGGATGGTACTTGTAACATTACAGTGATATCTTTCTCTGTTATATGTCCTGATCCTAACGAAAATAGAGCACCAACCATGCGTCTGACCTGTACAGAGCAACACTTGTGGCTTTCTTACATGCAAATGTTATTCGCAAATAAAATATTACCTGATTATATAAGAAAGATCTTCCCTTGCATATAAAATGCCAATATGTAAAATTTTTGGACAGTGGATCAAAAGGCATCAAAGACTGTGCCTCTTCCAAAGTAAAAGACTGTAAGCTACGTACATACTGGATTTTACGATTTGTTACAGTTTTTGCACTAAACGTGGTGAAATCTTTTATTCCCATAAATAATTGCGTACCACGTCTCACTCTATCTATGTCAAAATTGTGTGACCTGAAAGATACATGTCATTAGGCAAAGTTACATTAATTTTTACTTTTTCGTATTTACTTCGTAATTACTTTACACGATAAGTATGTATCGTTTCTGGAAGGGATATCTGATGCTCTTCAGCTATTTTAGGCACCATAAATCTGTACAAATAAGTTCGAGATTTACAGGAATATCTTGCGTGAAAATCATTTGTGACAGGTATAAAATCCAGTAACCTATGAAAAGTTAGCATAGTTTCAATAAACAAATCAAATAGACGCTAGAATAGATATTCTAATATTAAGATAAATGACACCTAAGATAAATTAGGAATTACCTAATGGTATGACCACATTTGTTAAAATAACGATTAACATATTTCTTTACATCTCTCGAATCATATATTGTATTGTATTTGTTTTCGAGCTCCACATGTGCAGTGTTGCCTAAAGCATGAACTCCAGCATCCGTTCTACAAAAATATACACTTTGTATTATAAAAGATTGCTTTCAGCACAATCATATGTATAATCATTGGATATATATTAATATATAAAAATATTTTTTTGGCAATGCTGTAAAACCTCAGGTACATAGATAATATTCTACAAAAGTAACATGAAACAGGAAAGTCTACCTGCTAGAAAGATGCAAGGCTGGTCTAATCAAGCTCTTTGGGAAGATGGTTAATAGACCAGTTTCTAAAGCACCTTGGATGGAATCTGTGTCCCTTATGCAGTTGTAAGAGGACTGCTTCTGCAAACCCCTTTACAAAAATGGTGTCGTTACGTCACATAATAAAAAGAAAAAATACTACATAGAGAAAAAATTACATATTATCTATACGCAAAACGACGAGATACGTGAACGTTGTGTGTGCAAATGTATACATTTACATTAAAATATGAATATTTTATGTTATACCTGTACTGCGTACCAATGTACGAATACTTAACAAAATATCGTACCATAATTTTGTCTTTTACATAGGACAGCAAGAGGGACAGTATTTTATCGTACACTAATAGTGGGAACTGGGAAGTCATATAATTTTCGTAGCACTCAGTAACTTCATAACCTCGCTTTATAAAATACACAGATTGAGACAAGCTGGAGTTTTCTTATTAGCGTGTCATTAACGATTCGATTGCTATCAATTATTCCGTACAAATTACGTGAATGTAAAGATAACTATCGGCGGTAACTAACAGCACGATCCACGTGCATGCCACAAGTTGCACTTTTTACACTTTTCTAATTGTCTCTCTCTCTCTTTTTTCGCTGAAAAGTTTAGCGTATCGTCTCATTTTACGAAGGATACGACAAATACATTTCAATATCGTTTAGTTTATTTTTAAATTCGTAGAAAAAAGATTGGTAATTCTTCAGAGTAACTACAGCAGCACCAAATTCAATAAAATTTGGTATATCGACGTGTTTTTGCACGAAGAATAGACATCTGTGACAACACTGGTAATGAACTTCATCATAATAAAATTTCAGCCAATTTGACTGGGGCCACTTTTCCATAAGATTTGTGCGGGGTTCTCTTTGTGCACTTTACCAGTGCACAAGTTAATAAGGATAAAATTAAAAAATAGTTTATTAAATAAGAAAAAAATGTCTCGGAAGCTATGTAAAAAATGATTTTAAGTTTAATTTGAATACGCAATATAGTGAAGTTTCAACGAAACGGTGAGGCCCGTCTCCTTTAATATTACCAAAGATCAAATAATTTTTAGATATTTAGGGTCAAATTCTAAATATCACAGATCTGTTATTTTTGTTGCACGTTCTGGAAATGAACTTCTGCACCTGAAACAAGATGGACGTGCACGCGCACATTGGAATGGAAAGTCCTTTTATTTCTAGTCGCAGCCGTAAGTCTGTAAGAAAATTGACCAGTTACAGTTGATTATTTTTCTCGCAGGGAGAACAATCGACTATGATTTGTCAGTTTTCTTCCGAACTCACGGTTACGACTAAAAATTTGTCACATGCCAAGGCACTGAAAATAGGAGCGAGGCACCCGAGTACAGAAAGTACAAGTGAAACGAACGAACCTGAAACGAGGTTCACGCATGCGCGAAAGGAAGTCTGTCCGACAGAAAGCAGGATATTAGGAGTCTTGCCATGTAACGGTACTTTTTACGGGTCTGACTCTTACGGATACTCTTGCCACGCTAAACCATTTCTTCTGGTTCTTTCCAGTGTTTCTTCGTTTTTAATTCTCTCGTTGTAAGTGATTCTGTGCTCGATTGTTTCGGACTACCGTTCGTCATTGTTCGAGACGTCTCAATTTAGTTTACATCATCAGACTTAAATGCATGTGGATTGGATCGCGCGAGCCTGTGAAATGCTCTGTGAAATACGCGGAAATATTTCTTCCTTTATTTTCACCTGATATAAGGTAGAGAAAGACAAATAATTTGAGGAAAGAATAAATAACATCTAGAAGCATCCATCGTTTTTCTTGGTGGCACAAAGACAAAGGTTTAGAGAATGGCATCGCAAAAAACGCAAGATTTTTACATGGCACACGACATGCATGAAAAGTTGAATTGCTTAGGCGTGACGGAAAACGCAGTTAGTTTGAAGGTATTTATCGCTATTTTCTTCGAGAACGTGATTATTATTATATCGAGAATAGATTAGGATGTGTGTTTCTGATATTTTTATAATGTGTATTACATGTATTGGGAAAGAAAATTGTTTGTTTTGTTTAGGAGGATGCCTGTTATATAAAATCGTTGGTCGATCAAGCTTTTGAATTTATCGATCCTACTCCTAATGTTCACACGTTGTTTGTACAATTCAATGCACGATTCTTCAGGAATGTTTTATCTTCTGTTGAAGTCAGATGGAGTAATAGAATGAAATGGTAATTATTTCTCATGACTTAGGTATGAAATATTGTTATTTAGTTATTGCTTATATAACGTGTGATTGTTTATAGCGCTGCTGGAACTTGTACCTTTCATTCACGTAATAAAGAATGTGTAATATCGCTCAGTGCACCATTACTTAAACTCAGGCCAAGAAAGGATCTTGTAGAAACTTTACTGGTAAATTTCTTTCTCTTAAATTATAAATATAAAAATATAATTAAAGATATAAAAATGTATTTTAATATAAAACTATATTGACCTTTTTAAACTTTACAGCATGAAATGATCCATGCATATTTGTTCTTAACAAATAATGATCGGGACCGAGATGGTCATGGACCGAATTTTTGCAAACATATGCACAGGATAAATAAAGAAGCAGGAACCAATATAACGGTGAGTTAAGAATCTTCTCATCTTAATATTTGGAGTATATAATTGGATAGTGATAGAGATTTTCCAAAAATGTATGCTGTAGTCCTTAAAACTATTTATTAGGATTGAAAGCTAATTTCAATAAATTTAATTAATTTAAGGACTTTTGCATTTGCAAAGAAAAAAATATTTTTTTCATGAAGTCTAATTGTTAATATTTGTTGTTAATATAATTGTATAATATAATAGTTGTTAATATAATTGTTGTTAATATAATTGTTGCGTATCAAAAACTTGTTCAAATACTGGGAAAATTTTTTTAGTATGATCTGAATTTTGTACAAGGGCCAAATATCTAAATATGGACTGAATTTATTCCAGCTTCAAACAGATTATTCAAATAGATTTTGAAAAACAAATTCTTGAAAATAATTTCGTTTTTATGCACTTATAATTTTATTAGATTTTAATCTTTAAGATTCTTTTATTCTATAATAAGATTTTTTCTCATGTTATACAAATACAGATCTATCACAACTTTCATGAAGAAGTGAAGTTGTACAGACAGCATTGGTGGAAATGTAATGGACCTTGCCAACACAAACCTCCATTCTTTGGGACGGTTCGGCGAAGTATGAATCGTCCACCCGGTCCGTCAGATTATTGGTGGCCCGAACATCAACAAAATTGTAATGGCCAATTTATAAAGATCAAAGAGCCAGATAATTTTAAATCGCGTTCAAAACAAAACGATAGATCAAAACCGATAATACAGAAATCGTTAAAAAAATTAACTGATTGGTTTACAGTGAATACTTTTTCGGGTTTGGATGGAGTTGTATCACCTGTAAAGGTCCTTAGTAACTCTAAACTATTTAATCAAACAGAGAATGATAAGCCTAGTACTAGTAAAGACAATGATACAAATGGTACAAATTCGTCTCGTGCTATGAATGAGAAAGAAGATACTCAAAATTCATCAGTTGGACTGAAGAAACTTGGTAGTTCTAGTAATAATGTACATGGTTGGGGTATTAGTGGTCCGAGTGGAAATATGAAAAAGGATGATAATGCAAAGAATGTTTCTAAGAATCCCAAGTTTTCTTGCTCCGGTGTTCTAGGAGGCAGTAATAATGGTCGTAGTAGTCTCCTGACCAAATTCAAACATAAAAACGACGAAGAAAGTGGCCGGTGTGAATCAATTAAAAGAGAATCATCATCGGAATTATCATCGGCTACAGGACAAGAGTCCGTTCATAATCCAGTCTTAAATCTAAGTCAACCAAGAAATAATTCTGTACCTTGTCCTATATGTAACATACCTATGACTTTAGAAAATATATATAGACATATAGATTCATGCCTAATAAATGATAATACATCATTGATTGATGAGATTAACAACAATATCAATAATAATAATAACAATGAAGAGTTAATGTTGCCTATTCGAACGTTTTCCACATCGGTGGTAGAACGAAATGTTGATGCAAATATAATTCCTAATAAGCGTTTAAGATTAGATAATTCGAACGAAACAGTTGAATATGTTACTTGTCCCGTTTGTAGTAAAAGGTTGCCAGCCACGGATATTAACCAACATCTTGATGAATGTCTATCCGAAGCAGATACAGCTCGTAGAGCTGCCATTCCTTCCACTTCTCGTGCATCATATATAGATAATAATGTAATCAATATAAGCGGTTCCTCTAGTTCTGATTTGGATGATTCTGTATTGATTGAGGAGCCAAAAGCACAATCTTGTACAAGTACTAGTAAAAACGATGCAGGCAATCTTGAACAAAAATGTTTAGTTTGCAACGAACAAATCGCACCTGAAATATCTTTAAATGAACATCTCGAAGAATGCATTGGAAGTGTCTTTAATGACGACACAATGATGATAGACGATAATGAGGACGATAATGATGATACGCTTACTGTAGAAACTAATTCTACGGAAAATAAATATCCTTGTCCAGTATGTATGCAAATAATATTAGAAAATCTTATGAACCAGCATTTAGATATGTGCCTTAAAAACGAATAAGTGATCTTGTGAACAAAAATAGCAACAATGAACTATTTTACGGATAACGAAATGTCTTTTTTTATTTGGATAAATATCTTAAATATCTTTTCATATGTATATGTTCATTTTTTGCATACCGCGATTTTATATGGAACAAAAAACGATGTATTGCAAAATTATCAGGAAATAAATATGCAATTTAAAACGATACTTGTATTTTATTTGTCATATATTAAATAGAAATTTGAAATACACTATGACAAAACTTGTATTACAAAAGAAGGCACAATTTACATGCCGAGTGTAATTATTAATATATGATCTGTAATGTTATGTATTTGCATATATAATTTCTCATAATTTAATTTAATAAGTTTTTTAACAGTTAAGATTGGTTAATAAAAAAGCTAAATTATATAAAATTATTTATCTAAAAACCATTACATAAAATTTTTTGTTATTTTTTAAATAAATGGTAAACAATATCTAAGGTTAGTAATCGGTTAAAATCTAGAGCTTTAATAATTTAGTCATTTAAATTGGTTAACGGTGTATTTAAAGCTGCTTATTATTTACTAAAGTTTGTATCTTATGACAAAAAACAATAGAGTGATAATAGAATGATTATGTATGTATGACTCGTTCAGATGTTATTGGCTTATATCTGGCTTTTGCTCATTAGCAATCAGTTTATTAATAACTGGATTGATTTGATGTATAAGAAATTTTAGATATCAATTGATTGTCGAAATTAGTGGCCGAAAATCGGAGCTCTAATTATGTAATTACATACCTTTTTTATACTGTACTATTTATCAGATACATATTAAAAAGTATATTAAAAATGAATATAAAAGTATTGTGTGGAATCATTGATATGTTGCATCTCATTGTGTGTGTGTGTGTGTATGTGTACACTTACACATACCTATAGAGTAAATTATAGTTTTTCATATAATCTGTCGATGTTGGGATGATCGAGTGTGCATATTCCGCAACTAAATTCTAATACATGGTTAGGGAAAAAGAGTAGAACTTGTTCCTTTGTCCAATGCATGTACAGAAGAATGTTAGGTAGCAAAATATCGATTGCCTTGTCGCTCATTTTAATCCTGCATATAATTGATATTATTATTTTTTTGTTCTATATTTAAAAAGCAATGGTATCTAAATCAATAATATGAAAAGTTCGTTTTAAATGTAAAATTATCTTCAAAATATGATTTTACATTATGAATTTGCTTTTTTTATTTAATATCAAATGCTAGTTTCTTAACTTACTTTTTAGTTCCTAGTGTATGAAATGTGTAGGATTGCAATTGTATATATGATGTAGCATTATAGAGGATTCCTTTATCCTTATCAGTTATAATCCGTGTAGTTCCCGATTCGTCAGTTAAATTGATATTGATCCCATATACACTGTTGACTGCTGTTAATGCAAGTCTAGGATTTTCGTCGTAACATTGCCCAAGTAATATTACCTCGCTGTTTTCAGTGAAATTGTAAATCGTGTTGTATGCCGACTTTATAAAATCTGACGTTATGATACATACGCCTGAATTATGAAACATTAAATAATCTGTAATACTTCGAATTGCAAAATACATTACATACATGATACTTATCAATATTTGGACAACTTATTTTATATTAAAATGATTAACGTGATGTTACGTACTAGAAAACATTCTGAATAAAGGTATTTCCATATACTTATGAATTCTCGTTCGTTTCAAGAAAAGATCAATGTAGTGCGAATTGTATTCAATCGCAACTTTGTCCCCGTTAAATTGCAATTCACCAACATTTGATCCTTTGGGAAAAATTGCGGTTATCGCGAGTTCATCAGACTTTCTCGCAATACTGCTATTTCCACCGATAAGATCATATAAGGCATACATTTTCCAGACTAGCTTGGACAAATTTTCTGGTAGCTGTCGTTTTCATTATAAGTAATTATTATATCATTATTACGTATTTGCATGTGAAGTTTTACCAAGTCTTTAAAACTTACGTTTTCATATTGTGCAAATATTTTATATTTTCGCAAGGTTGACAATTCTTTCGATACTTCATAACAAGAATCCGTATAAGGAACGATTTTCTTTCTCGCAGATTCTCTTTTGCATTCACTGTAAGGTCCATCTGTCCTTTTACTTTCCTCGAACTGCTCTTCGCTAATTTCACCAATCAAGTTTATTGATACAGAGGATCCGTTGCATTTTCCCTTCGCATTATCAGATAGTCCCCAAACGATATTTAATTTAATGCGAGAGGAATCACTCGGTTCATTATTCAAAATTTCCCATTGCCATGGCATGTGTCTTTCAGCCTCTACACAAAACTAAATCAATCAATAAATCAATCTCGGTTATACTCAACATTATTGCAGTCTTGATATGGAATTTAAATTTACCTTAAATACACGTTCATTAGGCACAATCTTAGTCGCTTTAAATTTAAACACATCTGATAACAAGCTAGTACTTTCGTATAATACAGCTATGTTCCATTGATGAAGAATGTGCGAGGACTGGTATGTCAAAGATAAGATGTGACGATTTTCATTTTTCAAGTATTCCAATTTAGTCTAATAAAACACTCGATATAATGTAATGGACATTGTAGTATATTTTATAAGTAAAATGTATTTGATGGTAGTTTCTCTTTTTTGAATTTGGACATTGCAAACATTTGGGGACGAAGTATTCTTTTTTTATGTGATTTCATACAAATATACATATATCTACCTGTGATGGTTCGGATTTGAGTGCCTCGATATAAGTAGCTAACCCGCAGCTACCTTTTGATGGCACGTAAGTGAAATAATCCATGAAATGCAATCCAATTAAGGCAAACTTGATACTTGGCCACGTTCTACAATTTTCAAAATAATGATTGATTTAATATTAATATTAAGATTTTATATAATATATAATAGTGATAAAAAATATATATTGTATATAATCATATCGATAGAATAATGAAAACTTCAAAATAATGATTGATTTAATATTAATATTAAGATTTTATATAATATATAATAGTGATAAAAAATATATGTATATTGTATATAATCATATCGATAGAATAATGAAAACTGAGAATTTACATTATAAATAAAAAGGAGTTAGCAAGATAGAGATATAAAACTCATGATAATATTTATATAAACGCGAACAGATATGGTTCATAATAAAACTTATTATTAAATAAAAATGCAATCAAATGCATACATCTCAGATAAACTTTCAAAATTTATTTCAAAAGTAAAGTAAAGCCTTGTATGAAAAAATTTATATTATATAGTTTTACTATTTTTATTTTTTCACGTAGAATTATTTTTTTAGTTATACTACATATCACTATATACATACAGATAAATGATACATTACTGATAATTGCTTCGATGAGAAGACCAAATGTCGTTAAACAATGTTTTGTGTGATATCATGTTTTCGCAATCAAATATTTTTACTCTTAGTCGACCACCTAATTCGGGAAGTCCAACGTTAAGAATATTTATCGTCTATATAAAAAAAGAAAAGAAAGAAAAAAATGATGTATATATAAATTAACCGATATAAATTTAAATAGCGATAGAAATACCACATATACGAAATAATGACCTGCAGATTAGAGGATACAGGAGGTAATTTTACTGTGTACGATACAGAACACGAACGACAAATTCGATCTAATTTTGATCGAATATTGGTACCTCTAATATTCGTGACCGTTTTAGCGTGTGCTATAATTCCTGTCTTAAGATGTTCTGTAATGCAAGACAAGAGTTGAGTAGAATACTCACAGAATTTTAAATATTTTTCTAAATACGTAAAAGTTTATTTATAAAAAGGAAACGATTTATTAGAGTTACTTTGTTAAATATCAATTAAAATTGATTGCATAAATCGTCTATTTTAGATCGTTAACAAAGCAGAATTGTTACCTCCTAGGGTGTCGTATAAAATAAACGGTCGTTCGATTAATCCAAGTGTAATGTTAATAGGAAGATATCCGTGTAGCGACTGAACTCTTTCAGCGCTATGCCACAAATCAATCAGTGGATTATAATTCTCTATTGTTTCAATGCCGTGAACAGATGTGCTAAAAAATACATCAAGTACATAAATAAATTCATAACTTATAAACAGACTACGGTATTTCTAAATAAATATTACAAAAACGTTTGCGCAATTACGCAAATGACAAATTACACATATGAATGTGTAAAATAATCTTACCGTAAAATAATATGATTATTTTGTCCAAGAAAATTGCGCGTAAAATTTCCTCTCATTGAAAACAAAGACGTTCCCGTCATCGCGAGTCTAACATTGGTACCGAAATCGGTCACTTGTAAAGATTCCAGCGATAATGGTACATTTATGCGTTGTTGATTAACATGAAACTCCATATTTGAGTAAGTTTGGTATATATTATATATCGAGGATAAGGAAGCCAAATCTAGAAAATTAAATACGCAAATGATGTAATATTATTACGGTTGTGATTATGAATTATAAACTTACACTTCAACCCTTCAACTATGGTTGTTTCATTCCAGTGAACACATAACACTGTTTTTTCTTGAATACGTGTAATTATTTCTAAATGTATAGGGCCTTTCTTGCGTTCATTTAATTTGTATTCCTTCAAAATATCTTTTATATACGTCGGATTTTCAAAAGAAGTCGCTAATGAGTGGAAAATACCTTCCGCTTTGATATATAACTAATGTCACATAAAAGATAGTAATAAAAATTGATTGATATCTAACAATAAAATATCAATATTTTTGCTTTAGAAAACATATACTTACGGATACATGATTAATATGCGTTCCACTAGCATAATTATTTAAAGACACATATATTACTTCAGGAATATTCGTAGAAGGGTTGGCTACGATGATGCCGTGCAACATAGCGCCGAATCTTCTTAAGGAATCTTGATAATCAACCAAGTAATTACCTGTAGTTAGATACTCACTGTTCGGTTTCCGAAGTATGCGGTTGAATTGGGCTGCGATTTTGCTTCTATAAATATCCGGTAGCAGCAATTAGGGATTAGAAGTGCACATAAAATGTTAAATGAATTGTTGAATTAATCAGAAATTTGATAATAAATGAAAGAGTTAGCATATGTAAGTTATATGTAAGCTACATAAATTAAGTAAAGATAGTGCGCTAGATTCATATGAATACATAATGATATAAAAATTAATATTCGATTAACGTTAATTCTTTCGCTCTGGTTAATTTTATGCATATTTACATGTGCTTATAACAAGGGTATGTGGTGCGTTCCATAGACTTTAGCATCGTATAAAAATAATTATACAAGTGTTGACTGGGCTCGTTCTGCATGTACCAATATAGAGATATTAATCTGTTAGGTGTAGGGCTGGAAACAATAAGCAAAGTTAACGCAGCGACTCTCATTTCCAAATGCTCGGTTCTGTTGAGCAAGATTGGCCAATATACAGGGTAAATCTGTAAAATAAAATTATTATATGTAATTCAATGTGATGTCAAACACTTGATCTGTATAAAATCTATAAAAAGGATCGCTTACAACATCGGGCCTTGATGGTGCTGTAGGAATAGAGGCCCAAGCCGCTAGTACTCGAAAATGCCGCGATTCAGCATTATTGCCGCTAGCTATAGGCTCTAAGAATTCAACAACTTTACCCAGCTGTATATTTGCCAAACCTTCCAGCCAGACTATCTTCTGCTCATACCGGGTACTTTCTATAACATGAATCGAACGGTGTAGTGTCTATCCAAACAATATAAACTGGAACAAAACAAATACATGATATAAATTGTTGTACCTGTAAATTTATCAAGGTACAGACGTACGTAATCATCTAACATCTCATATGGACAATCAATTAGACAAGTTTTGTATATTAATGTTCCGTAAGTTAAAATTGCGGTATTTTGCACCTCCGTCGAGATTTTGTTCGGCAGAGTAAGAAGGGGTTGAAGGCTGACTAACAATTGAACGTCGGGTTTTCTTATATGAAATGGTAGCCGCATAAGTAGCTGAATTGCAGATATGTCAGATACTTTGTTGTCTTGAATAAGATCCAATATAAAAAGCACAGATTCTTTACTTCCAACTTGTGGCAACGTCTCGAGAAACATGTTTCTGTTGTAATAGAGCAGAGGAATAGAATTTATCCTAAAAAATAAGGATAGTAATATAACAAGGAATAATTAATATATAAATACCGTATCGTTTCCTCTTTATAACTAGTTCCCGAAATTCGAGTGTAAGCTTTTTCTAGATCGACGCGATTTAACATATCAAGATAATAGAGAAGCAAGTCTATCGTTGTATTGTGCAGATTATGAATCTCGATGTCCAAACCAGGATTTTCGAGCCTGTGGCTTAAACGATCTAATAAACGACTTATCTACAACAAGATAAAGATTTGATTGGAACAACGAGATATATAGACGAAAAGAAAATAAAAAAAAAAATAATAATAAGCTTACAGATTTAAAAATAACGTTTTTATCCGGTGTATCTCTACCCTGTGTGAGGTCCGTTTCTGGTAACTCATGTTGAAGGACTGTAGTTTGTAAATTATTTGTAATTATCTTATTTGCTATATCCTTCACTGAAGATAATTCAATAGCTTGTCTGTAGAATAAAACAATTTTTGCACATTTGCTCATTTAGAATAATGATAAAATAATACAAGTGCGTATACATATATATATTTATAAAACATACTGAACAAGATGATAATGTGCCTCTCCCATACTTTGGAAAGGTTGCACGTAGATATTTCCGGATGCATTAACAGAGATGATCTCGTGAACGAGTCCATCAGTTTTCAATCGATATTCTCTCTCGCTACTTTTTAAGATGGGATTCTAGAAAATATCTTAGTTAAATTTAATATAATTCGATCAACTATTAATTAAATAAATTAATAAATTATCAGTGACAATTTAACATACTTGATCCTCGTCAGTGCATTGTACTTTAGGAACGTTCGACCAATTGTGACTTGGATGCCCAATACATATCCGAGGATCTAATGATTTCCTTATCAAACGCAGGGTTTCACTTTCCGGACTTATAACATAATCAATATCACATTTTCCATAATGATTTACCTACGAATTACATTATAGATTTAGTGTATTAATGCCTCTCAATACTTTATTTGTGGAATAGATATATTAATATATTAGTAATTTTTTATGCGCTAAACATATATATTCGTTCGTGCGTGTCTACAAATGTTTATCACTTACTTCGGTAGAATGAAATGCAATTTTTTTTTCCAAATTAAGAAGATCTAATTGTAAAATTCCAGCTATGCTCCGTTTTATATTCGTCGTCCATACAGGTTCAGTTTCGATGCTAAAGTTTTCGATGAGTCCTTTGTTGTATGATAAACGGAAAGGTTTCAAAAGTTCTAAAGCGTCATCATAGATATCGATATCTTCTACTGCATCCTTTACATTTCCATTATGTATATTCGTCTTCAATGATTGCAACTGATAAAAAACATTGGGATATTACATCAAATTATAATACAATAAAATGTTATTAAAAGGTCATGTATTACGTAGTTCTTATGGTGGAAAATAAAACAGAGAAAAGAAACAAAGAAGATTACAGCTACTTTAAAAATACCTGCACTGTGATATAGTTATCTTCCGCCTGAATTACGAGTTTTCCATTGAGATTCCATGAAGAAGCTGCGTTGGAAGGCACCAGCACACCAGTGCTCGACGTAGCGTTGTAAGAATACACATATTCTTTTCCAGATTTGAATAAACTTTGCGCAACGTTCTCAGTGCTTAAAAGTAAGAATATGAATAATGCTCTTCCTATTCCTTGCGCTAGCCTAGATACTAAAATGGAATCTAGAAAAAAAAGACTTCCCTTCATTTTTGTTTCACATTTGACTCATTATTTTCTAATCTTCTTCATTCCTTTACACGGTTTCACGATTGAAAACTTTTACAAGACATATTAAAGGAGAATATAGACTCTTTTATTATTAGTATGATGATATCATTAAGATGCAACAATAACTCGCTTGCGATAATATATAATATTATATATAATCTTTATATATATATATATATATATATATATGTGTGTGTGTGTGTGTGTGTGTGTGTATTTTATCAAAATACCTCACTATACCTATAAATCTCATGATGTATGATCGTAGCTCGGCAAAAGCAAGACTGAGTTCACAAATCAAGGAATGACCCTTACCAGTTCTTATCATTGTGACCCACGAATACAAATACGGTGCTTGTGCGTATATATATATACATATATATACATAGGAATTATGCTCTCGGCACATTATCTTCAATCATATGGATCGTGTATTATATTATCGCTGACCCTTTTTCTCACAAGTATATAAAATATATACACATCTTAATTTAGGCGTAGCTATAAATCAAAGCATATGCAGAAAAACAAGCAATTTTGCAATTATGCACATTAAAAATTAATAATTTATTACTGCAACAAGAGTTCAAAAAATTATGACGTTTAAAATATTTTCTGGAAGATTAAAAGTTACCTAACATGTACGCGATTTTTTCTTGTATTTTTTTCATCGCTATCGTGAACAAAAAACAAAAGAATTTATTATTTTATGCTAAATAAATTTATTATCTGTTATTAGTTTTAGAAATAGCTAAATAAAAAAGCATTTATTATTATTTATTAATTCGTAACATATCGCCTTTGAACATATTATAAATCTGCTCAAATTACATAACTGAGAGATTAAAATATTTATCTTACCACTATAATATGAAAATACATTTTAATCAGTTTTGTTATAGAAGATACATACGGATGTGCAGATTTTATCATATGGATTGTAATATTCCTAGCAATTATGATAACGAATATAATTTTTAAAGACAAGATTCGAATATTTATGAATACTATATTATTTACAGATTTATTTTTCGCTTTTTTTTATTTATTATGTACAATCGGGAAGTATATCATGTCATGAATTGTCTCATTTGGTTTATTACTATACAAAACTGTGTATGTCTTTATATATTATACATTTAACAATTTACTGTGATGCATCATGTACAGAATCCTATTGTACGTTATATGTATAAAATCTATCAACAAGCATGTACTAAAGCGAAAAACTTGATAAAATATTATACTACTGACACATACATATGTAAGATCAACATATTATAATTATAAGGGCTTGATTATTTTCAAGATAGACTTGGCATATTCCCAGGCTTCACTGTAACATACAAATTTTATTTTAAGTACATTATATGCTTTGCGCGATCCACAATATAAAAAAAGATGTTTCGTTAATCACGATAAGTATTATTAATAGATACTTACTTGTGTGCAGGGTTTGCCTGATCTAACTGTTCGCTAAGTTGTTGAATAAGTGTGGCGAACATTTTAAGATGTTCGATAGTTTCTCCTTGCAACCATGCTCTTGGTAGAGTACTCATAATCTAACATACATTAAAAAATTAATTCATTACAACTGAATAAAATTAAAGCGCTAGAAATCTCTTTTTTTCACGATTGTAATTACCGATGTAATATATATTTATTATATTTTAATGTTAAACACATAACATACCATATTTGCTTTGAATAAAGCGTCAGTTGGACAAGAAACTCGTAATCCAGCGAGCAGATAACGATTTAAAAGCGAGCCTAGTGCTAGATTTTTTAATTGTGTATTCCCAAGTAGACCTTGCCAGCTTAATAAATTGCGCAATAATTTGACAGCCATCGCAAATTGTCTTTGAAAGAATTGATGTTTTGTATCCCAAACTCTGAAATGTTAAGTGTGTTAACATTTAAATGTGTTAAAAGCAACGATAGAAAAATATAATTATATGAGATATAGTTATTATTATAATGTCAATATATTATGTACTGAATATGTACTAACTGTTTTGGGAAAATAGGTATAAAAACATCATTTTCAATAGCAGCCTTAATTTTGTCTAAAATAGCGTTGAATAACGTTTCCAATTGTTTGCTAGTGTCATTTAAATTAGGATATTCCTTGATCAATCGGTTTATAGTTCCTACGAGACGTAATGTCTGAGACGTTGACATTGGATCCCATATTTTTTCGATAATAGCTAAAAATTATTAATATTAAGTATTAATTACTAACATTAAATAAAAATATTTTGTCATTTTATAAATAACAATATGCACTATAAAAGATAATATAATCCTGTTACTCTTACACGTCAATTTTGGTATCACAATTTTTTCAATTGTCGATGGTATCAATCTAACATCTGGATCTCGTTTTAATGATTCCTCTGTTTCTTTACTGTTTAAAGCATACAGAAGCAACGTATTATACCATTTTGTTCTCTCTAGATCAGTGCTTTCCTGTAAAAATAATTGGATATTAATTATAAATGTGATTAATGTAAATTCCTTTTGTTGTTAGAAAAAGTGAAATACCATAATTGGATTCCAAGTAACTAGTTGTAATCTGATAATTGGTGAAATAATTTTAGGTAAACACAATGATACATAAGCTTCTGTATAGGCGTCCATGTCTGTTTCTCTCCATGATTCGAATTTTGAAAGGATGCCACGTACTGTACAATACTCTTCCATTACGTCAGAAAATATATCTTTACAATTATTATCGATTTCCTCTGTAATAATGTGGAAATGTTATATAATCACAAAAATTATATAGTAAAAACGTAAATACAAAATTTTTAAAAAGAATCGAAATATAAAATCATCTATTACCTTTCGCTTGTTTAAATACAAGATTTTGTTGCTCAGTAACTTCATCATCACTGGACATGCCATCAATATGCTTTGGCATATTTGAAGCTAATTCTCTTGCTCTTCTGCGACGGGCTCTTCTACCTTCTCTTTCTGTAGCTCGTCGTACATGTACTTCCACTTCCGGTCCTCTTCTCATGGCTTGACCTCCTGTAAGACAAAGATTATAGAATTTATGTTATACAAAATCTTTTGGCGGAATCTCTAGGACATAAAGTTATCAAATGCTCCCAAAATACTTAATTCTATCAACTATGTACTAATTGGAAATGTACTAACTTGCTGTGGTAGTTATCTCTTCCGCCTGATCTCTCGTATCTTGCCGTCTTCGTTCCATCAATTCGGTTGAACGTTCGCCATACAGATCTAACCAACGTTGTTCCAAATCGATGACCAGAGGAAGCTAACAAGAAAGAAAGAATTGTACATTTAAATTGATTCACTGAACATATTCTATTGATTAAAATTGATGATGTCTAAACTTAATGGCTTTATGATAATAATATATAATGTTTAAAAGCATTAATTCGTTCGACAGTTTCATAAATTATTTAAAAACTTCTTTAATGTAACGATACTGTTCATACATTAAAAATAAATAGATTAGACATACAACTTACTTACCACAGCCAAATTAATTTATTAATCACTTGTATGAATATGATATTTATCTTTATAAAATATATATAAAAATAACGTATAATACAGAGAAGATAATGACCCCCGGCAATGGAAACATGTGTATGTGCTACATTTTACACATTATTTTTATTTTACAAATAGTTGAACCCATTACTTAAAAAGATTTTATCATTCTTATTTATCAAAGCTCATGAAAATAAATGAAAATTGCATTAATAAAATTTATTTTGACAAGTTTTAATTTCAATGGATTTAATTTCTGGATCTAATTTAGACTGAAATAGAGTGATAATATATATGTACTATTTGCATAATTTGTTTATGAGAATTGACATGGATAAAAGAGTAACAAAATATTCTCTAAGCTTTGTAAGTAGCGTATCTTGAATCTTTTGTAATTTAAAACTCCTGGGTTCTCATTGCAGTCATATTATAATTAGAAGCAAAAAATTATAAATTCTTTTCTTTCATACGTATTTCATATTTATATAATAAAATATATACATCATTATCAAAATGATAATTTGATCGTTGTACCAGATGATTAAATTATTTCAAATAATTTAGTCAATACTTTGCATATTTTCATAGTCAGACTTTATATAACAAACTCTGATACCAAAATTTAAAATAATATTCATTAAGGTCGTGATATTTTACTGGGATTGGAGAATTTTTGTCATCAGCCACATACTGTACGATAAACCCCAGTGCACATAAATCAAACGTGACAGCGTATCAACCCACCTTCTCATCAAGACACTCTACCAAGTCAGTGACATACCCACGCAACTCTTGGTAATATCTGAAGCGTTGTGCATAATGCGGCGTACGAACTTCGCTTTCGGCTAATTCTTTCATGGTTTGCTGTAATTCTTCCTCTAAACGCTCCTGATCTTGCTGATGTCGTCTATGCACCTCTTTCAAGTTGTCCAACCTTTAAATAACAGTATTTGTGTAATTGTTAATTAATTTTTAATTTTCTATTGTATGTTTGGAAAACCTAGTGTTTGGAGAAATATAAAACCTTGTGCGCATCCTGTTTACAACTTCTTGCGGTGTAACAGGTACAATTTTTGTTGGATCTGGTGGTTGAATGGACGGTGGCGGTGGCGGTGCAGGCATCAATACCATTTCTAAAGGTACACCAGACCCAATCATCTGATTAACATTCATTCCCATTGTGTATTGTTGTTGTAACATAGAATCTTGTTGTGCTGCTGCAATCTGCATATCGAAAAGTTAAAAGTACATTTGACACATTTACTTCATTTAAATATATTTTTAATTTAAAATTTTAATGAACTTTACCTGAGCACCCGTTACACCTTTTCGTATTTGTTGAGCTTCCCATTCTTCTTCTTCGTTCTCATGTTCACTTTCATTATCTGAAACTAAATTAAACAATATGTTTCAAATTTTGTTGTTTTATTTTAAGAAATACTTTAGACTTAATCAGATAAATATTATAGTTGAAGTTCAATTATATATATAAAAATTCACATTTTAACGGAACTTGAGAAGCAAGAAATGCTTCTCTTCTTTTTTCCTTATCACGCGCTTCAGTGTTGACAGTCATATCTAGTCGGTCTTGAGAATCATCATCATCACTTCGATCGTGGTCTTCCTCTCGTATTAATCTTGATTTGCCCTTATCATCGCTATAAAACCAAATGGCATATAATATCATTAGTAAATATATCAACAAGCATAACAATATAAGAAAAAATTTACGAATTTATTACATCACTTTAACAAAGATGAATTACCTCTGCTCTTCAATAGGAATGTAATCGGTTCCTAATTCTCTTGCTTTTTGTCTACGTTTTCTCGCTGCGTGAATCATAGCGGCATCAGGTATACATCCACCTGGATATAAGAGAATATTATTATGCAATAAGAGATATAAAAATATCCTATCAAATTTTTAAACGTCAATAATTTTCATGTTACTCAAATGTAACATCTAAAAAATAAAATTTAATGTTTCTTTCCATTTAAGATTTGTCAAAGATATCGTTAATATGGTACATAATTCTATTTAATATAAATTCTAATAATTCTAATAATGATAGAAGACTACTATTTTACTCATATTTTAAATGATATAAAGCTATATTTTAACTCATATTTTATATGAAAATTACGTACTTTCAAGGAGTATTTTCACAGTTTCAGCTTTATCTGTATTTTTCTGAAATTTGTGACTGCAAGGCTCATCTTCCTCCTCACCCGACGTATAGTCATCTTTTCCTGCTGCCAATGCAGCTCGTCCATTTAAAATCAGCGGTCCTGTATTTTTTATTTTAACCTAGCAATAAAGATTACATATTTTGTTTAGTAAAAATATACAAGCAGAAAATTCAACAAAATCTTTTAAAAAGATACTCTCAAAGTACAATTTTAATATATAATCTTGAAATTAAAATACTCAAGTGTTTCTACTAGCAAAATAATATTACAAGATATCAAAATATCCATTAAGAATCATTAATTATATAATAGAACAGTTATAATAGAATAAATAATAGAAAGCTTACTATAAGATAACTGACATATATATACTAAAGAGAAATGAATTCTATCAAGATTAGATAATTTAACAAATAATTTAAGGAGCACTTAATGAAATGTAATCTTCATATTTATAATCTGAACATTTTTTACTTATTTTTCCAATAACTATAAAGATAATATAGAAAAAGTAATATTGCAATTAAATATATAAATCTGCATTTATCCAAATTTAACAATTAAAAGAACACCCTTGTATTTTTATATAAACTGCTTGATATATACATAATTGTAAATAATAATAATAATTGTAAATTATTGCACAAAAAATGACATTTAAATATTATGTCTTCTCGCTGTATTCCCACAGTTGTTCCAAATCTTGAAACATTAGTCAACATATTAGGGAAAGATGTAAAAAATCCTCTATATATTAAATGATAAGTTACTTAAATTGAAGAAGTGCTAATAATAATAAAACATCATAGAGATAGCTTACTACTAGATCATCTGTCTTTATTTCTAAATCTTTTTCCTGCTTAATGGATTTATTCGCTTGCTCAGTGTCCACTTGCATTTTCTCTTCACCTTTCTTTTTCCTCCTCTCGTGATCTAGCTGTTTCATCAACTTTTTGCTCCTCGACGATTTCTTGACAATAAAAACTTCTCCGTCGTCCCCTGTAATTCATTTCAACTTTTAATTTCAATTCAAACATACAATATAATCGTTCAATGCTTGGTAATAGATTTGGGAGAAACAGCATCTGTTAAATATTATTTGTCTAAAACAGAACTATATTGGTATTAAAATTGCTTTCTGTTCCTGCTATTGTGATTATTCCTGTAAAGACTTGGTCTATGGAGCAAATGACATTGCATTATTGTTGGAAGGAATTTTATATGAAACTAGCTATGCATAAAACAGGTTATTCATGTACACATTAATTTTACACACATACGTCACATATGCAAGCATGTGTGTACGTATAAACACCTTGTTCCAGCTCCTCTCCGAAGCTGAGGCGCGTCTGCTTTGGCTTATCCTTCTTCGTTTTAATTTTGAGCGGTTGTGTATCCTCCACCTCCATTCTGTTCTCATTATCCTCGTCTTCATCGTTGAAAGGACGTCGGCGTATGTTCCGCTTCGGTTTGTTGAACAATGACATTGTCGTTACAACGTCGTTCTTCGACAACGGAATACGATCCTTCGTTACTGGAACTTGACTGTTAAAGACGCGAGCTGAAAAGCGGCACGTATCGCATTACGGGAGCCGTAATCAATCGAAACGTATGTGGTAATTATTCGTTCTGTATCGACGAACTCGCGACATACGAAACTGGAAACCGGTGCGACACGTCAAACACATTTAACACATTCGCGGACAGTCAACGAGGCGAACGAGGCTAAATGGCACGAGTTTGAGCCATAACGATCACAAGAGGGTGACACGATCGTTTGGCGCAATGGCGAACAAGGAAGAAGCAGTGCTGGCAGTTAGAGCAATTATTTCACACAAAATCCCGTACCGCCTGCCAACACGGGGGAGAAATGTTCCCCAAAGTAAAAATCATGGACCTATAAATACATGGACTGCGCATTCCCGTACGTAGAACATTGGGTTTGTTCGCGTCGCAATACCTCAATATGCTCCTACTCGCTCCAATACGCTCCAATCTATAGTATACGTAACGTAATACTATAATTTGGAGCGTATTGGAGCGAGTAGGAGCATGTTGGGGCAAGCGACGCGAACAAACCTATTGTCACCACTAGAATTGAGAGAGATAAACTTTCTCATTTTATTCCCACTTATTGCGCACAACAAGTGCGCTGTAAAATCGGGAGCACATAAAAAAATGTGAGTAAATCGACCAATCACGGTCAAGCACTGCTTAAGGCTGCGTTCCAATATTCACTGCCAGTACTGAAAATCTATAGTATATAATCTATAGTAGTGAGTGTTGTCACCATTGGGATTGGCGCCGCTGGGATTCATTACCGGTGATCATTTTTCCTCTCATCGCTCTGGCTGCACCCCGGCGAATTTACTCACCCACAATATATTCTTAAGCGGGAAACACAGACTTTTGCATAATGCATAATACATATGCATAAGAAATTTGATTGGTCCGTTAGCATGTGCATAAGGAATTCGACCAATCGAATTTCTTATGCATATGTATTATGCATTATGCAAAAGTCTGTGTTTCCCGCTTTATCTCCATGGTTGGCGCGGGTCTCCTCGCCCATAAACCTACTTTAAGCCTTGTGTCCACGATACTAGAAATTGGTCCGAGATCTCGATCCAAGAAATATGTAGCAAATCAGCTTGTAGTTTTTATGGAAAAGCGGCAATTTTATTGGCTGAACGTTTCTCGGATGGAGATCTCGGACCGATTTCTAGTATCGTGGACACAAGGCTTTACACCATAGACATAGTAAGTATAGACTGAGCATCCTTTGTATAAGCGGTGATGCATACGATGAGAGAGAGAAAAGATATTAAGATGAGTTTCTCTCTCTTTTCAATGCCGGAGAGTGGGGAGCACTTCTCCTCATCGGCACTCCCACTCTTCGGCATTGAAAAGAGAGAGAAACTCATCTTAATATCTTTTCTCTCTCTCATCGTATGCATCACCGCTTATACAAAGGATGCTCAGTCTATACTTATTATGTCTATGCTTTACACTCTATCCATATATTCTTAGATCCATGAGTGTCCCTATATTATAGGGACACTAACGCAGTCTTGGTTGCGATTGGCATCTAGCGATTACAATTGCGATTGGCGTCGTAATATTTTAGATTGCTGATTGCTGATCGCTGATTGGTTGAAGTCAACCACGATCGAACTTGTTAACTCCATAATTTAATATGGGTTTTACGAGCAAACGCGAAAAGCGAACCATGTGCTTCGTTGAGGAAGTGAAAGATTATAGTGTAAATTATATATATATAATTTTTTAAGTAAGTTTATGTAATTTTTAATACTTTACGTATATGCTGAACTACATATCAAGATGCAAGTAAAGAGCAAGAACACTAATCTTATGGACACAAGCGTTAACCTTGTTGATCTAGATGATTTAATTATGAAGAAGACAAAAGGCGGCGGAAAAATAATTGTGAAAAGAAAAGGCGGTGGGAGTATAATCGATCAACGTCCACTGTTTTCTAATGATGGAGAGTAGGTTTAATTTTTATCTTTATTTCTATTTTATTTTCTAGAGATTTTAGTCAATACATTAAGTTATCTGTATGTAATCGATGGATTTTTTTAGAACTTTGTACATAGTATGGAAGAATGTTATAAGGGTATACAGCACACAAACGGGAGACTTTGTGCGAGAGTTTGAGCCCTTGGATTATAGAATTGCTGGAATAATACCTCATCCAGATAATATCAGTGTCATTATTGGTTGTACCGAGAATGGCGAACTATATTTCTGGAATTGCCAAAGTGGCATTATCACTAGGAAATTAGTAAGAAATTTCATATTCCATTTGTTAACGTTTCTATTCATATATACATTAATGCAGAATTATATACAAGTACATATGTACTTGTTTTTACTTTCAAATTTATATATTTGATTTTTTATCTTTTAGCTCTCTATAGCTTTTTAATTCAACTTCTTTGCTTGTTGTTATAAACTTATAGATTTTGAAGAAATAACAGATATACATATACTGATATTTTTGCAGCAATTAAAATCTTTTGCAAAAGACAAGGCAAAGATTAAAACTTTTCACATTGTAAAATACCAAACGGTTCAAGGAAACGAGATATGCCAAATACTAATAACTCATTTTTCTGATTGCGGAAACAAGATATATGTACTCTTATTTGATATAGAAACTGGAATGTGCATAAAATCAATATATATCTTGTGAGAAATGTTTTATATTTTTTTCATTTTCTGTTAAATTTTATTGGACAATTGCGTGAATAGTTGCGCTCATAATTTTTTTATTATCTATTTTTTAGCACAAAGTTACAAGAGTATTATATTGATATAATCGGAAATCATGGAGAGAATTTAATAGCACTTTTACATGACACAGATTTACACATATTAAATCCAGCTAGAAATTTAGTCAATAAAATGTAAGATTTTTGGATTATCATATATATATATTTATTTACATATTGAAAAATATTGCATATTAATTTTTAAAATACTAAATGTAGACACAAGACTGGTAAAACTGGTAGATTACCTACTTGCATAGCAGGACATCCAGAAGAAGAATGTGTTGCCACAGGAGATTCTACTGGTCGTGTATTGGTATGGAGAAATTTATTCCAGACTAGACCATATACAGCTGTTTTTCACTGGCATACATTACCGGTTACAGAAATAGTGTTTAGCAAATCAGGTAATAGATGTTAGGAATTTATTTTTTACATTTACAAGAGATCTTTTACAAACCAATAATTCAGTATAATATAACACGCTTGTTTGTTTCACAGGTGGTCATATGTATACAGGTGGTGGTGAGTGTGTCTTAGTAAAATGGACTTTAGCAAATCCCGAACATAAGTCATTTCTTCCACGATTACCAGCGCCTATTAAACATCTCACTATCGCACCAGATAATTTATATGTTGCTGTATCGACTTTAGATAATGGTAAAATTTTTTTATTTTGAAAGTTTCAGCTAACAACGATTTATAACAACTAATCATATTTTGATTGTAACAGGTATTGTTATTGTAAATCCTCAAAGAAAGTTGACATCAGTAATACAAAACTTTACATGGGGTGTTGCTTCATCATCCAAAGATTTATTTCCTGCAGGACTTATTGTTGATCCGAGAACAGGTAGTCTTGTTCTAAATAGTCGTACTGGACATGTACAATTTTACAACACTTATACAAAAAATTTGTTATACAATGTAAGACATTTGTTACATGTTAAAGCTAAAGAGATATAAAAAGAAAATTAGAATAAGTGAAGAAGTAAAAAAACTTTGACAAATTTTTCAGATTAATATAACTGCTCAAAATTTTTTGACTCAAGAACGCGATGTAATTATTGTAAATACAGAAGTTACAAAAATAGCTCTGAATCATAATGGTACATGGATGGCAACAGTCGAAGAACGAAATGATAAAGTTTCATCTATAGAAGTTAGATTAAAATTCTGGCTCTACGATCTGAAAAAGCAAATGTAAATATATATAATCTTACTATGTTTAGATTAACATTACAATATATTCATATAATATAATTTGTTTTAACATTTTAGATTTGTATTAAACACATCCATTGAATTACCTCATGAGAATGGAGTAAATGCACTACATTTTCAACCAGATACTACATTTGACGATGGAGAATGGTTAGCAGTTACCACTGGGAAAGATAATAAATTTAAATTATGGAATTTAAGAAAATCTGTCACTACAGAAAGTATATATATATATATATATGTGTATATTATATCTAATTATCTGTTTTATATAATAAAATAGCTTCAGTAAAATTTAGTGAGATATATCACTTTGATACATAATTATATTTGTTATAGACAAAAAGATGAAACATTGGTATTGTTATGGAGTAGGAGACTATCGCAATCTAGCCGCTACAGATGCGAGTTTTTCAGTGGATGGCTCGTTATTAGCTATTGGTTTTAATTCTACTTTAACTTTATGGATGCCCGAAACTTGCGAGTTAAAATCCAGTCTTACACATTCTCAATATAACCATTCAATAATGTGAGTCAAGAAAATAAAGTATATTTTATAATTATTGAGTATATTCTTAGCTATAAATGCATATTGGTAAAATGTTTACAATAGACGAATAGAATTTGGCAAACATGAGGCTTGTCACCTTGTTGTAGTTGTGTCTCAGCAGGACATAACAGTTTGGAATATCTTAACTCTTGCTATAACATGGAGCGTATCCTTGAATGTCGTGAGTCTCACGTGTGATCCAAGATCTACATACATGGCAGCATTTACATCTGACAATTCATGTATGTTGTACAGTATTTAAATGCTTTTTCGTTATATACTATTTATTTTACTGTCAAAGGAATAATTATTAGGAACTTTTTATTTTAATATATTGTAACATATGCTGTTTTTTGTTCATAATCTTGTATAATATTCATATCATATTTTTTTAGTTTTTATTATTATATTTATTATTATATTTTTAATATAAAGATTATTCACTTGCTTTTAGTGTACGTATTTACGCCACAAAGTGCAACACTTGTTTATAAGAAAACAAGTCTTATTGAAAGTACCAGTTCTGTATTAGCGGCTACTTTTGTACCGCATCTACAGGAAAAACGTGATCCTTCTTTTGGCCATTGGCAACGAAAATCGCAACTATACTTTTTGGATTCGAATCAAGTATGTTTTAAATTATGCTGATAAGTTTTATCAATTTAATTGTGTAATGTTTGAATGTTAATTTGGAACGTAAATATATATTATCTATTGTATTCTGTTTAGGAATTGCTCACATTGGAGCCAGAATCTGAAGCGAGTGTTTCTTTAGAGATTATTTCGGACAAAGGAACCATGCCACTGACTGCCTTCTCCAACTTTATAGCGGCTCAAACATCTTCGAGCAAGGAGCAGACTATCGCGCAAGTTCATGAACATCTTGGTATACCAGCGAAAGGAATGATACAAGAAGTAGGTAGAATTTTGAGTTTCAATATTTTATCAAAATTTTATGCAAAGATTCCTTCAAGTCGCACACTTTATTTACAAATTTTCTAAAATTAGAATAAATTTTCTTTCTAAATCAAGATAATTTAATATTACAATTAAAATTATTTAAAATAAAATTATAAATTAATATATTAATCTTCTTTTATACTATGATATCTATGATTTATTTGAAACGTGTTTGCGACTTTTAGGATTCTTGATAAATGATTCTTACATGTTATCAATATTCTTGCAAGATTGATATGCTAATACCATTAACAAAAAAATATTATTTCTTGTTGAATAATATAAGAAAATTTCATTATATTTGAGATCAAATTTATATTAAGTAAGTAAACGGAGTTAAAATAAATAAGGATTTACTAATCTGAAGTAAATGTAAAAGATGAATATAAAATAACAAATGAATTATATTTATATATATTCTAAAAGATAATATTAAAAATTGTGTGTTTTAAAATATTTTGTTTCGAATATTTCGTATAGAATTCAGAATCAACACGAGAATAGAATGTTCTATATTGAAAACTTCCTATCTAGGTAAAGAGATGAAGATTTATCATATGAAAATATATTATAATGAAAATATAAAGTGATATAGAGTATGATAGTTCTCTTATCATGATTGTCAATTGCACTTAATGCAGATTTCTTCATTAGAATAACATTCGAAATTATTTTTGCTTTCTAACATAAATATTTTTATAAATGTCTATATAATTTAATTTAAACTAATTTAAATAAACTTATTTAATCTAACGACTTGAAATGGTGTATTCTGCACGATCGGACGACGAAATTTGCCATAAAGTATCGTAGTTGCCAATCGTGGATCATATTGAATGTCCATTTGTCAGTGCCTTCTCCCTAAGCGATAATTCCGACAGCGACGAACAAAATCGAATTTTCTATAGCGGAGACAATGCCATTGCGGAATCTGCCTCATGTTCTCGATCGCCTGCAAATTGTATAGCTTAAACAGAATTATTTGGATTATTGAATAAAAAACGGAAACATTATCAACATAATGAGGGATTAGTAAGAGTATGAAAAGAGGAAAAAAAGATATTATTTAACATAATATAATTATTTAACATAATAACCAGTTACATTCGAAATCGAATAGATACTAAGAAGGTTAAAAGTCATTGGGATTTTGACGAAAAGTCTTCCTGTTTACAAGATCAGTACTACCTACGGCTTAATGTAGTTGGACACATCATCGCACTCTCGGACAAATAAAGATTGGTTTAACGAGGAACGTTCAATGACCACCGACCAATGTACTTTCGACATTACCACGTACATCCCACGTGTTTACGATGGAGAAAAATATGAGTCGCATTTTTTATAATTTATACTCAACGAGAAAAGTAAACATTATGTTTGTGCGTCAACTTTATGTTTCGCGTGTTTTGCATCAGCAAAATCCTCGCGATCCAAAATCAGTAAAATGCATAATTTCTAACTACATCATTTTTAATATTGGTATCGGCTCCATTTAATGACGAGATATTGCATACAAGAACACTTACTGCTTCGCTGTTACTGGCGGGATACCCGAAGGCGATCACTGCGAGTAGTAGCGTTGTAAACAGGCACGAAATCAATTTTAATGATGCCAGCTTCATTCTCGATACCGGCTCTCTTTCCGGCGAGATGTCCAAAAAGGTTGCGGTTCTGGATTTTTTTGAATTTTTTCCTTTCAGTCTATTTCTTCTTCTCGATCAATGATTATGATCAGATCGTTCTTCGTTCGAGTTCTTCTCGAACGGTTTCTTTACCGAAAATTGCGAATTAATCTAAATGTTTGCATTAAAATTTCCCACGGAGCTATGTCAAGTGGTTTTATCCAGTTTTTATCAATGCGAATGATTGCACAATGAGGTCGACGAACCGACACGATGCAACCTGATACAAAGATAGTATGCGGAAAAATATTTAGTAGTCCTTTACATGACAGCCGACAAACACAGAGGCCCTTCATGCGTATTTCAACGCTCCGCGAACGACTGGCTTTCAGCAGAAGTCTCGCCATGATTTAATACAGAGACTCCCACCCTCTCACGGCGTTCTAGTTGTCCCTTTAGGACAGCTGGACAACGGGCAAACTTCGCTGGAAATCCTGTGCCTTTCACATCATAATCGTTGTACTGCGAACTATATCGCTTCGGCATTGTAGCAATCTATTTATATGTATTCATATATACACATATATATATATTTTTTTAGTTTATTTCAACGACGTTATCAATCGTCTTGTCTTTTCTTCGTGTGGGCGACAAGTTGGCCTGACAAATTGAACAGAGTGAGGTAGAATTGTATTGGAAAAAGCAGATAAGGGCAAATGTTATATACATCGTATTCGTATCGAATAATTAATCCATCGTGCCGAAAATAAAATCGAGAAATATCTCGTCGAGGAATTTATTGAAAGTAGTTACGCGCGAGACGTAACATGTTCTGCTGCTATCAGAAACTAATGTAAAAGTAGCTTCGCTATTCATTCTTGGTCATACAAGGTATACTATTTTCATTTTAAATGCATGTTCTTGAACACGATTAACCTTGAGTAAGGGATCATTGAACTTCTTATGATGCTTGTTGTGATGCAGGATATTTCATTTTAATTAAAGCTTTAATTTTACTTAGAATATTTCAGGGAAATATTTCGTAAAATTAATCGAAATCAAAAAGTTTTTTAAAAATAATTAATACATTTTTATAGTATATTCATAGTTTTTGAATATACTATAATTCAATAATCATTTATTTATAATCTTTCATATCACAAAATAAAGATCTGAATATCTTTATTGCTCCAATTAAGTCAATTTCAAATTTTTTCTAATAATCCGTTGCGAGACTGTAAATTATTTAAAAAAAAATAACATTAATTTTAATGTTAATAGAACAAAAAATATGTCATTAAAAGGAATGAAATGTAATTTCAAAACAATAATGGAATGATTCCATCTGTACTAACATTAATTTCGTCATCAAAAGCCATTCTACAATCATCCAATATCTAAGGATATGATAAAGTTTGTATCTTGTTTAATTTTCAAAATATTTTGCCGCATCGATTACAATAGGACAACCTGTGCAGTGTGAAAATAGTGAAGGACGCTGTTGCAGAATTGTCTGAGATTGTTTGGAAAAGTAAAACTAGGCCAGCAGAAACAAAGTCTTATCTTCTTCGCCGATCGTCTCGATTGTTGCCATTGATACCTGCTAATAAAATGTCACACCGGGCAAAGTTTAGATCAATCTGTCTCATTGATCGCTATCAACATTTTGTGATATTTTACGCGATCACATGATGCCTTAACTTCTTTAAAAGAAAGATTAAAATTTGCTAATACTTTGTTCGCCGCATTTTATGATATTTATCTCGTTTTACGGACTACTCATTTTATTTTTTTATTCTACTTATATTTTTAGTATTTATTAAGATAATAATTTTAATATTTTTTAAATATTTTTTTTATATTTCTGAGACATCTACTAATTGTAGTTCGTTGAAATATTCGCACTAAATGAACCGAAAGACTAGATACTCCTTCTAAAAATAGCATTTTTGTGCCCAAAAATAGATCAGGATATCTTCTTCCACGTCAACATTGTTATGCACAAGTACTTTACTAAGTACTTTATTAATAACTACGTTACGTCATAAACGTCAGACTTTATGCTTGGTAATTGTCCTGATTACAGTGATAATAAATTACATTCTCTGGCCATCTCGGCCATTTTTCGTATGACCAACTTCGCGGATATTGTCGTCATGATTCTCTGGAATTTACTGAAGTCATTATTCGCGTCATCTTAAAAATGAGAAAAACAGGAATAGTACAAACATGATCTAAATGCGTCACATTGTCAACAATATAATTGTTTCCACTTAAAAGAGATGAAATAAAAGACGTTTTCCTTAAAGTATTTGTATTTAAAAAACGTATCAAGTCTCGGATAGTCTCTGTACAATTTTACAAAGTAATCGTTTATTTGAAAAGAAAGTCGTTGCATTTAATGATAATTATAAGTTTCCGATTCAACGAGCGGATATCGACAAAGTTAAAGTACATTTTAAGTTTTACACTATAATATACATATATAGATGCGCGTTCATCGCTGAAGTATACACTTTGCGGAGAATATTCGTGTGGGTTGCAACAGACGTCAACCTAGATTTGAAGTAGAAGATTACAGGAATTGCACAAATTTCACTTGAAGGTGTGTCAGCCTTAAAACTAATTAGCCAGTTGTCTGACCGACCGATTATTACGAGTATCACGTACGGCAAACATACTTTGAACCTGTCGCATTGAAACTGAGGCATCCCATTAATATCTACATCCAGATATTGCATTTTTTTAAACTGACGATCCCGCAGAGTGTGTTCGCTTGTAATCTTTTAATATTAATCATTATTCTTGTTTTTCAGTTACTTAGAGTGTCCGCTCATACTTTGCCACCGATGAGACTGTTATGCTCGACATTCATTTTGTCCTTGGCAGGACAACAACCCTTAAAAAATCATTCCAGAAATGCTGAAAACTTGAAGTATGCAAAATTAACTTGCGCAAGTTATATACATCAAAGTTGTCGTGCTTTACTATTTTGTTTGACGTAAATGGACATCGTGTATTGATTTTTTCTTAATTTTCAGAGATAGCGATGACAAGGCTCAGAATAATGCTTCAAATATAAGTGAAAACGAAGTACTACCGCTGACGAAACCTGCGGTCACGCCGACGAATGAGAAACAGGATATGAATGAAGATGCAAATTTACAACTTATCGATTACGATTGGTCTTTCCTCTCCACTATACTTCCCGATCAAGACAATATTCTTTGATTTGTATAAAGATTGCCGCGCGGAACTGCGACGGTAAGATTAATTAAATCATTGATTCAATGACTACATATTTCCAAACTGACATATGTAAGGGTTGTTCAAAGTATGATGAAACGTTAAAGATTAGATTAACATCAATAAAAGATTTGGATACATGTGGCAATCGAGTATATGATATATATATAATTTTTTAAGATGGTTTTGGTAGTTTGTCCATTCGCGAGGCAAGTTCGGCAAGTTCGATTACAGCTTCGCTGATCCTTCTTTTGTAAACCGGATCTTTTTCCATGTTCGAAAGGACAAACTTTTTCCTGTTCCCAAAAAAATACTCTGTGTGAAGCTTCGGGTTCATAATCTGCGCACCATCATTCTCGTCCAGTAGGACCGTAGGAAAGTAGATTGTCGCGGTAATAACGGCGCCTAGACGTTGCTCCTCCATACCTTCGATCAATTCTAACCATGGGGGTATTTGCGTCTGGGTTCCGTTAATGTTCAGAGTCTCACACAGCGTATCGTAATAATGACGCAACATCATGTTTTCCGAAGTCTCTCGGAAACTTCGGTCCGTGGACAAATACAAAAACTGTGCTACATCGTGCGCCAAAGGAGAGTATCTCAATAGTTGGAAATCCACCAGCAGGCACTTAGGCGGCACATCGTTATTGAAGAGAAGATTGTTACCCCAGAGATCCCCGTGACTAACCACGTTCGTCTTCGTGTGCGACGGCTTCATAGCGTCATACACCTGCTCACAGGCTGATCGTATCAGGTCGGGATTGTATCCCAAGCGTTCGGCTATGACCGCGGCTACGTCGATGCCTGATTGAAACCACTTCCGCGCCAATCCCTTGTGAACGAAGGCTCTCTCCACGAAAGCGTCAGGATACAGTTGGTTTAAGGATGTACCGAGATGAGTTTCTGCCAGCAGAGAGGCAGCATGCAATCGTGCGAGAGTGCTTAAGCCCGCGCGTACGAGTGTCTTGTCGAATAGTTTGTCCCGCATGGAATAGCCCTTGCTGCTTAACTCCTCAAGGACCATCGAATCGTTCTTCACTTTGTAACACATCGGCGCCCATGGTTCTCCGCGATATCTTTCACAAAGCAACGGCATTATGACGTTGTAAAAGTTCATCTCTTGCTTAAAGACACCCTTTTTTATCACATAGTCAGCGTGATGGGGTGCATCGTAAGGTACGGTCTTGAGAAAGAACGAGAGAGTAACGGTTTCCTTTTTCCTCGTAGCTATTATATCAAGCTGATAATGAGAGCCGAGAAACCCGACCTTGCCGTTGGAGTACGGTCGAATAGCATATTTTATCAAATCGACGTCACTGCCCAGTGCATTTTTCGCCACCTCCTCCACCTCTTCAAAAGAGAACAATTTGTAAATGTCATTATTCTTAATGACATTGGTTTCCATTTTAAGATTATCCATGCAATTGTATCGAACAACCGTATTCTTTCCGTAAACGATACTTTCAGCTAATTGATAGTACCGGGACAATTAGTTCGTCTTTATATACTCATTGTATTACATATGTGTCGGTGCATCGTATTTGCTAATTTGTCAACCGATCCTTGCATATATAACGTAACATATTTCCATCAAGATATCTTCCGATAAAAGATTTCGTCACATGACATTTTCAGAGTGGCATGACATTAGCGAAGTTAAGCCTAACGATCTACGTTAAAGTCATGTACTTGTTATCGTTCTACTCTTATTTGATATTAAAATGTATCGATTCTTTCATGATGAACAAACGACCAGTATATCATCTCGAAGAAGGTATCGATCGCCATGAAAAAGCTGAAAGCACTCTCGATGGAAGTTGAAAATGTATACGAATATCTACCATGGCAATTGTCCAATTCATAATTTGATAGAATACACGCAAATGTACGATTTGAAGCTTCTGAGATTCAGAGCTACATTTACATACGAAAATATTTTTGGGTTAGGTTAGGTTACGGTTAAAACCCTTAAAGGTCCGTCTGCATAAGTCGCAACACACAGGTCGCAGATGACATTTTACCGCATGCAGCGTGCACGCATTAGCAGATTGCCACACGCGATGAGTTGAATCAACTTCAACTTTCTACGTGCGGTAATTGCGTCGACCAATTACAAAATAACTGCACATAATCGTGTGGATATCAGTTTAGTGCAATTTAGTAAAAATGAATGTAAGTCCATATTGGACCTCAAGAAAGGACGAGAGAAGTTATTTCAATATATAGTGTGCAATAATATTTATTTATATGCTAAGGACATACGAAAATTCAAAGATAAACAGGCAAAAGATTTAGCTTGGCAATGTATTGGTGCTACATTAATTCCTCCTTGTTCAGGTAAGGAGTTCTAATTAATTTAATTTTCTTTTCTCGCGTTTGGATTGGCTGGATGCGTTTTAGTCGTGGTATCCTGCACGCCTGCGCCTAATGTAGATAACAGCTTTGTTATGTGTTTGGCGTCTGCGAACTGCGTGTGATGTGTTGCGGCTTATGTAGACGGGCCTTTATACCAGTGATAAATCTTCGCGCCATCAACGACATTGATTCGTCCGCCGATAAGACATTGACGATATCTCTCATAGCGTTTGATCAAAATTTACCTTTGACTTATATTTCTACACTGTAAATATCTGTCGTGAAATTCAAGCGTGTGAAGTCTTATTTTATCTTTGTCTTTTAATATCCTTTGTATTAGGTTTTTTGCCATACATACGGTAAGAAATATGAAAGGTATTATTGCAGTAATCGTATGCAGTGTCGTATCTTGAATAAAATTTTGCATTTTAATTTTGCATTTTGATAATTTTTGAATTTAACAACAGGACCAACATTATAAATTAGTGTAACATAAAAATGTGAGTATAAATATGAGTCGCAATCATTAGTTACAATTTTATGGAAATTTAATCGATCTATTTTAGAGATTGAATTGAAGGAAGATAGAGAATTAATGAAATTTTCATTTATTTTTGCTACTGCTATATTCAATCAGCTTTAAGCATTTCAGGAATGAAGCGACAATTAATTGGCGACGTTTGGAGCCTTGGCACGTTCGTGACAATCTCGATGACAAGATTGCCATGTTTTATGGTACGCAAAAAAGCACGTCGCTCTTCCTTGACCTGTATGCAGCGAATTCGTCGTCAAGCAATATCCCACGCGTGTTTCTCAAACGGCGGCTGAAATTTAACGTCATTCTACGCACATCCTCACACGAATATCTCATTTTCATGTTTATACGAACGAAGAAAAGAGAAAAAAAAAGAGAAAGATTGCTTTCTCATTCCCTACATCGAAATTCTTTGTTGTTAATTCATCGACGTAAGTTGAAACTTTAATAATTGTGATCCTCGAAGTTTCCTCTCTCAATTTATGTCATCTCTTATTTTCATCTACTTTTCGAAAATTTGAAAATTTTGGAGATTCTAATTTTGCAATTTAAATTTTCGGAATTGTAATTAATAGCCATCTGTTTCATTTATTCAAATATATCACTTTTACACAAGAAAAGTGACACAAGTTAAAAAAATAGCAGTTTTTAATGAAAGAGAACGACTTTAAACTTCTCAATTCTTTTTCAGAAAATGCATATTATATTAATGATTTTATGCATCTAAACGATAAGTATAGCAATTTATTTAAAGATATAATTTCTTTTAAATCATGAGCTGTATATAATTTATGCTTTATTACCATTTTCACTCAACAAATATTGAAATATTCTCCTCTTTTTGTGTTATTTTTCTTTGCAATTATGACATTTTTCCTAGACAAAAGTACATGTTTTCGAGTTGATAAATACGTAAATTATAAAATTTAAATTCTTATTTGTGTCACTTTTCTTGTACAAAGGTGATATACATATATCAATTTGTTTCGAATGTTACACAGTTATATCAATAAAGTAATTGCAATTGCTGGCGTATGATCTTTTTTTTTATTAGAATATGTATATATATACATATACATATATATATTTTAAAATTGTTATTTATTACTAAACTACACAGCATCAATGCTGGATTATTGCTTATTCAAATGGAACACGTTTTACATTACATTGGACTTTTTCTTTAAAAGATATAAATTAAAAATTGCTATTCTTTTTTAAAGATATAAATTACAAATTACTGTCTATTTTTGTCGGCGACCTCTCGCTACAAAGCTACGATTAAAATCAATAATTTTAGTTCAGTTGAAATGTCGGCAGTCGGTTACATTGTGAAAGTTACCTAAATTATCGTCAGCGAACACGTTGCGATCGATTGTACACTTGCCAACTAAAAATAATTTTTATCCAAAATATGATAATTTACAATTTGTTTCATTGGCTGATTAATGTTTCTCACGAGACAAAATGTTTGCTTACGTGCATCTCGACCCAATCTTATTTTTGAGCACAGTGCTCAATATGATTCTGAATATTTAATAAGAATATAAAAAGAAGGAACAAATCTGATGTGATAAAGATTATTGAATTACTACTGTTGAATTACTACTGTTTATCATTTCTCCGGTACATCCAATATTTCATCAAGATCGGCATAAAGGGTGTATTTTGACCGACAAAGTACAAATAATTTTCAGGTCATTTTATTCTGACTCGGAAACTCAAGCGATATAACATGCAAGAAAAACAGACTGACTGAACCGAGTGAATTCTCTTCATACAGTGATTATTATTAAATTACATTATTATTAAATTCAACACCATGTTTCTCGTCAGATGAAAATTTTTGTATTTTTACCTTTTCTCTTTTATACGTATATTTACGCAAAATTTTTAATTTCGTGGTTCTGTGATTTTTCGCTTTTTGTAACATAAATTCGCTCGTTGTTCCGCAAGGATGGCGATTGTCGCAGGCGTTTCCGTCTAGAGTCACGAAAAATTGTGTCGAGAACGTCGTCGCGATTGCTTCACGTTACAGCAAATTGATTTAAGAGCGTGATTTCTGAAAAACGCCGCGGGATATCGCAAGCTTTAATAGTTCGAGCGTAAAAGTTAAAGAAAATGCAGCTGTAGAGGAAAAACAGTATGTAGAGGAAAAAAAAGCTTTAATGTACCTTCCAGTTCGTGCTTTTAACTATTTTATTGTATTCTACTTAACTGCTTTATTGTATTATTTCTTTTAGATACATTTTATTTGTTTTCTCTTCTTTTCTCTGGTTGTGAAGCACGAGTACACGGAGTGTCTCTGAAAAAGATGGTGTCCTCGAGAAAGATTCGGATGGTAAGACGTAATTCTAGTGATATAATCTCAACAAATATTTAACTTGCTCGATGGGATAAATGTTATGAAAAAGAAGCCGTTAAATGGATAACAAAGAATAACATAGCGTGACGTCACACGGCGAATCTTCCAAGTTTCATCATTTTCTTGTACGCGGGAGTCAATTTGGCGCACTTTGAATATTAGCTCGGGCAACCGTGCGCGATACCGATGATTCCATAAACCTGCTAAACTTGCGAGAGGGCATTCGAGTTTAGCGAGGTACTTGGCGGAACTTTAATTATTGCCGGGAGACATTCGAAATGACTGATGCGTTTCGCGCAATTATATTTGGAGTAATTTGACTTACCACGATTCAGCAATCTCGATGTTCGAATTTTCTCAAGGAGAATAGAAAGTGAAAATAATGAAAATTTAGCATCATATTAACCAAATTATGAAAAAAAGCGTTATGTTTTGGTTATGATTTAAACAATGACGTCAAATAACATCAAATTGACATTTCTGTTCTTCTTGAGTTAATTCCTACGCGGAAGAAAACTCTTTTACAAAACGTTTCCCAGTCTTTATAATAAAGATTTGCCCAAACAAAAGCATTAAGTACAAGCCGATTATTCGCAAAATTGGCGATGGAATTCTCGAGTCGATCGTGAAGTTGATCGAGAAAAGTCTTGCAGGCCAACCCCCTTCGGGGTTGTTTTGTCCGGTGACGACGAGGGCGTCGCCGTCGGCGGGGAACTATTCACTACCGTTGGTTTCTGTCGGCGGTGGCGGCGCGCGCACATGGAGTCACGTTTGGTTCGCGCCCGCTCGTGAAGGAGTTTAGTAGCAGCCGCGCGTCCGCGTGCCACGCGAACTCATTGCGAAGTGTATTGCCATTCGTTTTCGACGTCTGTCCGTCAATCGTCGTCGGTAAGCTGCGCCATTCTCTATTCTTGTGTGGACGGACGGACGCGCGCTGTCTGAAATTCGCCGCGAGTCGCCGAACACGGGCGAGTGTTGCGCGCGCGCGCGATATCGTGAATTGCGCCCCGAGGATACGCGTCAGTGTCAATCTAAAAAAAAGAGGAACGCAAGGACACCACGTGTCTGCGACACGATCCATGCTCGTTATCGCGCGCTTACGTGGGGAAACGCGGGATAGCGAAAAGTTCTCCCGAGCGAAAAGACTCGAGTTACGCTACGCTCGGACCAACTTGTAACTCGATTCTGCCTTTTTTCTCTTAGACGCTCCATCGGGACGGAAAGTTCTTTAATTCAAGTCGAAGTAATCCATTTTTTTATAGAAAGGTAATGTTCGCGCGAGAAACGGTGGTTTTTTGGAGCATTATAACTCGGACGTTGTAAAAAGTGTGAATTAGAATTCCACAGTCTCAGCATAATTAATTCGGCCTGATAAGTTTTTATCATCGGCTTGTCATCATTTATGTAACACGACATTAATAGTCCAAGTACTTTTTTTCGTTTCTGATGGTATCGTATTTGTTGAGTTGGTAACAATGCTGCTCGTTGCAAAGTGCGTCAGTCTCGGTAAAGATCGCGTGAAGCTTCGGTGAAACTAACGGCGGAAATTAAACGTCTAAACTTTAAAAGCATTCGCCGTCGAGTCTCGCGAAAGAAAGTACGCCAAGTATTTCGTCTATAATGGAGGGAACGATCCCCACGTACGAAGAGAGAAACTCGTGGAGTTAAATTTGCAAGGCATCTTTTCCCCTTGCTGAGCGCATAAATTAGCCGAACGATTAAAGGTTCACGTCGAGTGTCTCCTGACAATAATTAAAGTCCTGCGGGATACCTCGGTGAGCTCGAATATTGCCCTTCGCAAGTTCAACGGGTTTGCGGGATTATCGATATCGCAGGAACGACCAACTAATATTCAAAGTGCGGTAAATCATCGCAGGATCGATTGACGGCGGGAAACGACGAGTCCGCGTTCCGATGATCGCGATCGAACGCGATTCAGTACGGCGATTAACACGCGACAGAGCTTCGCCGGTCTGATCGCGTTTGCGATTTCTGTGCATTCGGCAGCGATACTGACACGCCCACGGAGAGCAGCCCAGCGGACGTGGTCATCACTGACCGCAGAAACGAACGTTCGCCCAACAATCGGGCGCAGATCGCGTAGGACCACCTAGCCGCGTACGTCCCTGGTGAGTACGTGTCCTTGCCGCGTGGATGAAATTATTCAAATGGTAGTCACTATGCAATTACTGTACGAATATGTACGTCAGAGATACGCACTGCCGTGAGCGTCATTCGCATGGGATTCGCGATCCTCCTCGCATCGATCGGTTTATCAGAGTCTGCCAAGTCTTGTGTGCTAATCTCGATGATTTAAACTCGAAACCAAACAGTCAGAAACACTCGAAACACATCTGTAATGTTTGTGTGTGTGTGTGTGTGTGTGTGAGAGAGAGAGACCATTGAGATTCGTTTGTTCTCCCTCAGATGCCTTAGAGGAGAGTCTTATAATGCTTGCGAAATAAGATGGTCGAACACTTGAAATATAATGTTTACGGAACTTACGAATGGAATCTATCAAACTCTCATACAACAGTCTTAATAAATTCTCCCTTTAGAATCAAATGCGCTCGAGATACGTTGATAGAAGTTTATGCTAAATTGGCACGTGCCTTTCAATAATTATCGCGCGTGGATATGCTGAGAATTCAATTTAAATTTCTTCCATTTAAGAGAATGTAAGAGAATTAAAGTTTTTTTCTCAGTGATTATATAACGGAGAGTCCGACAGATCTTAATACCGATCAAAAGTTTGAAATGTGAAGATTAAGGATTAACTGAGGTCTTTCCAAATTTAGAAAAAGAACAAATATAACAGAAATTTGCTATTATATTTTAATGAATGTATTATCAGTGCACATTATCTTTTTTACGACACAGTTCCAGAAGAAACTAACTTCCAACATCGTAATAGCAAGCTTTACTCATATTATTCCGATAGCGTGAGATGATAATTGTGACATGATAATTATAACAATAACTTCTGCAAAGATGTGAAAACTTCACTTTAACATCCATATTTATATTTACGTTTCGCACTGCATTCAGCTTTACATAGCGATGTAATTTCCAAAATATGAAATGTCTGTGTAATATGAAGATTGCGCTCTATTTAACGTTAAAATAAAATGAAAATTTGTGGATGTCCAATAACTGTGAATATACATAGAAATATGAAAGCCAAAGATTAAATGGATCTTCATTAAAATGTTGTCAATCAAAATGTTATGAGTGTGTGCGTGCTGGTTTTTCTAAATTTAACGTTACTGTAGGAAATACGATATATTTTCGTATATGTTGATAGCTTTTGTACGCTTATTTTACTCAGCATTATCAATTTTTATACAATTCAGCTGTCCAAATCTAAAGTTTGCATGTTTTTACGTGATAATAGAATAAGCTCGCTCCATAAATCATGATTTAACACATTAATTTATATTCATACATATTTAGCGTTAAATATGTTGTCTGATATCCGACGTAATAATGCGCTAGCAGAGACGATCTTTATATAAGATAAAGAAAATTCAGGATCAGTGATGGCCGCATTTAGTGCTAAATACGGAATACAAATATAGGTCGCCCTGTTTCTGATTAGCGATGCATTTTACGCTCACCTGGTCATGCAATTCAAAGTTCTATCTATGTAATATGAAGATCGTATTTATTCCACTAGTTTAAATATAAACACGGTTTCAAAATATTTATCATTTATGGAAATGTAGAGTGCAATTGTTAATTGTAAATGTTTAATTGACGAAAGTGCAATATGTAATTGCCTATCATGAATGAGAATGTGCAGACCGAGACATTCTGCTGCATTAGAAGAAATTAGTAAAAATTAATAAAAATATTATATGCAGAAACAAACTCTTTAATCTTGAAAAAATTAACTTAAAAGTTTTTGAATTTATTTATTTTTTACTTTGTCAAATTTTTCTATCTATTTCAATATATGTATATTTATTTCAGTTTTTTAAACGGAATTACACTTACCTTTCTAATGACAATCAAAATAAATTAAAATAAAATTACTGTTTATTACAAATTGCACATTTAATTTTTGCGTAGAAGAAATTAAAGGAATTATTTGTCTAATTATTTGCGAAGTGGCAATAGGTATCGACAGAGCGATAGAAAGAGATAGTAAGAGAACAGAAAATTCAGACAATTTCAATCTAATCCTTCATCTCGACGATTACAAATTCAATTTCGCAAAATGAGTTTCTATTCGCGAGTTTCCCGTTCCAATTAATTGCATTTGTTATATAGATATACGTCTGATGATTTCTCCGTCTTCGAGAAATAGTATTCTGATAAGATATACGGCGCGCATATATTTGGAATAATAATTAGATAACTTCGCTTCGAACTAATTGCATTAAAGAAGTAATCCGATTATTCAAGCATGCAAATAACGCGGTGGATACTAAACATATATTTTGCTTTCCCTACACCGTACGTTTCATGTAACTGTTTTATACTTTCTTAATAGTTTTTTTCATTTCTTCCCTTCGTTACCTTTGGTTATCCAGAGCTTGAATATACACTTTTTGGTTTTAAATGCAAAAAGTCTATTTGAAAAGTGCAGCTGAAAGAATTCTATTGCTATTTCAAGAAACTTCGTTACGAAGAAAATTCCTGAGCGAGTAACTTACAATTAGTTTGCAATTAGCTTCGCAGCTGTATTGTATTACGCACGTATTCATCGGTTATGCGAAAGAGCGTGTTCGTTCAGAGAGGAAGAAAAGGAGAGAGAGAGAGAGAGAGAGAGAGAGTGGTAGCATTTTCGTCTAATTTACGATGCAGTTAGGTGTTCGAGGAGCACTATGCCACTTCTTAACTCGATAAATTTGATGGACCATCGCTGAGACAAATAGAGAGAGTAAGTTATCAAAGTTGTTAATAGTTGCGTATTCGCAATTTGGTTTAACTCAAATGACAATAATAACATAAACATTACCGTGTCTCATATTCAATTATCTTTAACATAACACAATTTTTAATCTGATAAATTCAATGATGAATAATATTATGACTAAATCGGACGTAAAGTGACAATTCATCTTATCGCTGACAAACATGTCAACGGTAAGATGGATTGTAATTCCATATTCAATTCAAACGTAATATTATTTGTCACTATTTAGTGTCGTAGATAATGCGTAAATAATTGCAACAAGCGGTTTCTTCGATATTTCTACGACATATTTTTGCTGCGATGATATTTAATGGGAACATTCAACGATTTGTTAATGGGAGATTCGTCGTCGATAATTGAATGGAATGTAGCGCGCGATAAATGAAACAAACAAATCTAATTAGATAATATCGAAATCTTAAACATATGAAATAATATCAAATTTGTTTGAACTAATGTTTTTGTTTTTCAAACGATTGATGTCTATTTATTTGATGCTATAAATGAAATAACAAGAAACCAATTTTATAATATTTATCGTGATTCAACAATGCATAACAGAAAAGTGATATAATTGATACAAGCTTGACTTTCTTTGTTTTGACACTCAACACAAGGAAATGTTTCCGATTATACGTTGCGTGACTATATTTGCATATATCAATAAAAATGAGCTATTTGACCATGACTTTTCAGCAAATTTGAGACAGTATATTCCAAACAATCGATAAATGACGACTTTCATTATTAACATATTCCATATCACAAAGTCCAAATATTTGTCGGTACTTCAGCCACTCGCGCAAGCGTTAATGTTTTAAACGGTGGTCTTTGATGAAACGATATCAACACTATATATTTATAATAGCGCATAAAATATTCCAGAGGTGTTAGAGTGGTTCCGCGCAATTGCGTTCGTAACGTCTTCATAAGATAGGTAAAATATGGTCGCTCATATTTTACGATCGACGTTTACGCATGCTATGACATATGCTTACACATACGCATACAGGCGTTATGTCGTGTCGCATGCGCGCGCGCTCGCGAGGGGAAAGAGAGAGGGATTACATTTATCTCCTAAGAATGGCACAAAAACGGTATGTGAAAAGTGAGTTTAAGCTTCTTTGAGATCTTCGCCGTCGTCGCCATCGCTGTACTGTCGCCGTCGCCGTCGTCGTCGTCGTCGCCGTGTCTCGTCGTGCGCGCGAGTCGCTCAAATCCATTTATATCGATGGGCCTATCGCGTGTATCGGAAGGACCTTCGATCGATGATGTGATCGATGTAGGATGTCTGATGCCCTTACTGGGCGTGCATCCAAGCGAATCAAGCGAGTGAGCGAGCGCAAGGGAACACACGCTCTTCCACCTCGCTCCGCGTCTCGTATCGCTCGTCTCCTCGCACGGTTAATGGCCACATCGTCGAGAGCATTATCGAATGACCTTCCTTCTCGGTCTTCCTCTTCGGTCTTCGTTCTTCGCGAACGTACATTCGCATACATGTCCGAGCTTCACGTATACACGTATACATAAATGAAAGTTATACCCGGTAGCCCGGGTCATAAAAGTGAAAAACCCAATGTTGCTCGATAGCTTGAGAACGCACGTTGAACAATATCAGTGTGACGATCGAAATAAGCTATTGTGCAAAATTGTGATACACGAATAAAAGTTGGAAAAAAATTACAAAAAAAATGTAAAAGGTTTTCCACGCGTATATCACTTTTTTTCAAAATGGTTGGTGCACGGTATATATTTTTTTATCTTTTACTCTTTATTATGATACAACAAGTCAAAAGTTTTATGCTGTTTTTTTTTATTTTGTTAGTTTTTTTTAATAGAATAAAATGTAACTTTTACTGTTTCCCCTGCGCGATATAACTCAAATATATTGATGCATATTTATTTGCATTTGAATCTGATAGCGGTAATGAATAAATATATTGTTTCAAGTTTGCGCGTTTTCAACGCTGTATGATGTATTATGACTTTTTTCGCTAATACACTTTATCCGTAAGTGCATAATTTTACATATTTTACTCGTATATTTGCATATTTACTTATTCTTGGTCGTATTTAGCAGTTTTGCTTTTTCTATTTAGCTTTGTAACATCTTCTTTGATATGTTAAACTATTTTTTCGCTTTAAGAGTATATTATGGAATAAATGGTGCAAAAATATATTTTCTGAAAAAGATCTTATTAGAATATATTTTCTATCGTTAAACATTATGTGAAATTAATTTGACAGTTTAAAGTTCCACAGAATATTTACTGTTACACGTATATTTCATATCGATACCGCTTTCACAATTGTTTATTTAAATCGCGTTAAGTGATTTTGATAGCACATAATGAAATATTGAAGTACATTAATCGGATGATCGCGTCGCACGAACCACTTTTATAATTACTTTTAATCCGTAGTAAACGCGTCCTTCTTTCGCTCGAGAACTGCAACAATATGTAATTAATATAAACGCATATTATGATCAATATGATAATAGTTTACAGCAAATAATGTGTCTTTCACGATACACTTTTGTGTATTCCGTACGATATATGTTCCACTAGAATTTCCCGAAGGAAACGACGATAGAGTAAATATGTAGAAGACAGCCATACGAATTGAGTTCTGATAAGATTGCTGTATAATACTTGTATACGGTGCACAGACCCGATACGATTGTATTTCGAATATGTATTTTCGCATGAATCGTATCAATCCGGTCGAATGATTCTAGCGGAATTTTCTTCATAGACCAAAATGTATCGCGCAAAAGTGAGAAATATATTGTGTTTCCTCGTGTTATATGGTACATATTTATTTTAAGTAGTGTCTCAATTATCACGATTGTCAATTCAATTATCATTACCACTCGGCATGTTATATTTCTAAAACATTACTACAATTGTGGGTATATTATGATTTAATTATTATAAATTTATCATAAGGAGAATAAGTACAATCTTTTCTTCCTATTAAAGAAATCGCATACTTAAAAAACTTGAGATATTTTCTTCATTTTATACATTAATGTCACTATTCAACGTAACTATTATATTTTATACACAAAAAATGTGCTGGGGCGCATTTTTATTTATATTTTTAATTATACTATGTATATTTTAGAGCGATGTTTTTTTATTGTTATTGCAAGCGTTACAAAATAATCATTATTGGAATCTTTGACTTGTCACGTGAAAAAGAAATACAAAGACATTGTTTTCTGGTATTTATATTTTGAATAAAATATTTTAACCACCGTGAGTGTGTGTTATTATACACAAAATGAGCAATTTCTAGCTGGAGCAATTTGTTCGTGTAATTTGCATAATTTCTAATTAATATTTCGGCGTAGTTGTCAATGACATTGCTTCTAAAGGAATAACCGCACGCCATACTATATCTATTTGAATGTCTGCGCAAGTAATAAGCAGGTATTTATGTTAGCAAAATATTAACGTGGCGCCGCTGTTTCCTCGATGAGCATTCACGCGACAAACAAGAGGCGTCTTTCCTCGAAACATTGGCAGCACGAATTGCAGAATGGGAGTTAGTAAATAACTCTTGTCGGCAAAGTGCCGAAGGGCTTCCGTTAGTAATTGTCATTCAAAGGATCTCGTCGCTGTGTTGTGAGGCATGTACGTTCGAACTACAACTAGCTTTCGTAGCATATTGTTATAAAGTACCCTGAATAGAGATACATTGAACATTGTCGTTGTACTGACATCTCTGCATCCGATTCAGAGCTGATTTTCCTTGACGATCGCTTTGATAAAAGACCGGTGATTTGTAGCTAGTTTTCTCAATTATAAATTAAATAGAAATTTAATTACAAATTATAGACTAAATACAATACAAGTCGAGATCACTCAGACCAGTTTAAACCCCTTGAATAAAATCCGTTGAAAAAAATTTGGATTAGAGACTAGGCTTGAGCTATCTATTGGTGCTTTTGAAGCTCAATTTGCTAAAACCTTCCAACTTTCCGGAGGATCGAATAACTTTGCAACTATCGACATGGGTAAAACGACCGTCATTTTCCTTACTTTGTCTCTTCGCTGAAAAGCATATCCGTTGTTCTCAGGACACTTAGCAAATAAACTTCACGATACTTTTAGCAAACGACAACTTGAAGCGTTTGGTGTCACAATGGGAGAGGATGGTAGCCTGGCAAAAACGGTATGACCGTCAGTGATACTTTGTAAATAGGAATAATCGAACGCCGTATTCCGACCTATATCTAAATATCCATGAGTGGCAAACTGTGTTAACGACGCCGACCGAGGGAAGTGCAAAAATAACTTGTCTTGCGATCTTTTCGATTCCGTTCGCGAGTTTACAAGTAATTTAACGGTATGTCTAATTTAATTTGTGTGTTTACATGTCCATGGACTTAGCTGAGCAAAGGAGATCGATACCAGTGGGCCACACGCTTAGGCTGGAATGATTTGTTGGCTAACTGCCATCGTCGTAAAATCTATTTTCACAGATACAGCCAGATGCGCGTAGTCGATCCGACCGTGAGATTCGCAACTCGTCAGGCGGAAAAGGTAGAAAATAAAAATGCGTCCTGTGAATTCCTTACGGAATTCTCCGTTAAAAGAGCTTTTTTCGGCTCACGTATCTGCTGACTTGACTTCAACTTACAGTTTCGCACAAAGAGACGCGTATACGCGGTTCGCAGAGGAAAAGCTAGAAATATCAGACATTCGAGACAACGATGTTTTTAGAAATAACATGGAAACTTTGTATGTGTGAGACGGTCCATGTAATTCGAATTCATATTTTCGAAGCGTACATGTAATTCAAAGTGTAAACGCAGTGAACGTAAAGTTACCTGATTTAATATATTGAAAACATAATGGATGGCTCATATTCCTAAACTCTGCTTTGATAATATGGCAGTGAATAATATGGAGGGGGGGAGGGGGGCAGAACAATTTAAATTTTAAACGCTTCGACAATCAAAGGATTGCGCCACGTTCTATCGTTTCGTCGTGTATCCGCAATTAATCAGAAGTTCAACGACTGGTAATTTAATAACGATTGAATGAAGGGAATTTCAGGGCTTCACGACGAATGCACTCCATGGACGAACTCTACGAACGTTACGTCTATCGGTTCTTGCACGATTTTATTCGGAAACTCGCGGTCGTCGTACGGATACAGGATGTCGGTTAGAGATAGATTTCGTGTCGAAAGTCTTGGACGATCGTTAATGCGTTGGAGTTGGCCAGACGCCAGATAACGCGTTGAAAGCCACAGTTTCTCGCGCTTTAGTACACGACGAAATCAAAACTACCGAACGCTTGCAAACACGAACCGAGTATGTAATAACGGCAACGTGTACGACACGATAAATATGCTTCGAAAAATTCACTGTATTTTAGGCTAAAGTCCTCTCTATAAAAATAAACATAACGCACTTAAAATTGCATTTTTTTGTCGCACGATTTCTTAATCGCGTGAAATGTCGTAGAATAAATTTAGTGAAAAGATTTTTTTTCATTGCTTTCATGTTTTTATACTATTTATTAATATTAATATTATATGTATTATTAATATTAAGTTTATATTACTATATTTGCTTACATTACGTTACACATACATGACATAACTTGGTTACTTTCGTTGCTGATCAGTTTTTACAAAAGATAGAGACAAACAGAACCGCATATAAATTCTTTATAGTAATTTTAAATATGCTTATTAACATCGAAAATTAAATTGATTATTCGATTTAAAATATGTGGATTTTACTGCTCAATCGTATTGTGTTTTAAGATAAATAGTCGGCGCGCAATCTATCGAATTGAGAAAAAGTATACAATTTTTACATAAATAATATTAAAGCTATACCCAAGAACTTAATCACGAACCAAATATGACCTGTTCTATTTTACAGTTAGAACGTTATATATTTCGCATTGATACACACAATCTTCTTTTTGCCTTGGGTTTTAAAAGACTGTTCCTTGTCGATTAATGTCGTGTCACTTACGACTTCGATAAACTCCAATTATTAGCTCATTGATGGGGTTGCAAAAAGCGATCGGTCTCTCGCCAATCAACGATCGTGAGCTATCAATCGCGTTTCTGACCTTCACGGTATAGATCTCGCAAAATGGTTTCATCGAAGATTTACGATTAGTTTCCTTCTGCAGAAAAGCGCTCCACCACCTGCTGATCTCAATAGAATAGAAATTGAATCGATTTGTTCTGACGTAGGTATGGGAACTAATGTGAATAGTTGCGGAGGCGTAAAATTGGACGCGAAAATATCGGTTCGTTCTCGTAGTCCGGGTAGAAATTAGGACAGAGATCGTCTTCACGCATATCGAATTCGAAAGAAGTATTCGAGCCGAAGTCGGTCCGCATCCCTCTCAAAATAAATCTGTGAGACCACAAACATGACGGTTGCGTAATGCAGTCGCTCTTTTTCTGTAGATTATGTCTATCACGTCATATTTATCACTTTAGTCTGGTATCATTAGACACCATTTGCTCTGCTACAAAGTCATTTTTATTGTATTCTATATTCTTTGCTTAATTTAAAGTGAAATATTGTTAAAATATTGTTATGAGAAATGTCTTTTGTCTTATTTTTTTCGAATGTTTTATAAATTAAAAACTACTTTTTTAAAATATTAACAGTATTTTTTTTTTAAATAATGTAACATAAATATATTTTCTTTATGTCAAGACTTCTCGAATTTATTTCCAGTATTTGTTTCCGTTGTTCCAGATCCGGTGTGGTTTGGACATTGACATATTTCATCTTTGTAACTTGTCAATAACGTCAATCATGGAGACGCAAACTGAGGTAAGTCAATTTTTACATTCTTCACGTAAATATTAAGTTAAAAATTTTGAAACTCTAGCTTTAAGATGCATATGTAAATTATTTTATCTTGCCTCCGCCTGTGTAGAAATGCAGATATCACATATTTTATTATGTGATAGGAGTGATCGATTTGCATTTACTTTATCCTTACGAACAACTTCTGTTGGATTTATACGGTCCTTTTGCATTTTTTTGAAAAAATACGACAGTTTTTTTAATGAAAAATTTAATGATATTTACTAATCGTGATTATATGGCTATAGGTTACAGAAAATCTCTAGGTAATACACACGTTTGTTAGACAAGTCTTTAACGAGTCTTAAATTTTTGTCCGTGTAATGTAAAATTTGATAATTAATCTTTTCATTTTGAGTGTACACATTATATTTACACACATGCACACACGCGTGCACACAAACAAATATAAAAATATAAAAGATGTAGAATACTCGGAGATTCAGAAACTTTGAAGTTTATAATGCATGAAAGAGCAATGAAAATTTTAGTCAATACGCTTAAGACACCTTTTCATATAGAAGATTTTATGTTTCGGTATTTTAAACAATTTACTTATTAGCGGTTCTTTGTTCTCGCAGTTCTGTCATAAATGAAGCACTAAAACTTTGATATCATTCATGATTTTCTATCGCTCGAATTTGAATTTGTTAAACTTTTATATAAACTCTGCATATTAAAATGTTTTAAAGTGCAACGTTTTAAAGAACACGACAGTATTTAAAATTATATAAAAATAGATATTTTTTTCCAAACTTTTTGAATCTTTGTGTTAAATTCTGTTGATGTGATTTTACAATAAAATGTGTAATAAATATGAACATTCTTTTTTTATCTGTTTTATGATCTAAAGTTAAATTATTGATATAATATCTACAGAAGAAACTTGTAAATCTAAATTAACTGAAAAATTTTTCAGATCTTTAAGAAAATATCAGAAATAACGCTGTACTAGTTCCGTTTCTTTTAGCTCACATGATTTGTTTTTATTAATATTTCATCGTTTCAACGCGGTGTAATGAAGCTGGAAATAATGCATTATGTCAATGCAACCCTGTCATATCAAATCGGCTTTCAGATACAGTCGATTAACCGATATTCCCCTTTCCTTCTCCTTCTATATCATTCAACGGAACGGAATCCTCTTGCGAGTCTCCTCTCGAATCGAAGGTACTCATCAATCAGCAACTCGACAATGTGAGATCTTGAAAACGATCGACAAGAAGGAGGATGTGGAGATAGATCTGACATTTCCTTGAATGATAACGGAAGTCGAACTATCAGTTGCGTCGAACTTGTCGCTTTACTTGCATCACCTCTTTTACACAAAAGTGTTGCTCCACCGTAAATATTTATTTTATCAGTGAAATTATTTCTTATTCTCAAATTACACAATGATGTAATATTCAAGGATTACTCACAAAGAGTAGTACGACCATGAACTGCGTCGAACGGTATAATATTAGTGATCACACTTTAACATTGCGCGGACTTTGTTGCGTCAACATCATTAAATCATTTATTGTAAAAACATTTATTTGTTTTTATTTTTTTTAATTTCTCAGACAAATCTGAGAATGGATTTATCTGTTTATAAACGAAATGTTTCAACATTTGATATATGACTTAGAAAAAAAAGAATTTCTTTCAAAATCTTTATTTCTCAGAAAATACGTATAATTTCTATACGAGAAATTACTATTTTAAGTGAAAATTTTTATATTTTTAAAACAAAATTTACCTTTTAGACCTTTTGATATAATATTGACAGAATTATTTACTTACTTTGTAATACTTAAAAAATAAATGTTTTTAATTTTTATTTGTGAACAAAAATTGTTTTCTGAAGTAAATAATTGGATTGAAACATGTCTCGAGATTAATTAATCTGAAATTTTTCAAATTAACTTTTTCAGTGATAGTAAAAACATCTCGGATTGTTAAAAAGTTGAAGTTTAGTCAATTTTATTATTTCAGTGGAATTTTTGGCTTTATTGGGTAGGTTATTTATTCTGAAAATTTTTAAATTAGTTGCTTACAATGTTATCTGATACTGAACTTTAATTAATTTATCGTTGTACAATACTGTGTATTATTTATTTATATAGAAAGAGTTTAGTTTAAAGCGCGTACCAACTTGCTTTATATATATAAATTGGAATTTTATTCGTTTATAAACTGACTAACGTGAGCGGAAAACGATAAATCACAGTTATATGTGTACCACTAGATGGAACAATGGTATATATCTTTCCTTATTAAAACAAGAGATTTTACGAAAACTTAATATAAAATTTATCTGGTTTATTGTGATATGTTTTCGTTGTTCTATATAAATTGCACAATCTAAAATGTAATATATATGTTACGTTAGATTATTTAGCGTGAAAAAAACTGTGTGTTGTACGGTTTAATTATATTTTTATTTATTTTATATATAATAATATTTTATTTAATATACTATTTTTGTTATCATTTATTTATTTCTTCTGAATTTATGCAGCAGTATTTTTGCTCTCTTTCTCTCTTTTTCTCTCTCTAGGATTAAATTTAAAAGAAATGCAGCTATTTTATAGATAAGTTTACGGGCGTGTCCTATATACATATATCTGTATTATTATGAGCATTCATGCTAAAAGCAAAAGAGCGGTTAATTTTTAGATAGTAGTAATGGTTGCCATTTTAGCATGTACATAACATGCTATATTGTATGTATAAACTTAGACCTATAAACTTATATAGTGTCAACGTAAGATAAGAACGTGATCTCGTAGAACGTGTCTCCACGTACTGCAATTAACGACGGTTGTTGTTTGCTAAACGTATTATACTTGTAAAAACTTTTGTGCTTTTGACTTCTTATAAGGACAATTAAAATTTCTAGATACTCACTAAACAGTATATAAATTCATCTCGAAGCACAAGAAAACAGACCCACTTTTTTATTAATTATTGTTAATTATTTGTTTTCTAAGTTTGTAACTTCTTATAATTGATTTGTGCTTGTAATATTAATATTGATATTATCGGGAAATGAAAATCAGACAGGAATATTTTGCGCTAAATACATGATGAGAATACGGACAGAAGACTCGCAATCGCTAGACACGGTTACTCGATACTCATTCAAATAAAACTCAGAATGGATCGACTATATTTAACGTGACATGTGTGCGGTGGAGAAATATGGGTTAAGGTTTTTTTTAAAAAAGCGTGATTGCCTCGGCATCGAGTTAGCGAGACAACTGTACCAGTGTTAAAATAGAAGAGCTTGCTCCGTAATTGAACATCGAAATCTTGTTACTTTCGGTTTTGATCTCAATTTTATTTTCGTTTTACTTTGGTTTTTCAATTATCATTCTCTTCTATTATATGTATACCTACATATATATAGCGTACTTTCAATCACATAAAAGTGGATAATTTCGTTCATATCCTATCCTAACGAAAGATATAAAATGTAACGTACATACTCGATCTCTCTTAGAACTCAGTTCATCAACGATGATGCTTTACGAATTTGTTGAAAATTTTCAACGAAACTTTTAATTGCTGTGTGAAAACACTTTTGCGTTGTTTTTCAATTACTTACATTAAAACCATCAACGCACATTTACATCTTGTTTTACTTTGCATCAATTTTAAAGCGTGCAACGCTTTTTACATCACATGAATATCTTGTTTCACTCAGGTGGTGTGGAATTACTGTCGTAAAAATGTTAGCGATCTAGGTGTATTCGTACGTTTTTTTGGTGTGGCGTGAAATTTCAGTGAAATGTAAATGCTAGAATCTTCCTGGTAAACAGCTGTATTTAATTGAATGTTAATTGACGATTCGCTATTTACTGGGCTGTTTGATTTAGGGGAGCCATGTCGCATTTGTGAGATATGGGAACTGATTTTTCGTGAATAACCATTGATATTTGTCGTTCGTATTTGTCGAGCGCGGTTTGGAAATGGTTTACAGACAGTTTATAATCAAAGGCAGTGATAGAAGAAAAATTACATTAAAAATATATCGGCAGAGATTTTAAGTTTTCATAGAAAATGGATAATATGTTTGATATTTTTATGGTAATATTTTTGCATTAAAATAACTTTAATCGTAATGTTATGTGATTTCTCTAATATTGCTAATATATATTTTTATTTTAGATAATATATTAATTATATCATTTATGAACAATATTTTATGAAGTTTAAGCTATAATCAAGATTTTTCATTTTTTATTTTGCAAAAACTACATATGTAATGAATGTATAACTGAGGTATATTAATGATTATATTTGATAAGATAAATTATGCGCTGCATAAATATGTAAAGAGCTTTCGTTCATTGAGATCTACTTGCAACGTAATCCGTATGTAGCATTCAGACACACGTGATATTACTGTACAAACTAACTAATTAATGAATAATTGGAGTTCTGTTGACTGGATAATAAATGTACACACTACAAAGTCGATAACGTCTGTCACTAGACACTGCACGCTTATTTACGACGTTTCGAAGCGTTCTAATAATGTGTTTTTATGTTGATTGGAGCTATAACAATACTAGTAATTACGTGTACAATATAAATTTCATCATTTATTGTGGAGAAGAGATACCAAAATAAATATAAAATTTGTATTACAGTAAAACGCACATTTCCATTTTATTGTTAGTATAAGTTAATTAAAATAAATATTTAAATATTTTATATCCTGTCTCAATACTATAATATTTCAAACAGTAACGTAATGTTTCAGAAATCGCATTAAAAAAATATACTTTCCATGATTAATGTTTATGTCATGATTTTGTTCGACATTTTAGCGGTCGGAAACAATTAATACCTGAAATACAATATGATTATTTGTACAAACTTTTATGAGTGTCCCGACTGTGAGAATCGAAAGCTTCTTCGTTTAGCACGGCAAAGCGGCTTTATTGTTTCGCTTCATTATTTCATGTCGCGACACCTCGACCGGATGCAATAACGTTCATTTCTATGTAATAAAGTTATTACGGGTTCTGTCATAGTCCAATGAAACGATTTCCTCAATAATATGTTGAAATCTCTAATGGCGACGATTTATATTCATCCATTCTGCAAAGTTTCGTAGTCACGCTTTACGTGATGAAATTGGACAATGACTTTCATAAACAATCGGCAAATTGTCGATGTTATAATGAATGTCAAACGAAAATGTAGAAAATATTTGAAATGTAGTGAAAATATAAAAGTAGCTCGGAACAACAGAGAACGAAATGTCAGTTTTATAATTTCAATGTAGAAATATCTTTTGTGCGATGTTCTGCATTTATGTTCGCTGGAATATTTCAATGCATTGATTTTTCACTTAATGTACAGGATCGAGCTTGTTCTTGAGAAAAACTATTTTTAAACATTATTATTATATTAAATCGACTGTAATAATCTCCAGTCTTTCTAGTTTAAATTTATATGTTTATTAAAACAAAATTAAAGTAACTTTGGTACTATTTTTTTATCGCAAAGATAGATGCTGACTAACGTAAAATATTAACAAAAGCTGCATTCGTGTTTCTAGTTGTAGATCGTGACGCATGTTAAGTAGTCGTACGTTACGGAGTCAAATTATGCCGTAACGTGTACCAGACATTTATTACTTATCTTACTTTTGCGACTGCAACTCATTAATATTCCATGCGTCGTTTGCCGAACAGATGCCGGGAAATACAACGGTGGGTAGCACGCTACTCGACGAGGAACTTCGTCGAATTCTGCTGGAACGTGAGCAAGAATGCATGAAGCTGAAAGCCGCGAATACGACGTTGCCGCTACCGGGTAAAGTATTTTTCATGTTTGAAAATAAGCGAAATCGACCAAGCAGGAGCAAAAATGACAAGTAAAATAGCGCAGAGAGCGCACGCAACGCGTCTTTATTGTATGCAACGCGACATATCGTGAATTTTATCAGGCCTATTTGCTTCATCTTGGTGCTCGATCAGTTAATAGTGATTGCACATTAATTTATCGAATTTTTCGTCTAGATTAGACGTTTCGTTTATACACGAGTTCTTTGACAAATGGTAGGAAAAAATGAAAGTGTTAGCACGCGTGAATATCGTTATATATGTTGAAGCATACATATGCGTGGACAAAAAATATATATATATTTTAAATCATATATAAATTAATTATCATCATCATAGTCGTCGTCATCATCATCATCATCATCATCATCATCACTATTTTCCTGATTTTCTTTGTCAGCATCCATCATCATCATCATCATAGTATATAAATTAATTATTAATAATATTATTGTGTGTGTGTATTGTAACATTAAGTATAAGTTATTTTGAAAGTCTTTTCGTACGTTTATAAAAAAAAAGATACAATCTTTAATATGAATTTACTAAGGCAGAGAAGAATGTTATTTATATATACAATATTTTCGCGTATTGTTCTTCTTCGACTTCATTGTTACATTGTTTTTTTATACACAAGTGTGCAATTCAAACACAAGCTTTTTTAATCTTTGGAGAATAAACAGCACGATGTAACACCGATAATGACGAGTATAAAGACGTAAACCCAGTGAGCATTATTGAGATGATGAGGTTTTTAAGAAGACTTTTTGAAGACCTCATTAATTTCTCTGAAAATGATATCATTAAGTTATCTTTATGTAAGATGTCTTTCAGAATATCTCTTTATGATGTCTACTTGATATTTCTAGAATCTGTAGTAAACGATCTCTTATACAGCAGTACAAGTAAAACATCATAACCTATGTGAAACATAGCTTTTATTACAGATTTTTGTGTAGTAGAGAAGAGATTTGGAAGACGAGAAAAATAGACAAAAAGAGAAAGGAGCAGGTGAACTTATTATATTATAAAATAGTTTGAAAATCGATTTAAATTGATTAAAATTTTAAAGAGACAACCTCAAAAATTAATAAAATTATTTCTGTATTCTCTAAAGTCTAAAGTATTGTTACAATTGCGGAAATATTTGTGACTATGTAGATTCTGTATTTATAATAAAAAACTTATATACATACAATATTGTATTATATTTCTTTTTTTATGTAATAAAATACGTAAGAATATAAATGCTATAAATAACAATTCTTAATATTAACATTTTCATGACATTTATAAGAAGTCAGATTCTAATATTCTTTTGGATATCATTTATATGATGTCTTTTTCACCTCTAAAATTGACGCATTAGATAACTTATTGACATCATTATGTTGTTTTTAAGATGACGTTATCGGACATCCAACTTTTAAACCTGAATACTTTAAGAGCTCTTTTTGATAACATAATGCTCACTGGGAACTTCCACTGTTGCCACCCTTATAAAAATTTTTCAACGCTTTTACACCTCATATAGGTCGTTTTTAGCCCGCTTTTAGCCCGTTTTATCATTTTTATGTCTGCACTCTCAAGCACGCTTAGTCTATTGCGAAAGAACATGACAAGTATACGCGAGTATGTGTATAAGTATTTTTTAGTGGATTGTCCGTTTTTAACACTCGTTTTTCAGTCAATGAGTGACAATACGTTAATACGTTCCTTTTTTACTCACAAAGATGAGGACGAAGTAAGTTGTCCGTTTTCAATACTCAATTTTCCGTTGATGAGTAACAACACGTTATTACGTTTCTTTTTTACTCACAAGAAAATATCCGTGGATTGTCTCTAAATTGAAGTACATTTATTCTACAAACTTAAAAATATGTCCACGAATTTTTATAATTTATATAAATTTATATAAATGTTTTAAACTACTATAAATAAATGAACAATTATAATGATTGATTATTTGATTATTTTATTTCAAAAGCTGCGTTCCAATATTCATTGCAAATATTGAAAATCTATAGTTTACGTCACATACACTATAGATTTTCAGTACTTGCAGTGAATATCGAAACGCAGCCAAAATGTGCTATGTGAGTATTTATGAGTGCTAAACGAGTATTTTTTGCTCGTAGCTAAATGTACGTTTTTACACCTCAAATTTACACACAGCACGTATTTACCACTCAAAAATACTCATAAGAATACGTTATTACCACTCGGATATACTCGTACGCAATCCATTTTAACCACTCATTTTTACGGAAAATTGCCCCTTTGCGCCCTAAAAACGGATCATACTCATTGAATCAAATGTACGTTTTTACCACTCAAACTGACCGTTTTCGCCGGTCAAAAACGGGCCAAAAACGGTGAAAAATTTTTATAAGGGCACCAATAGAGTTCAAGTGCTGGTGATTGAAATATTTTTGCTGCTCTATCCAAAATATAAACGTTCAAGGTACTCATCAGTTGATCGAGGAACTGTTCGACAGTTTTTGTGTATTCTCACTGAAATGAATAGGAGAAAAATTTGTTAGTAATAATAATATATTATAGGAGAGGGGAGAGGTTAATGTTCACAGACAAAATCAATAATTGCCAAACTCAGAAATTTGTAATAAGCAGAATTTTTGACGCAGTCACATTACGTTTTGTTTGATGCTGAAAAAAAGTTTTGATTTTTTGTGGTTATAAAAATGCACAACTTGCACAATATAGATTTTACATTTTTCCTTTTTATTTTATTTGTTTTGTCCGGTCAACGCGTTTAGTCTTATTGAATATGTAAAATGAGTTTCATATAGATTTGTGCAAATGAAATGATAGATTTAAATGGTAAATTTAAAGTATATACCGATTGATTAGAATTAACTCACGATATGCATTGGAGAGTAAAGCAAGATTTGGTTACAATAGAGAGCACACGCTCTGTTTTTTCTCTGTTTGAATAGGTGCAACCATCGCGGATCAATAAACGAGCTAATAAATTTAAAGTAAATTTCTATTTTTAAAGTTTTTTTAATAATCTTTGATTGGTAGTTTTAACACGATTTTAATACTGAGTAGAATCACACTTTTTAAATTAATAATATATTATTGTATATACATACAAAATAAATAAAAAGTATAATAAAAAGATTAGATAATGAAACACACACACACACACACACACACACACACACACACCTGTATAATTGTATACAATTGTACCTGTATACAATTGTACATGTATATAACACATATACAGTATACAGGGTGTCCTTCCATAGATGTCCGAGCAAATATCTCGCAACTGGTTGAAGTTACATGAAAGTGTAATAAGAGAAATTTGCACGGCTCTGAGTTAGCTACAAAATGCAAGTATAAATTTTTTTTTTACTCGTGACCTTTTCGAGTTATGTAGCTCAACATGGTTTTTTTAAATGGACACCTATAATTTTATTTGCATATTTATATAGTAGGAGTCATTTGCAATCAAAATCATATGTAGTAAAAAATTGCTACTATACATCGTTTACGAGATAATCGGCATCTTAAATTTTAAAGTAGTAAATTGGATTGTAAGTATTTTTGAACGTGGTTTGAAATGTCAAAGAGATTCAGAAAATAAACAAACATTGTTTTTTCATGAAACATTTATTAACACATAAATTGCTCGAAAGTATTACTATCATGTTCGATGCAGCATTCAACGTGTTTTATAACGTTTTCCATTGTTGACTGCAACATTTCTGCTGTAATGCCTTCAACAGCTCTAGTGATCTTATATCGTAAATCTTCTTCATTTTCAGAAATAGTTGCATAGATAGTGTCTTTAATATATCCTCAAAGAAAAAAATCGCAAGATGTCAAGTCCGGAGACCTCGGTGGCCATCGCATAAGACCGTTAGTACCTATCGATTAGGGAATCTATCATTTAAAAAGTTGACTACAGCACGTGTATTGTGTGCTGAAGCACCATCTTGTTGAAAAATAATGTCTCGAAAGATTGATAATGGAAGATCACGTAAATATTATGAGAAAGTAGTTTGCAAAAATTCCAAATATCTGTTCCCATTAAGATGACCATAGAAAAAGAATGTTGCAGTCAACAATGGAAAACGTTATAAAATGCGTTGAATGCTGCATCGAACATGATGGTAATACTTTCGAGCAATTTATGTGTTAATAAATGTTTCGTGAAAAAGTAATGTTTGTTTACTTTCTTAATCTCTTTGACATTCCAAACCACGTTCAAAAATACTCACAATCCAATTTACTACTTTAATATTTAAGATGCCGATTATCTCGTAAACGATGCATAGTAGCAATTTTTTACTCCATATGATTTTGATTGCAAATTACTCCTACTATATAAATATGCAAATAAAATTATAGGTGTCCATTTAAAAAAACCATGTTGAGCTACATAACTCGAAAAGGTCACGAGTAAAAAAAAAATTTATACTTGCATTTTGTAGCTAACTCAGAGCCGTGCAAAGGACCCCGCACAAATCTTATGGAAATGTGCTTTCCGTCTGAATTGGCTGAAATTGAAATATGTTGTAGTTCTGAGGTCCCTGATGAAAAGTCTCCATAGGCACAACCTAATCCTATGGCTAGTTTCAGAGATGTGGGTGGTCAAAGTGTCCTCCGCCGAAAAGCGTTGTGCACTACATACGTGTAATTGTCGACTCTTTGGCTGTTGAATTAAATGAAAATCACCTTTTTGTTGACACCTCTTGTTGACAATTTTGAACGTTGATCGCCAAACAAGGGAATACAAATCATGGGAATTTTGGAATAAACTGCTTCTTGTCTCAAAGAACCCACTGTAGACAAAAAACTAAGATGTTTTTATGTTCTGCTAAATTTATAATAATACTATTCTTCTTTTTATTGTAAAACTTTATTGTAAAACACACTTGGGAATTGAACAAATGCACAGTGCATGAACTAATTTTTAAAGGTGATAAAATATTTTTTCATACAAAAGAATTAATCAGTTTCTATTTAGTTTAAGAATGTTTCAAGAATTCAAACTTGATTTTTTATTTTAATTTTTTTAGAACTAATTCAAAATTTTTTCTTTCTAAATATGATAGAAACACAATGCATTTCTTTTCTCCCAACTGGAAGTAATATTTTATTATAATTACTGAGAATGTAAATCTGGAATCATAATTGCATCATGTTCTTCGTAATAAGTTCTGGTAATAAGTCCTCTTTTTTCACGACCTTTATCAGTACGCGAATCATTGTGATCTTCTCAAAGGATGCGCAAATTTGTTGAATCATTTCTTTAGAAAAAGTTTCGATCTTCCTCATGGAACTGAATAAGTTGCAGCCATCTTTGCTCTCAATTATTTCTGTACTTCTTATATACATAATTTTTTAGAATAAATAATTTGCGATGTTAAGTAATTTTTCCTAGTTATCACAAGGTACATACAAAGTTATTACACAATATATTTTTAAATGTATAGAATGTTGAAACAAGCATTTTTAAAAAATATTACTTGCAAGATAATGTGAGATGTGTTTGATAAAAAAAGATAAGTACCTCCCTTATAAAAATTTTTCACCGCTTTTACACCTCATATAGGTCGTTTTTAGCCCGTTTTTAGCCCGTTTTATCATTTTTATGTCCGTTTCTTGCACTCTCAAGCACGCTTAGTCTATAGCGAAAGAGCATGACGAGTATACGTGAGTATGTGTATGAGTATTTTTTAGTGGATTGTCCGTTTTTAACACTCGTTTTTCAGTCGATGAGTGACAATACGTTAATACGTTCCTTTTTTACTCACAAAGATGAGGACGAAGTAGGTTGTCCATTTTCAATACTCAATTTTCCGTTGATGAGTAACAACACGTTAGTACGTTTCTTTTTTACTCACAAGAAAATATCCGCGGATTGTCTCTAAATTGAAGTACATTTATTCTACAAACTTAAAAATATGTCCACGAATTTTTATAATTTATATAAATTTATATAAATGTTTTAAACTACTATAAATAAATGAACAATTATAATGATTGATTATTTGATTATTTTATTTCAAAAGCTACGTTCCAATATTCATTGCAAATATTGAAAATCTATAGTTTACGTCACATACACTATAGATTTTCAGTACTTGCAGTGAATATCGAAACGCAGCCAAAATGTGCTATGTGAGTATTTATGAGTGCTAAACGAGTATTTTTTGCTCGTAGCTAAATGTACGTTTTTACATCTCAAATTTACACACAGCACGTATTTACCACTCAAAAATACTCATAAGAATACGTTATTAACACTCGGATATACTCGTACGCAATCCGTTTTAACCACTCATTTTTACGGAAAATTGCCCCTTTGCGCCCTAAAAACGGATCATACTCATTGAATCAAATGTACGTTTTTACCACTCAAACTGACCGTTTTCGCCGGTCAAAAACGGGCCAAAAACGGTGAAAAATTTTTATAAGGGCTAAAAACATACTAAATATACATTGAAAGCGTAGTAATTTTTTAATAATTGTTACACACATAATTATGTATAATCAATAATGAAATCAAACATTTTTAGTCATTTTTAATGAAACTTTAATGGCAAACACGAGCAATTTATTATCAACACTTATATTAGAAAAATAAATATTAATTTTATAAAAATCTATTTTATATCTTTGTATGTAAAAATATTAATGTTATTTTCTTTTAATTCTTTAATTTAATCTCAAACTATATTTACGATTAACAAAATATCTTGATTTTAGTTATTGTACAATATTTAAAGAGAATGCGCTGCGAAAAGTGATTCTCGTTGAAACATACCAGTGATAGTGGTTTATCATCATCCTTGAGATGCAACTGCCAACCTCATTAAGGATTATCGGTTTGATTCCGTTTAACGAGTGATGAGAATTGACAACATAAAAAGATATATTGTTGTAAATCCTTGATATACGGCAAGTACATGCTGAAATACATTTTTACAAATTTTAATTGGCTATTCGTGAAATAATGCATTTGTCAAGAGAGATAATGCGTCAATAGAAAATTTATCAAACGTCTCTTGAAATTCATATGTTGACTATTTGTCGAGTATATACTCGGGATATAAGCAGGATTTATCGGATTGTTGGACACTTTGTTCAGCCAGTCATGAAAAATGCTGGCTACCATGGCGACTGTAAGAACTTGAAGATGACCACCAAAGACCATGAACATCTGCGCATATTATCAATCGATCGTTAAATTATTTGCGCTCAATAAGTTACATCTCGTAATCACACGCTTGAAATTGAATACGTACAGTCAAGTCGCACACTTGTGAGGTAAAGATGCGTCTGGATCACGATCATAATAATGCAGTTACGGTCGGACCTTGATGCGATGACGTCTCAAGATACGTCTCTCACTCATAGAGAAGAGAATTATTATTGTGACACGTCGCTACACATGAGAGAAAAATAGATATGATGGTTTATATCAAGTAAAAAGAGAACATCATGTTGAAATATTACATCGAAATTGCTGATTTTGCCAGGCAATTCGAGATCGGCATTTAACTTGGCTTATAATTATGCATTTTTTGCGAAAATGTTTTTTAATACTTGATAAGCTTGTTAACAATTATATAATATAACGCTGATTATGTTATCGAGATTGGAAGAGATAAAATCTTCGTATTATGAGTACACAGTAACAGGTAGTTTATTCTTGTATGTTGTTTATTCCATTTCGCGTTCAGAAACAAGTGAAAGTTTGTTAGAATCTTTAAACACTGTAATAATCATTGAATGAAGCAAATTGAATGACAGTTTTTGTTTAATATGTTTGCTTCTAATCAAACCACATTTTATTTTTAACTGTATTATCTATGCATATCGTATATTAAAAACTATCTTTTTTACTGATACAATTTTCCGATTACAATTTCTTTTAAGTAATTTTGCGATAAGCAAAGTTTTACGAAATCAGTTATTTTGTCACTTTATGTACAAGTTCCATCTTATCTTGAGATAAAATGATAATGATCTTATAAATACAAACAAAGTTGAATCCACTTCCCAAGCAACATTAGTGACTATTTGTCGACTAAAGTCGACTGTAAGTCGACTTTTAGTCGACTTTTTCGCTTATAGTCGACTAACAGTCGACTCGATGTTGCTTGGGTTTGTTTGTGTTGATTATATGTATCAATTGTTTTGTTTTATTTTTTCTGGAAATGATTATGCTCTATTATTTTTACTAGACTATATTTAATCATAAATTTTTTTAAGTTAAATGAAAAATTTTTCCTTAATAAAATTGTGTTGAACTATATATTAATAGTATTATGAAAAACACTAAGACGAAAGTTTTTTTCGCGAATTAAACTCTGAGTGAATAACTTAATTAAAATCTTATTCCACATTTAGTGTTATATAAATTTTACTTAACAAAAAATTTAAAGTTTGATTTTATATATATAAAAGTCCAAAAAACTAAAAAATTATAGAGTTTAAAAAAATAGTCGATAGTTTGATATTTTTCCGAAGATAAATCTGTATTGCTTAACGATGTTGTTATCGAATGATTATCGTTAATAAACGATTTTTTCTTTTCTGTAAGTAATAACTGTCGCTCATTAAAAACAAAATGGCAGCGAAATTGTCATAAACTGAACAACAGCTAGAGAGGTGTTGTTAAGAGAAATGACAAGATGTACTTAACTCTATTACATGTCAAGTCATAATATAATATATTCGTATTATTTAAAAAAATACATACGTATTTTGTAGTGATTACAAATATGAACGAATTCATTCAGGTAGCAGTGCACGAGTTGGAAAACAGTGGAAAAAGTCGTTAAATGGATTAGTCATTTGGACTTTAACGATATGCTTATAGAATAGCTTTTTGTAAATTATCGTTAAGCAATCGTTCGCAAGACAGTCATTATCATACAAATATCGTTAAATAATGACTAGTTACAGAATAGGCCCCAAAGTCTCTCAATACAAAATTTCTTAACAAAAGATCAAAAAATCTATAAATTATATTAAGAATATAATGACTACGTAGATTTAATTAATATATCAACATTAATTCTAAATTTTAGAAATTTTCTTATGCATCACGTACGCAAGGATGAACATATATGTATATTCGAAAATTGAGTTTATCTTTACAATGACAATATCATAAAGGTTTTGTGGTGGATTCTTGATCAGCTCTCTGGGTAGCTCAAGAGCTTGTATGTAGTGAGTCCGGCTATCTCAATTAATATGACTATAGATGGGGTGAAATTTTGTACTTCCGTCTCAGTGACATTATTTTTAACTGATAGAAGACCCATTAGATGATATCTGTAACTGGGTATCGGCTTTTTCAGCGATAAATGCCTAATCACATTTACCTGATGACTGCGTCTTGCCAAATTCTTTATCAGTGCATCTAATGACTCTGTGTAACAGGAACACAACTCCAATCATTAACGATTTGGTCACAAGCCAAAGTCGCAAGAAAAACTGGTAATAACATCTTCATATTGATTTAGCGAGCTCGTTGCGACTTCATGTCAATATATGTTACCCGATAGCATTTAGCACCTTACGTAATCCCTGACGTAATAACTAGTCAGAGCTTGTTATTGTTGCATCAGGCAAACCGCAACTACTGATCATACTTTATCTGGTGGAACGTTAATTGATTGAAAGAATAAAATGATACAACATAATGTTAGAACTAGATAATGCTTCTTGTATTTGCAATAATGTTTTGTATTATAATATTATTATGTAATTTACATTATGTAGTTGGACTATGTATATATTTATATACATATAAAATATATCTGCTTTATATGTGTGTATATACACACACACACACACTACACACACACACACACACACACACACACACACACACACACACACACACACACACACATACACACACACACACACACACACACATACATACAGAGCATTAAATAAGAATGTTCTTCTTAATTAAATTCTTAATTTTTTAAATTTTTTGTGTGCGACATTTTTTTACATAAAAAAGAGAATTTTTAAAATAAATTTACTAAAAACAGACAGATAGAAATGTTATTTATACAACATCTTTACTTGTTTTTCTTCGACTTTATTGCCGCATTATCTTTTTTTGTACAAGTGCGCGATCCGAGCAAGAGCTTTTTTAATTTTCGGAGAATAAACAGCGCGATGTAAAGAACGGCGATAATTACGGCAAGTATAAAGGCGTAAACGTCCAGTAGACATTGTTGCCACCAATAGAGATCAAGTGCCGGTGATTGAATTATGTTTCCGTATTTCGCGATATACTCTACCCAAAATACGGACGTATTCAAAGCACTCATCGGTCGATCGAGAAATTGTTTCGATAGTTTTTGTACATTCTCACTAAAAATAAGAGAAAAGTTTGTTAGCAATCAATATAATGAGCAGTATTTTTAGTCATGTCACGTCTTTGTTTGATGCTGGATTAAATTTTGATTTTTTTTGTAGCTGTAAAATTTTTTGCACGACTTTTATATAGATTTTGCATTTTTTTCTCTTTTTTCATTTATTCTGTCCGGATGAAGCGATTGCCCTTATTATGAATTTTTATGCGCGAAATGAGTTTTATGTGATTTCGTACAGATAAAATGATGTGTGGAATTTAAAGCACATATCGATCGATTAGGATTGAATTCACGATATTCATTGGAGAGTACAGCAAGGTTTGGTTACAATAGAGATTATGCTGTTTTTTCCATGAATAGTGCAACCGGTCGCACACACGCGCGCGCACACACTTTTTATCACATATATATATATATATATATGATTTCATTAAATTCATTAAGTTGAAAATGTTAAAATTATATATATAGTAAACAACTGTATAATGCTTAGGCTTTCCAATGTCATAAGTCTTTGAGTACTTACCGATAGGAAGGATCCTTTATGATATTATTTATTGCTGAAGTTAATTTTTCTTCAGTAACAGCGTCTGGTGATTTCAGTGAAATAGCTACTTTTTTGTTGACATAATTTTGAATGTTGATGAGTTGATCTCCAAACAATGGGATGCCAATCATAGGAACTGCGCAATAGATTGCCTCTTGCGTCCCGAAGTTCCCGCCGTGCGTAATAAAAGCTCGTATGTTTTTGTGCTCTGTGAAATTCGTAGAAAACTATTATTTTTTCTTTAGTATGAAAATATCACGATTGGGAATTGAACAAGTGTACAGTGCATGAAACTAACAAAAATTTAAAAGTGTAAAATATTTAAATAACATATTTTTTTATACAGAAAATCAATTATTCAATTTCTATTTCAATGTTTTGAGAATTTGATTTAACTGTTCGTAATTTTTAATTTTTTCAAAACTAATTCAAAATTTTCTTTTTAAATATAGAAGCAGTGCATTTTTTCTTCCAACTAGAAACATTATTTTCCGTTTAACATCTAAATTTTTAAAATTTCCATTAAAAATTTTGAGATCACTTTTTCTCATTCGTCGAGATCTCAAGTATATAATAAGTTTGCTGTTAAAAATTTGCTTAAATAACTCGGAGAAAATACAATTAGAAAGTAATATTTGTCAATAATTGTTTTCAATTTGGTGTTCTCTGGACATAATTTTATGAGTGAATTTGACATTTTTGGTCAATCTCAATTTTTATTTTATTCGATTATAATTTCTTATCTGAATACTTTGCAAGTCATAAATATTAGCAAAATTTTTTATCAAAATTCCACGTTTATTATACATTTAAATTTTGAATATTTATTTTATGCTTGTTTGAGAGCCTGAGAGTACTTAATTTAGTTATCATCGCATCACTGAAGATAACTCAAAGTAGAACCGAAACATATGATTTATAATATAATCATGTTCTATACTTTTTATTAGTTAATAAAGATTCGACATTATTACGCATCGTTGACCGTGTTGAACTTTCAAAGTTCCTGTTACTTGTTATTTTCACCATTTCTTATTCATATTTATTCAATTCTTAAAGTAATATTTTCTATGATTACTTAATTTATATGTAAATATTATATAACATGCAAAATTTAGAAATTTGTATCGGAAGTCATGATTCTAGAAACAATTATGATGAAACCAAGTCCGCTATTTTCACGTCTGATGTGTGATATCAGTCTATTGCGTACATATATTCGAGCGACAGACAATAATTACATACTGAGAACAGAAATCTGTGGGAACCATGATTGTGTCATGACGTTCTTCGGTAATCCTGGTAACAGGTCTTCTTTCTTCGCGACCTTCATCAGTACGCGAATCGGTGCTATTTTCTCGAAGGACGCGTAAAATTGTTGAATCATTTCTTTAGGAAAAGTTTCGATTCTCACCATGGAACCGAACGTAAAGTAAATGCAGCCATCCTTGCTCTCGTCTAACCATTTTTGTACTTCCTATATATACAGATTTTTTTAAGGTATAGTTTGTGAGTTTGTTAAGTAATTCTTCCTCTCTAGTTATCACAAGGTACACAAAGTTATCACGATATGCTTTTAAATGTATAAAATTTCTAAACAAACATGTTTTAAAAATATTATTTGCAAGATAATATGAGATGTATTTGAAAAAAATATCTAAGAAAATTACTGAACATGCACTAAAAACGTCGTAATATTTTTATAATTATTACATGTATAATTATGTATTTAATATTAATGTCAAAATATCGAACATTTTTAATCATTTTTAATAAAAATTTTATGGTAAACATGAACAATCCAGTTTGTTATTAATATATATATATATATATATATATATATATATATATATATATACAGGGTGTCCCATTATAAAACATCCAGTCGAATATTTCGAAAACCAAGCCCGGGAGAGAAAAATTTTTCAGACAAAAGTTATTTGGTTTCGAGGGGCCCATAAGATGATACCATTGGTTTGACCTTGAAGAATTATTTGAAAGTTACATGAAAGTCACCTCAATTTTTTTAAATGGCATCCCCTATTTTTTATTACATATTCTTGTAGCTGACTTCAAGAGCTTTCCAAAATACTATAATAAAGTATTTTTTTATTAAGTATTTTCCGAGTTATAAAGCTTGAAATAATTTCATAATTTTACATAAACTGTAAAATATCTCGTAAAATATTTACTTTTCGATGACCTTACCTCAATACTTTTATGCACAGAATAATGAGAGGAACCAATTGGTGTCAAGAAAACACATAGTTGTTTTTAAGAAAAAATATGCAATTTGTAACTAACAATTACATATTTTTTCTTAAAAACAACTATGTGTTTTCTTTACACCAATTGATTCCTCTCATTATTCTGTGCATAAAAGTATTGAGATAAGGTCATCGAAAAGTAAATATTTTACGAGATATTTTACAGTTTATGTAAAATTAAGAAATTATTTCAAGCTTTATAACTCGGAAAATACTTCATGAAAAAATACTTTATTATAGTGTTTTGGAAAGCTCTCGAGGTCAGCTACAAGAATATGTAATAAAAAATAGGGGATGCCATTTAAAAAAATTGAGGTGACTTTCATGTAACTTTCAAATAATTCTTCAAGGTCAAACCAATGGTATCATCTTATGGGTCCCTCGAAACCAAATAACTTTTGTCTGAAAAATTTTTCTCTCCCGGGCTTGGTTTTCGAAATATTCGACTGGATGTTTTATAATGGGACACCCTGTATATATATATATATATATATATATATTAGCATATATATAAATAACTTAATAATAACTATATATATGCATATATATATATATCAGAAAAATAAATATTAATTTTATAAAAATCTATTTTATATGTTCATTTGTAAAATATTAATGTTATTTTGCTCTAATTTTTTATCAAATCACATTTTAGCCATTAATAAACAATAAATTTAATAATTAATTTTCTAAAAAATAATTTTATTTTGACTAATCATTTTCTCATTTTTTTATGACAATTTGATCTTAAATAAAAGGAGAAAACAAATAAAACTATACAAAAATGATTCTTATTGAATTCAGAAAAAACGCGCTACGAAAAGCGATTCTCATTAGAACATACCGGTGACGGTAGGTTATCGTCGTCCTTGAGATGCAGACCGCCGATCTCGATCACGTTAGTAGTCATCGGTCTAATTCCGTTTAACACGTGATGAGAATTGACCAAATACAAAGCTATATCTTTATATAAATCCTTGATATGTGGCACATCCAAGCCAAAATGCTCCTTTACAAATCCAATCAATTGGTTATTCGAATGATAGTGCATTTGCCAAGAAAGATAATGCGTCAATAGAAAATTTGACAAACGTTCCTTGAAATTCATGTGTTGATCATATGTCGAGAACATGGACGGTATATAAGCAGGATTCATCGGATTGCCGGACACCTCGTTGAGCCAGTCATGGAAAACGCTAGCTACCGTAGCGACTATGGGAACTTTGAGATGACGGCCGAAAGCTAGGTAGCACGGTGCCGCGAATGTCTACAATATTATCAATCGATTGATTAATTTTTTGTTCAATTATGTCTTTTAATTACACACTTGAAATTGAGTGCATCAAGTCGCACACTCGCGAGACAAAGATTACTCCTGGATAACGATCATTTAATATAATGTAGTTAAGTTTCGGTCCAACGATATCTTTCAAAGGGAGTAGAAACGAATTAACATTATGACATTACTGCACACGGCAATGTGAAGAAAATAGATAACGTTTATGTCAGGTAACAAGAATGAATATATTACGAACATTACACTGAAACATCGAAATTGCTGATTTTATGAAGTAATTCAGGATCGGCATTTAAATCTCGATTTATAACTATGCATTTTTCGTGAAATTCTTTTATGTTTTTCAATTTCTGACAAGTTCACTAACCGTTTAATTATACGCTAACGTTGAATGTTACATCTCTCGAGATTAAAAGATAAAATCTTCGTGTTACGAGTATACGGTTAACACGTAGTCTATTCTTGTATTATTTATTCATCATTTTATATTCATTCATTCGGAAACAAGTAAACACTCGTTAGAATCTCGAAACACTCTGATATTCATCGATACAAATTGAATAATGCAACAAGTATCATGCAACTCATATCGAGATTCAAACATTTTCGATTTATTATATTGAGTACGCCAATTTCACATATCATTATATCTGTTCGTTATAATTGCTCTTTCTGCTTTGTTTTATTCTTCATTCTTCTTCCGGAATGAATATATAACCGTTCAATTTTTAAGAAAGCGCAAGACGGTACAATTAGAACGAATAGGCTTTTTACAGGAGCTATGTTATTTTCATTACCACTCTTAATTTAATTTGTTACAACGCGTGCGCGTTGTATATATGTGTGTTATTTATAATGTAAATTAAATAATTAAAAATTCTAATTTGATTTATTAAAGCAAGATGGAATTCTGTTAATTAACTTATTTTAATAAATTATATAGTCAATTACAGTATTATGCTTTCTGTGATATATTATTTATTAAATTAATGATATAATAACAATAATAGATATAATAACATATGACACAGAATATGCAAATATCCATTTTGCAGTGTAATGGATCATATTTTAATGTCTTTCATTCTTGCATCATAATATCTAAAATTTGATTTAAGATTAGGTAATATATAGCTAATGCTATACAAATATATCAAATTTTAGAACTTATGAATTAAATTAATTTACTCGAGTCTTAACAAATTTTTATAGCGACCAAAAATTCTTGTGTTTAAAATGTAAATTGCAATCATAAAAATAACGATTCGAGTTGTCTTGCAAAATCAGCAATTTTGATGTAATACTTGTATTTCGATACCTAAGTACTGTAAGGGAGCATTTGAATTAATGGCTTTACGCGCGCGCGCGCGATGGTCTCGAAATTATCATTATTATTATCACTTACATAATAAGGTGGGATTTTCTGTGTCAAAAGTTACTTTTCGATATTAAAACGCTGCAACTTTAATAAAATCAGACAGCGTGATGCATAATAAATATTTAATAATTAGTGAATAATTAACGACTTACCACGTTACATATTGTAGTGCAAGTCAGTTAATTAACATCTCGTTAAAAGCGATAATAATTTTCGTTTAATGACATGTTTGCTCTTAATCCAACCGTTTTATTTAACTTTATTAATTATTTCTGCATATATATCGTATATTAAAAATTAAGTCTTCTTTATTTACACACAATTTTCCAATTATTATATCTCTTTTATGTAATTTCACTTATCTCTCTGAGATAAGATGATAAGGGCCTTATAAATACGAACAAAGTAGTATTCATGTAATTCACTTTACATGAATTATATCGATTCTTTCATATAATTTTTTTTTTTAATAGAAAAATTTCTGAACTCAGTTGCTCAACTACTTTTAGATTATATTTAATTATAAATTTTTCAGTTATATGAAGAGTTTTTTCTTAATAAACATGTTGAGTTATGTTAGTAGCTTTTGTGTTATAAAAAACCAAGACGAAAATTTTTAAAAATTAAGATCTAGAGATTTGAATAATTATTAAAATGTTATTCCCCATTTAGTAAATAAGTTTTATTTAAAAAGAAATTTAAAGTTTAATTGCAAAGATTCCAAAAATTAGAAAATTATCAAATTTCAAAGATCGATATTTCGATACCCTACCGAAAATCGACACAAAACTCATCATCAAAAAGTTTAAATCATGTAATTCATAAAAATGTAACTCCGAGACTTTCTAATATAAATTAATTTCTAAGTAATATATCTACATTAAATTTTCTTGCATATGATATTCGAAAATATTGGACATACCTCTTGAATGACGATATCATAAGGGGGATCTTGCGGTGGATTTTTAATTAGTTTTTGCATCTTTGGGTGGTTCAACAGGTTGCAAGTGACAAATCCGGCCTGCTCAATTAACCTGGCCATAGACGGGGTACTGAATCCTAGTACCTCCTTCGCGGTGACATTATTCGTGACTTGTGAAAGACTGCCTTTCAGACTGATATCTGTGTAATTGGGTATCGGTTTTTCCAACGGAAAATGCGAGACCACATCTACCTGATGACCTCGTCTCGCTAACTCTTTCATCAATGCCTCTTGCATGATCCAATGACTCTTGCCGTGTAACGGGAACACACCGAGAATTCGGTAACCATTAGCGATTTGGCCACAAGCCAAAATCGCAAGGAGAACCGGTAACAGCACCTTCATGTTGATTTATTGAGTTCGTCGCGATTTCGTGTCCATATATATTATATTTGATAGTATTCAGCACCTTACGTAAACCACCTACTTCTCTAATACGCAAAGTGACTGAGTCAGTGCTTATTATGTTAACAACTGGCCAAGTACCGATCACACTTTATCTGGGGGAACATTAGTTAAGTGAGGAAGCAAAATGATATTATGCAATATTTCTGTGAGACTTGATAAGGTTCCTTAGATTGTATTGGCAATGTTTTATACTACATAGTTACAAAATGATTCTTAAGTACATGAAGAAAATTAAAGAAGTAATTCTTTAGATGATTTTATAAAGAAGAGTGTATATACATTTTTTAACAAACACTTAGTTCCGGAGATACAGGGTGTTCAAAGACAAAATTATATTTTTTAAATTTATATTTAAATTATATATTTTTTAAATTTCGAAGGCGGTTCCAATTATTCTATTGAAATTTATTATAGACATTTAGTAGTGGCTAATGGGTTAACTTTTTAGCGAGTGAAAAATTCTTATATTATCAATGGCTAAAAGTTAGCCCAAAGTTATCGACTGCTAACGGACAGTAAATTTCAAAAGAATAATTGAAATCGTTTTCGAGATTTCAAGGAAATATAATTTTGTTTTGAATACCTATATCTCTCTGGAACTAAGCATATAGGAAAAAAATTCATATTTCCTTCATAATCATCTAAGGAATTATATAAGGAATTATTATCTCTCTTCATAATCATCAAAATCTAAGGAATATAATATAGTTGGACTTTAGTATCTGCTATTAAAACTTATTACGCGCAAAAATTATTAATATAATAATTCATTGTTATCTCTTTGTCATTAATGTATGCATTTTGCGCATGAAATACATTATGTAATTACATAAACAAGCACTTTAATAAATGTTTCAATTATAATTTTTGTGAATTCACTTTATAAACTATGTGCACAATGAAGAGAAATTGTAATATCACTCACTATTCGATAACATACGACAATTTTGTATGAAATTGGCAAAAGAGATGATTTGATGTTTAAAAATATTGTCAGATATCTTGTAGAGAATCCCCTTTCACAAATTCATTGGTAGTTAGATATGAATACTGACTGGGACTGCTACTGACTCTGGCCGTTTTCTCAGCCAGAGAAAAGATACATGCTATAATAAAGATGAGTGGTGGTGGTAAAGACTTAGGCATTCCAAGCGTACTGGAGTCCATCTGTGAAGGCAATCTGAAAACTCCTACGATATATGATTTCAGAATATACATATTTTAGATTATGATTTTTACTTTATTTTTTATATCTTTTTTTAATATTCAATTTTTATACGTATGTATTCATACACGCATACGTATATTATTTATATCTCGATACAATATTTATTAATTTTATATTAATTTTATATTAATTTTAAGAATTAAGAAAATTCGATTAATTTAAAATTTGTTACAGAATTTCAAAAATTAAAAAAAATAGAATAATTAGAGAAATAAAAAATATAAATGTAAATCTTCAAAATTATATTTAAATTGTTAATTAATTAAATCATAATTAAAATTAAATCATAATTTATATTTTTATAAAAGTTTTTTGATTAATTTTATTATAATTTTATGTCACCGCTATAATGTTAAGCATTATAATAATATTTTATATATAAGTGTTCTTCATAAGGTAAATTACTGTATTTTAATTCTCTCCGCGTTATCAACTAATCGTTATAATAACTGATACATTGGTTGATACTTGTACTCTTACAATTAATATAACTAGTTCTTTTACATTATTAGAAAACAGATTTATATTAAACATCTAAAATGTTTTAAAAGTATATGTCATTGAATAAAATATAATTTTACTCAATAAAACACAATAATTAGCTTTATGTTATTTTTATATTGTTACTTTTTTATATTAACTTTTGAAATTTAACTGTACTAACGTTCAGTTAGTAAAATGTTTTGAACTCGACATTCTCATATCTTTCTAAAATATATATAATATGGTGTCTATAATGAGATTTTAAGACTTAGGCTTTAAGCTGAAATTGACCAATCACAATCAATTATTCTCCTCACACTTTGACTTAAAGCTTAAGTCTTATGCCTTAAAATCTTATTATAAACATTTTCATATAATTCAGAAAATTTACTGCTTTTTATTCAAATTTTTTTCGTACAAGCACGAAAAAATTCATAAACATTTATTTCTATATTTTTTCTCTCTCTCTCTCTTTCTTGAATAGAAATATAATAAATTTTTCGAGAGAAAGAGAGAGAAAGAGAGAGATCTGTTTCTAAACTGTTTGTAAGAGAATTTTCCGATCAAGAGAATTTTTGTAAATTTTATAATGTATAAAGTTCTTTTGATCGTATCGAAAAATAACTCCATTAATCGTGAAAATATAAGAATTTCCAAATATATCCAATTTCCAAAATATATCTGCTTAGATTCTGACGTGAAATGTTCACCAAAGTGATCTGTTAAGAAAATGCACAATGTATTCTACACGAGGCAAAGAGACATTCTACGTCTGACACATAAATGTTTGTGTGACAGAACAAATGAAGAAAACGTAAACGGGCACAAAGATTAATCCTGGAAAAGTTGTTCTATTTCCGTAATATTAACTTTACAAAATGTGGTTATCTGACTCTAGGGGGTATTAGAACTCGAGGGGAAAATGTCCCATATACTTTTTTTAGTCATTCTTTCTATAGGATCGCATATGTGCCATTCTTTCAGATTAGTCGTATGAGAGAAAGAAGAAAGTGAAGTTTTATTTTCAATAAAAGTTGGCGGAATTGCAAGAGATATCGGATAAAATCTATGTTCATGTATCAGTGTTTCTTCGAAACTTGGGTCTTATAAGCAAATACGAACTTTCTCGAGCTTGTAACCACGATGGAATCCCTTGAACGTGATTTTGCATTAATACAGCTTAAAGTTAGTTTACCTCTTCTACATGAATTCTACTCTTTTTATATATAAGAAATTCGTAGTATAAATACATTTACACACACACACACACACACACACACACATTTGTATTAAGATACACAAATGACAATAAAAGAACGCGACATTTAGATAAATATTATAGAAGATTAATATTGAGACATAATATTTCCATATCATGTCTTGATCTTCCATATCAGTTATGAAAATATGTGATGAGGTTTATCATATACAGAATATCTCTTGGAATATATAAATCGGTCAAATTTTATATATACGCCTATAATAATTTGGTAGAAGTGCAGATCAACTTCAAATTTGTTTTATCCTCCTAAACGAGAAGATTTTATGAGTTTCTTGCAAATCTCGTATAAGTAAGGAATGTGTCTTTTGTGTCAAGACATATCCTTATAGTTCTTTAGTGATTACGAGTGATATGATCACTAAACGAATACGAATTGTTTTTTTTATGATCGTCAAATTGCATGAGGAAATTTATCCAATTTGCTGTAGTCAAGTAGTACGACACTAAGATATTTTTCTTACGATGTCATATTGCTACGCAATTTCTTATATATAGAGATTTAATCTCGGCGCGCTATTAAATGCATTTTATGGGGGGGGGGGGGGGCATTGTTTACTACTCCGTTATAATCTCCTATTCAAACTCTTATTTTAGAACCATATTGTCGATTCACTTTCGACGGATGGTCCTGTTGGCCGAACACTGCAGCGGGATCAACAGCTTATATACCATGCCCAGATTTCATTACCGGCTTCGATGCATCGCGTAAGTATATGTTTGTAGTTGTAGTAACATGAAGAAATTAATCACGTTATCGTTTTTTTTTACCGATAAAGTACGATTAGTCATTATTAATGGTCATTATGATCATTCATATTTTTATTTTGCATTTGAAATTCTATTTGCGTTCATGAAATAAGTAACTAGCTGATATCTCGATGAGAATTCATATGACTGCTTTATTTTAAAAAAATTTTGCGCACTAATAGTTTAACTTATATAAACATACATTTGCAATTATACAATTATACAATAACGAAGTAAAATAATACTTATTGTAATAAAATAATACTTATTGAAAATGTTATTACGAAGGATATTTTATACGTTTAAAAGTCAAAATACCTTGCTTTTAATTTAGTTCCTTTCATTCGTTTAATCAACAGTTTTCAAGTTGATTTTCAAAGTACTTGTAAAAAAGATAAAATAAATCGTGCATAAAATAATCACAGCAGGGTGCATTCTTCGAAATTTTTCGAATAATTGGTGGCTTACCATTTGTCGACTGATCCGTATTGGATCGGGATGACGGTAATATCATCGCAGCCATAAGATAGAAAAATATGAATTACTAATCTCAATGAGGCTTTCTAAACTGGTTCTTCCAATTCCATAACTTCTTGATTTTTCGTATATATCATTTACAGTAAATATCAAGAACCTCGGTCATAAATGAGATTAATAGCAACGAGAAGATATTGATTAATGCAAGGCAAGTGAACTGATTCTTCAGGCCAAAAGATTCTTTGCTTGACGAGTTCTTGCATTCTTGCAACGTCTTCGCATACAATAACAGCAAGATCTTACATCTTGTATAGATGACAAATGAAAATATTAGTATATAACTTGCGAGTTAATAGATGTGTTGGAGTGAAAATTTAACGTAGGAATCGACGAAATCATCTATGAATAAACGTATGGTTTTGTCTGCTAAACGGAAGTGTGACTTTTTAAGAGATTGAAACATATCCCAATTATTTATCATTATAAAAGATGAATGTTAAAGCGTTACGTTACATGTTTGTCTTTATCCTTTGATAAAATGCATAATATTGTAAAGCGGTTTACTTCTTTGCACACATTAATATCAACGTGGAATAAAAATCTTCGAAGTATATTCTCGATAAATTCTTCGAATAGAAGGTGAAAATGGTTGACACGGTCAGCCAAATATTTGACAATATAATTGTTTGTCTACTTGACTAATTTCTCGAAAATTATCTACCGAGCTAGATATTTCACGATGTATTCATCGAGGATGTCAGGAAACAACATTATTTCTGAAAGCAGCGCTTCATCGTTGATACAGTTTGATAATATAGGAACCAAGTTTTGGCTGTAAGGAACAATTTCTGGACTGCTTTGAACAAAACTTGTCGTATTGAATAATGGTTCTTAGTCGTTCGAAATAAAATCTTTAAAGTGTATTTTCGATGAATTCTTTAGATAGAAGATTGAAAATGATTGATACGGTATTGCCAAATACTTGACATGTCTGTTTGTCTTCAATGCAATTTCTTATCGGCAGTATCTTACCGATAATACGCTTGGTATCTTTTGAATCGTCCGCAGATAAGATACTTGCAAGTCATGAGATATTTCGCAATTCATCGTGACGCTTAAAGATAAACGAGCGCGCGAACGAAGCAGAACGAAAAGATTCTATATGTATATCTAAAATCTTGTAAATAGCAAGTGCAAATCTTTATCCTCTTGCAAATCCTTATCCTTCGGTGAAGTTGTCATCTTCATTCAAGCAAATCTAAACAAAGATCTTACTTGCACATTCGATTGGCGAAAGGTCATCGATGTGGTATCGATGCAAATATTTTGGTAACGGAAAATTTTTGCGTGGAGACCGCGTCTCGATCACTGTAAATTTAAAATATTTGCTATTCCAAAAATGTACAAAAATGCCTAAAATATAACCGAAACTAAGTTCATGATAAAAACAGAAAAAATAAAAACGAAACCAATGATAAAGCCATTTTTCTCGTCAGCTGTGCAAAAGCTCTGCTTTGTTTTTTCGGCCGATCGTGATACGCACACACAAACTTGATATCCCTATAACAATATATACTACATACTATTGCAAATGTCACTCGTACGCACTAATTAATTCTTGCTTATACAATCTCATGCACGTCCAACCAGCCGAAGATTTGAATTAAATCTCATTGAACTTCGATCGATTGCATAATGTTTCGTAATAGTCTATTCTACAACTTTCGATAGTCACGATAACTTCACGATCTTTCCTCCGACCTGTTTATTTCGATCGAAGGATTCCGAAATATTTGATCAATGATATTCTCGAACTTGTCAAACGATTGCTTAAAGGCGAAGTAACAACCAAACTCGTGCGAGAAACACATGCGTCTCGTATTTCACACGCTTGACGACGTGTTAAAAGCAACGATATATCATCTTAGAATTGTACTATATAAAAGTTAGTTGCTCTATTGTGAGATGATGATCTGAGCCTGTTTATTTTTTATTTCTCATTTTTCTCACAGACATATTATGTATGATATATATGACAATGAAAGTAAAGATGATGAAATAATGTTTTTGTTGAATTTAGAGTCAATTTTTCTTTAAAGAAAATAGTAATTATGAGAATAAAAATGAGAGGTATTCTCTAGGAAAAATGTTCATAATAAGATTTTAAAGTTTAGTTCAACGCGAAAGACAATTTTAGGTAAGAAATCAGTCAAAATTGTTTTTCAATTTAAAAGAAGGACAGTTGAGTATATGAATATGTTATAAAAAAATTAATGAATAATCTGATGCAGGATATAAAAGGATAAATATAAGAGAGAATATATATTTTAGAAATGATATGTGCATGCGTGCATGTGTGTGTGTGTGTGTGCGCGCGTGGGTGCGTGCGTGCGTGTGTGTGTAACATTAACAAAAAACATGCAAAATTTAATACAATAATAAATGCAACAATATTTTATTATTTTTTCAAATTTTATAATATTTGCATTACAATTTTATTTAGTTAATTTTAACGAAAAAATTTTAGTCAATATTCAATTAAAGTTACTTAAAACAGTGACAAGTAACGTTGCATGATTACTAGTACTTTTAAATTTAATTCATGAAAAACTTTTTGTTTCCAATAAGTTGTAAAACATTAATCCATATTTCTATTAAAACTGATCTTAAAGTTACGAGAAATAACAATAGAATGTGCCTACAGTCCATTGCTTAAATTAATTAAAAAGAAAAAAAAATAACGAAAGAATATTTATCATATAATCACAAAAGGTACCCCAAAAAATTCAATTTATTAGCGGCATAACTTATTTTTCTTCTCTTCCCAATTCCATCTTTCTTCTCCTTTACGAAAGACTTTCATTTGCGAATTTATATCAATATTCAAATAATTATAATTTCCGCTTTGTGAACTTGTCACAGGCAACCACAAATTTGTAATAGGCGTAGGATTTCTAAATAAAATTAATAATTAATCATTAATTCGTGACTAATAAAATTAAAATATCGTGATTAAAAAGTTACACTTAAAATTCGATAAAAAATAGATCATATTTTGCATACCCTGTTTTAGCAAAATCTGTCCACATTTGGGTTAAACAATTTATCATCTTATAATCTTCGGAATCAAATGCAGGTGGTGACAAGCCGAAATTTATTATATAAGGATAAAACAAGTATCCCAATTCCTCACAATGAGACGCACCTGTAAAAAAATGTTATTTAAATGTTAAGTAAATTTATAAATTGATCTTCTAAATACTTAAAAGACAATTTACTTTTTAAATTGAATACTATAAAATGGAACCATTTTTGTTTCTTTAAAATCATGTAGGTTAGAAATTGAAAAATTTAGAAACATTCGAAATTATTAATGTTAATTACAATAGTTGTGATATATATATATATATATATATATTTTTTTTTAAAGAAAATATTTTAAAAAAATGGTTTTATTTTATAGTATTTAATTTAAAAAGTAAATTGTCTTTTAAGTATTATATATTTAGAAGATTAATTTATAAATTTACTTAACAGTTAAATAACATTTTGTTATAAATATGTTTATATATATATATAATTATGTGCCGGCTCCTACAGGTGACCTGAATCACCCTGTATACTGTCTAAAATAAAAGTTTAGAAATAGTTTTAAATTAATAATAATACCTGGAACCTTAATATCATATACTTTTTTCATGGGAGAAGTTTCGCTTTCATATGAATATTGATACAGATACGTCACTTTGCTATTCTTCAGTTGCGTTTGAATATCTACTACTTCCATTATGTCACGATGGAAGAATTCATCGGTGAGGAAATCAATGTAATTCATTACAGTTTCCTCTGACACTGCTTTGTCACCAAAATATAAAGATCGTAATTCCTCGGGTTTAATCGATATCTTTGATAATGTAGCTAAACATTTAGGCAATATGATGCTCTTAAAATCGGAATCGACTTTTTTAAAATCTTCTTTGCTTATGTCTGAAATTAAAGACATTTTAGTATATAAATCGTTATACAGGTCGTTGTACATAATAATAAATAATGGTTTTTTTAACAAATCTTCTTTTCAAGTTAAGAGATAATTGATTTGAATACATTTGTGCCAAATAAAATATTTTGTCAAAACATTAGTTAAAATTTTTTATATGGTGTTTGTTGAAAAAAACTATGATATAATACATATGTACATAAATAATACTGTATATTTCAAGCCTTATAACTCGGAAAATACTTAATGAAAAAATACTTTATTATAGTGTTTTGGAAAGCTCTCAAGATAAGCTACAAGAATATGCAATGAAAAATAGGGGTTTCCAATTAAGAAATTGATGGTGACCTTCAAATGACTCTCCAAGGTCAAATCATTGCCACCATCTGGCCCCCTTCAAGCCATAAAACTTTTATTTGAAACATTTTTTGAAAAAACTTCTTTATGAGATATTTGCGTGTATTGATTAAAATGGTCTACCCTCTGTGTGTGTGTATGTATGTATATATATATATATATAACCTGTGAAAATTTTATTTAAATATAAATATTAACAGTGCATGTTTGCTAAATCACCCAATACTAATGTTACGTTAAATTTAACAGAACGCATTCTATGAAAATTTGATAAAAATATACTTTTGAAGATAAAAACAAAACTTACGTCCAAAAAATTTACTGAGTATAATAAAAGATCCCTCGCAATTGGTGAAACCTAAAAGAAATGGTATTTTTACCCCGCGGGATATAAACGTCTCTAGATCTTCCGGGAAAACTGGATTCGATGATTCGTAATCCAAAGAAGGTTTAAATACCAAATCAAAACGTTTTTGCTCCTGCAAAAAAACATATTATTAAAGAAAGTATTTTATTCACATAATAAAAAACAATAATATTTATTGCTATAATTATAATTAAATATTTAGATAATTACTATTTCCATCGACCGAAACTTGTCTTCAGTCTCTATAAGCTTTTTCGCATCAATTGTTTTGAGAAATTCGTAAGCGACTTTCGGATCGGCGGTCGCTTTTCCAAGTTTCTCAGCGATCTGAAAACCTTTGTTCATCGAATGTGGTTGTCGTTCAGTAAAAGCCCAAAGGCATTTCATAGTACCGCTTTGCGCTATCGCTTTATGAAATAAACCTGTAAAACAAAATCATAGCAAGTTAGTTTAGTACATCTTGTTATGATACAATCTTTCTTCTTTCTTTTTCGTAATGTACAAACTATCTTAGAATCGATCATGTTCTTATAATCACTGATTCCTTAATTACTTTGTAATCGATTTTATCTTCTTTTTTTCTCTTTCTTTCTCTCTATCTTGAAAAGTTGTTTTATACATTAGTTGCTTTATATATAAATTTTAACATTTTACTAATATAATGTTGTAATTAAAATTTGAATTAATTATATAGAAACTGCAAATAAAAAATTGTTTAAATGTTAAATATTTTACTTGAAATTAACTGAGAGAGAAAAAAGAATATTATCTAATTTAATATATTCATGGAGTTTTTTTATCCAAACGTATCAGCGTTTGAATGTTTTCATTAATGAAAAATTGCAATCAAATTATAAATAAATTTGTAATTTATGAATGAGATTGCGGATTCTCAAATTATTGTGATTATATCGATAAATCTATCAACAAAACACCTTATACCTTTAGCTAATGGAGTCAGAGTCAAACAATGTACGATGGCTCCACCAGCACTTCCGCCGAAGATTGTAACATTTTCTGGGTCTCCACCGAATTTTGATATATTTTTCTGCACCCATTTTAACGCCATAATTACATCCTTCAAACCTTGATTACCCGTTGCCACTTTATCATTAAGGTTTAGGAAACCTGAAGTTATTAATGTATTTTTTTTTCACTAATGGTAATTTGTTTAAATTAAAAGTAAATGGCTACTTATTATCTCAAGTAAATCACGCTAAAACTTGTTTCTAGCACTAATCGTATAAGCGGCAAAAAGTAAATAAAAAACATAGATTATAGACGTCGTATAAACACATGTGGATTTAACTTTTTTTCTTTTATATGTCGTTTCTTTTATGTATCTCTATATTTTTTTCATGTTTGACTTTCAGAATGTATAGTCTGTAAAAACTCAATGTATCCAATTGCAATAATCGTTGAAACAGATATAATGTAAACACTATAAATCCCACAGATGACATATAATGACTGTATACGAATAATGTACCTAGAACGCCTAGTCTATAATTCAAGGTAACCAAAAGTACATCTTTCTGCATGATGTAATCGGGACCATAGAAGAGCGCATCACCGGAACCCAGATGAAAACTTCCGCCGTGTATCCACACCATAACCGTACGTTTTTTCGAAGGTTCAATTTTTGTCGTGTACACATTTAAATAGAGACAATCTTCATCGCCTTCAATTTCGTGTGTGAAAGGATTCAGTTGAACGGCGATGTTTCCGTATTTCGAGGCATCTCTATCACCGGACCATGGTTCCGCTGGCATCGGATCCTAAATACATAAAATCCGTTCAAAATTCATATATTAGGATTTTTCAAAATTTGCGTGCACCATGCGATTCTTTATATATCAAGAGAAACAACCTTTTCTTTACGCAAAATTGCGTTTGTGTAGTAATTGTTAAATAAGATCAATTTAAAGCTAACGAATACGCGCGATAAGTTTTACGTGAATCAGAAACGATGTGCGCACTGAACGTCTACTATTTCATTATGTCTCTTTCGTAATAAATATCTTTAAACTTACTAATTTATATTATGAATAAATTGTTTAAAAAATGAAATACTAATTTGTTTATGTTAAAGATAAATTGTTTGTAATCAGTCATTTCTCCAAATTATCGTGCCTGAAACTTTTTTATCGTAATTTGCTGTCTGGTGTTGTTCATTAAAATTTTCTTAATAACAATATTTTATTCTTGGAAAAGACAATGACAAAAACACTGAGAATGTATGTAATCACCTGGCCTTCCAAGATTTTGGGGGTTAAGGTCAATTCCCTGGCACTTGTAAAAATCTAAACTTACCAAAAAGTAACGGAAAGCTTAGAGAGGCATGAAAGTTGGGCATCGGAAAACGTCGTTTGACGTTACAAAACGCATATATATATATATATATATATATATATATAATATTTTATTATCATTATTATCATGTATTATTTTTATGTTTAGATCAAATATCATCTATAGATGTATTAAGAAAAACGAGCTATAATAAAATATTATGTATAACTGATATACGTATGTGTGTGTATATATATATATATATATATATATATATATATTAAACGACACTTTTCTTAAAATGTGATAAGCATTAAGTTAAAACTAAAAAATTAATTATTTTTTTTTATTAATAATTACATAAAGTAAATAGTTTTATCAGTATTGTTTGTTTAATCATAATTTTTTCTGAAAGCTGACTGTTTTGTTTTTTTATAATTTTCCTAAAGAGTGATAAGCGATCAGTTAGATAAAAGTAACATTAAAATTAACTCATTTACCTCATTTTGAAAATGTTTTTGTAATAATAGTTTTACTCACGTGGAATCTAAGTATTCCAGTCGGTGGTGTGGCATATGGTATTCCTCGGAAGGCAATGTAATTGTCACCGTAAAAACTTTTCTCTACGATACCAATTAACTTTCCTTCGCGGACACATATTTCAACTCTGCTGTTGTCCATGTCGAATATCTTCACTCGAGAACTAATGACAAGAAAATGACAAATCAGAACAACGACAATTTTACAATTTTATTGGTTTATAAGTACACATGTGTATAATTTTAAGATAAATATGAGTTTAAAAAAGTGCTTAGAAGAAATGATAGTTATATGATTAAGCTCGTTGAGATTCAAGAATATTCAGAATATACAGATAATTAATACTAAAGCTGTATTTCATAATTCACTACCAACGCTGAAAAATTTATATGTATAGAATATGTTACGTATATAATAGATTTTCAATACTATTATTAAATTTTGGGACAACTTTAGTAATAATAGTAAAAAGATTTTGCTACTATTGCTAAAAAAATTATAGCTCTTTTTGTAAATGACTAACTGGAAACTTGGTGGAAACTTTCTACACGAAGCAAGTGCCACCCACACCTATGTGTGTAGTTTTATAGTTTTTCAGTAGTGGAGCCCCCCGTAGGGGGGGCGGAACATACTGCTTCCACGCGTACACTTTTCAATGCGAAGTGAGGTTTTATTTTAAGACAGTTTATCAGAATTATCTGTACGAAACTAGTACGAGACTAGTATACGAAAATCTATCGTATACTAGTTTATTTTCGGATTCCGTTTCAAAGTCATAGAAATATCAACAATAGTAGGAATGCCATATACACACACAGTATCGTGAATTGGCGGTAAATGTGTATTCAAAATAAGTGCCAAATTTTTCAAACTTCTTTTGTTTATAACTTTTTAACGAGTAGTGACCGAGCGCTAAAACCTTCCGAAGGTCATTCAGGAAGATGACCTTGACAACATATGTCAAGGTTGGTGGTGTGTGTGTGTGTGTGTGTGTGTGTGTGTGGATGTGTTCCAATTCACTATTTTTCAAATCTTTTTTTGTTAATAACTTTTTAATAAAAAACGAGCGACGGCTAAAACCTTCTGAAGGTCACTCAGGAGGATGACCTTGATAACATATCAAGGTCAAGGTTATTGAAGGGTGGTCTGTGAAACCGAATATTTACTTAAAAATTAAATAAGTTATAAGCTGGTAAAGTTGGGGGTAAAAAAAAAAGAGGTGTGCTGGTTGACACGATTGCAACCCTTCTGGTCATCTGAAACAAAATTAAAAAAAAGATTCTTAATTAGTAAGAATGTCGTTATAGCCCCTACCTAAGAGAAAACGGAAAAAATTTTTTTCGCAAAATGGCGGCTGTCTGAAAAAAAGGCATTTTTCGACTCTTTTTTCTCATAATTTTTAATTTTTTAAAATAGTAAAAAAAATAATTTTGATACAAAAGTGGTAGGGGCGATAGAGAGTTATACATTGAAGGTTGGTACAAAATTTGAAGTCAATCGGTTAAATAGAACTTGAGATATCATGTCAACCATGTTGAAAAAAGTAGTTTTGAGAAAAACGCGTTTAAAGTTTTGAGCAAAAGTTTCAGGCAACCGCAGCGGTCTAAGTCATAGAATGGTTATACTTACATTTTGTTAATCGGCGATTCCTGGTTCATAGAGTGTGCCTTCTTTGACTTCAAAATATATATTTTCGGAAGCTCGTTCTGATTTACGAGCAATTCTAGCTTCCTTAGAAGCAACAGTATCTCTGGTGCTCAAACGGCTAAAATAGCTATAACTCCGTAAATTATTAGAATTATAATTTATAGAATTTTAAAATTTTCTCTCGAGGATATATTCTTAAAGATCTAAACTTTAAGAATATGCAAAAAAAAATGATTTTTTTTTAATTCTAGACCAGAATACCTCCTTAATAGTAAAACAAACCATATATTTACGTTTTATCTTTTTCCCTGTTATTTTACTTATTAGCTTATAATTGTAATTAATAAGATGAGTCAAGAATATTAGTTTCAATTATTAATCTAGTTTCAAGACATTTTGGATTAACCATAAGAGATTAAAGATACAAAATATATGTAAAATGATAACAGATATAGTGGACGAAAGTCCATCCACAGTCGTAAGGCATTGAATTAAATAAAATCAATCAATCAATCATATTAAAGGTACATATATTTAGAATATAAAAAGCAAAAAAGATTTGAGCTGTTCAAATCAGAAAATCTTAATAAACACACACATCTATTAATAATAGTATAATCTTAACATTATACTTTTCTATTCAACAATTTAACTGTTGCAATTTTGCTACGTACAACATGTGTTATAGTTTACAGTTAGTTTATAGTTTACAATTATTAATTACGTATACCAAAAACATAAATACTCTGGAGAGTGTCACACAAAGCTGGCACAATCAACGATTCGATGAGAAAAAGGTTGTGTTTCACGGCAAAATGATATGATGGATATTATTAAATGACGCTGCTGATTTGCTCCGAGATGAAGTACTCACGAGTCATCTCGTGTGATGTAGCGAATTTGTAATACGCATACGCGCGTATTCATGTTGCATAGTACGCGCATCGTAACATGATTGTTCGTCACTACCGATTACGTACGAATCCAATCCGCTCAGAAACACGAAAGAGAGAAAGTGCTAAGATCTTCTTTTATACCTCCAATACTTTTTGTGTTGTTCTTACAATTAGATAAACGATGTTTTGAAAGAGCGCATTCATAAATTCGTTTAAATTATTGTGTTATTGTTCGCTATTAATGGTACTATAAACGTTAAGTGATCAAACGTTTAATAACTGCTTGTCCACCTTGAATAAAAAATTCTCAAGATTGTTCAGAGGCTCCAATTAAATCAGGCTTTATGAAGCGCAAACGGATAATGGACCTTATTTTCTTGTTAGTAATAAATAAGGTTTGCCTTTATCGGGACATTAAGTAGCAAGGGGGAGCAATTATAAAATTCATAGAATAAAGACAGTCTTTTAGGCGGAATCTTCACTGAAGGGAATATTCGTGCCATTGTCACGAGAGGGAACGCGCTATAGTATTCCTACTACTAGCGCTTACTTTGTTTAAAGCGCACGTATGGTATCGCAGTAAAATACAAAATCAGCATTATCGATAGATAAATTACTGATTTTACAGTGAAATTTTATTTTCAGGGTCCGTAATGAGAGATAAGATAAAAAAGCAAAAATACGAACGACCGCATATTGTCTAAAAGAATAGGCATTGGTGATTGGATGATAAACATATGCGCATTTCAATCACTCGCAAGTTGCGTATACGTAAAGTTACGAATGAGTTAGAGAATCGGGGCCTAGGTCTGTTTTGCTAACCTCTACCACATTTCGACACTCTTTTCAAACTTATCGCCACTTGAACGTCGCTATAACATTGCCATATCTATATTATTGGGAAAAAATTCACATTTTTTAAAATTACAAATTAATTACCCATCTAATTCAGCTGAAAATTTGACATAATTTTTAAACATAAATTTCTTTATTCTTTCTATATTTTTTCAAAATTTTTTCACCATTTTTTTCATCTTTAATTGAAATATGTGAATTTTTTGGCTTTTGACCATAAGAGCATGTGTTATTTTGTTATTGTATTATCTCGTTAATGAATCTTCTAAACTGTCTGAAATTTTGAGAGAATTTTTTTTGACGATGAAATCTGCAGAACTAAGGCAAATTTTAACCATTTTTGTCATCACTCCCGAATATCCTGAAGCCTTATACGAGCGAGAGGTCGTATAAAAAATGATACATATAAAAATGATACATAAAAAATGATACATATAATGAATATTATTAAACAAAACGTACATATATTGAAGGTCGTACATAAATACCGAAGGTTATACGCGTTTCGACTTACAAAATCTTCCTCAGCAACATAAATTCAAAAAAATTCAACAAACAGATTTAGTTCTTATTACTTAATTCCTTTTTTTATCAGAGAGTCCCGAAGTCATATGTTTTTCTCTCATTGAATCATGTCACAGGACATGATCACACCAACCACAGTGATATCATCAATTGTCACTAATTCTTGTAATGATAAAGAAAGAAACACAACGCTAACTATTAAGTGTAATTTAAAAAAAAAATTATGATCATAGTTCAGTGAAATTTAGAGTCAATTTTTCTTTAAAGAAAATATTAACTATGAGAATAAAACTGAGAGGTACTTTCCAGGAAAAATTTTAATATGAAGATTTTAAAGTTTAGTTCAACCCGGAAGACAATTTTAGGTAAGAAATCAGTCAAAATTGATTTTCAATTTAAAAGAAAAACAATTGAGTATATGCATATGTTATAAAAAATAAATGAATAAGCTATATGATCCAAGATATAAAAGGATATAACTATAAGAGAGAAATAGAGAGAATATATATTTTGGAAATGATATATGCGTGCGTGCGTGCGTGCGTGCGTGCGTGTGCGTGCGTGCGTGCGTGCGTGCGTGCGTGCGCACGTGCGCTTGTAACATTAACAAAAAACATGCAAAATTTACAATACAATACCAAAATACAATAATAAATGTAACAATATTTTATTATTTTTTTCTAATTTTATAATATTTGCATTACAATTTTATAGTTATTTTTAACGAAAAATCTTTATTTAGTCAATATTCAATTAAAGTTACTTAAAACAGTGACAGTTGAGAAGTAACGTTGCATGATTACTAGTACTTTTAAGTTTAATTCATGAAAAACTTTTTGTTTCCAATAAGTAGTTTGTAAAACCTTCATCTCCATATTTCTACTAAAACTGATCTTAAAGTTAAGAGAAATAACAATAGTATGTACCAAGGTTTATAGATGAACGACGGGAGGGGAAGAAAGGTCTTCACATGAGCGCCATTTTGGGGCTACGAAGTATGTGTGAGTGTGTGTTGTACAAAAAGAGTGAGTGAGTAGTAAAAGTGGAAAGTGGAATTGATATATAGTATTAAAAAATATATGTAATAATGCTAGGCTGTTGTGTGAAAAATTGTCGTAATTGTGCAGAACAAGGATTTCGTCTTTTTAGATTTCCTGCTGACGAAAAACGTAAACAAATTTGGATTAAACAGTATGTAAAATTGTGTTCTTCTGTTGAATTATAATAAATATTTAAATATTTTACAATATATTACATTTATTTTATTTTCAATACACTTTCTTTCCTTTTATTTTACCACTTCTTGATGTAATTTCAATTATATTAATTTTTTAAAGCACTCTTGTCTACCCTTAACCACTTTTATGTTGTTGATACATTGACAGTTCTGACAAAAAACTTAGGTTTAACATCTTAAACTTAGGTTAAATATCTGGAAGATAGCAATCGCCATGTTGGAGTCAAATATGTAATATAAATGCGAAGACCTTCCTTCCCCTCTCGTCGTTTCATCTACAGATCTTGGTATGTGCCTACAGTTCATTGTTCAAATTAATTAAAAAGAAAAAAAATAACGAAAGAATATTTATTATATAATCACAAAAGGTACCCCGAAAAATTCAATATATTAGCGGCGTAACTTATTTTTCTTCTCTTCCCAATTCCATCTTTCTTCTTTTTTACGAAAGACTTTCATTTGCGAATTTATATCAATATTCAAATAATTATAATTTCCGCTTTGTGAACTTGTTACCGGCAACCACAAATTTGTAATAGGCGTGGGATTTCTAAATAAAATTGAGAATTAATCATTAATTCGTGACTAATAAAATCAGTACAAAATTACCTTTTCAAAAAAAGATAAAAAAAAGGTGCCAAATGTACGCGCAGATATACGAGATAAAATTATGAATAATACTACAAAATGCGTGATATCAGTACAAAATTACCTTTTTTAAAAAAGGTAAAAAAAGGCGCCAAGTGTACGCACAAAAACGGACCTCATTACAAAACTATTTGTATATATACATATCAAGAGACACGGTAGTGTCTCGGTGCCAAATGTAGCGCAGCGAGACCGGCCGTGTATATTTACGCGAGTCGGAAAGTTGCAAGATCCTCAGATTATCGGATCTCGACAACCGCTGAACCGACTTCTAAGTAGACTCAATCGATAGCTCGGGTTTGATTTTCATAATAAAACTATTTTTATTTTTTGGCTATGTGCCCTACAAGCTAAGATATTGCGATGCAAAGTTAAGATCTGAAAATTTTTGTTTAAGAAACGTCGTCGTCAACATTGAAGGTGACAGCGGAGTGAGGTAGGGGTCCGGAAATGTACGGTTTGCTTTTTCACCACAGTGTGGCTCTGCAAGCGTTCAATAAATCGCGCGGGCATTATCAATTTAACAAATGTATCGATAACAGATTTATCGACAATAGATCGATAAGAGATATATCGACAATGTTAAAAGAATAGAAGATAGAAGATTATTGTGACATTTTTTTTTTATTTTTTTGTAAAATGACCTTTTTCAATACATTTACCGTAATGAAATATAGCACTTATAACTTTATACAATTGTCCAGCTATTGATATTTTACTTGTAGGGACAGAACATAAACTAAAATTGTGTGGTATCTTCACTAATTTACCATTCTGTAATGAAAATAATACTAAGTGAATAATAACTATCTCTTTCGCCGATATTATTTCATTTTTTATTAAAATATCATTTTTTCCACAATATTCACATGATTTGTCATTTGACTGATTCCAATGTAAAAATGAAATTTTTAATAAATCATTAAGATTATAATTTTTATTCTTTAAATTGTTAATAGAAAGAGAAACAAGTACATTATTATCAGTACTAATTTACCACACAATTTTAGTTTATGTTCTGTCCCTACAAGTAAAATATCAATAGCTGGACAATTGTATAAAGTTATGAGTGCTATATTTCACTACGGTAAATGTATTGAAAAAGGTCATTTTACAAAAAAAAAAAAAAAAAAAAAAAAAATAATGTCACGATAATCTTCTATCTTCTATCTTTTAACATTGTCGATATATCTCTTATCGATCTATTGTCGATAAATCTGTTATCGATACATTTGTTAAATCGATAATGCCCGCGCGATTTATTGAACGCTTGCAGAGCCACACTGTGGTGAAAAAGCAAACCGTACATTTCCGGACTCCCCTACCTCACTCCGCTGTCACCTTCAATGTTGACGACGACGTTCCTTAAACAAAAATTTTCAGATCTTAACTTTGCATCGCAATATCTTAGCTTGTAGGGCACATAGCCAAAAAATAAAAATAGTTTTATTATGAAAATCAAACCCGAGCTATCGATTGAGTCTACTTAGAAGTCGATCGGTTCAGCGGTTGTCGAGATCCGATAATCTGAGGATCTTGCAACTTTCCGACTCGCGTAAATATACACGGCCGGTCTCGCTGCGCTACATTTGGCACCGAGACACTACCGTGTCTCTTGATCAAAATGGTGATTAAAAAGTTACACTTAAAATTCGAGAAAAATAGATCATATTTTGCATACCCTGTTTTAGCAAAATCTGTCCACATTTGGGTTAAACAATTTATCATCTTATAATCTTCGGAATCAAGTGCAGGTGGTGACAAGCCGAAATTTTTTATTATATAAGGATAAAACAAGTATCCCAATTCCTCACAATGAGACGTACCTATAAAAAAATGTTATTTAACTGTTAAGTAAATTTATAAATTAATCGTTTAAATACTTAAAAGACAATTTACTTTTTAAATTGAATACTATAAAATGGAACCATTTTCCTGTTTCTTTAAAATCATGTAGGTTAGAAATTAAGAAATTTAGAAACATTCGAAATTATTAATGTTAATTACGATGGTTATGAGATATATATATATATATATATTAAAGAAAAATATTTTAAACAAAAATGGTTTTATTTTTATAGTATTTAATTTAAAAAGTAAATTGTCTTTTAAGTATTATATATTTAGAAGATTAATTTATAAATTTACTTAACAGTTAAATAACATATATATATATATATGATAATATATATATATTAAACCTATATAATCCTAAAATATATATATATACAGGGTGATTCAGGTCACCTGTAGGAGCCGGCACATACGTGTTCCTCATGAAAAACTGAGTCGAAAATGTTAATAGCAAATTGTTGTGAGGTCAATAGTTTTTAAATGGTGAGCCTTTAAAACTGTCCAACTACAGAGCGTACAGTTCGCACCATCAAGTGCGGCGCAACCAAGCGGCCGGCCGGGCGCTTTGACGGGTACAGTGTCGAACGACAAAAGATACCGTTAAATATTTATTAATATCTACTGCTATAAATTGAGTACAATTTAATTGATGAGAAGTAATGTCAATTGCAAATTCGATAAAATTATGTCAGTAAAAAGTACGTGCTGCAAAAATACATTTTATGTATTAGAAATATAATTATGTGCCGGCTCCTACAGGTGACCTGAATCACCCTGTATACTGTCTAAAATAAAAGTTTAGAAATAGTTTTAAATTAATAATAATACCTGGAACCTTAATATCATATACTTTTTTCATGGGAGAAGTTTCGCTTTCATATGAATATTGATACAGATACGTCACTTTGCTATTCTTCAGTTGCGTTTGAATATCTACTACTTCCATTATGTCACGATGGAAGAATTCATCGGTGAGGAAATCAATGTAATTCATTACAGTTTCCTCTGACACTGCTTTGTCACCAAAATATAAAGATCGTAATTCCTCGGGTTTAATCGATATCTTTGATAATGTAGCTAAACATTTAGGCAATATGATGCTCTTAAAATCGGAATCAACTTTTTTAAGATCTTCTTTACTTATGTCTGAAATTAAAGACATTTTAGTATATAAATCGTTATATAGGTCTTTGTACATAATAATAAATAATGGTATGGTGGATTTGAACACATTTATGCCAAACAAAATATTTTGTCAAAACATTATTTAAAATTTTTTATATGGTGTTTGTTGAAAAAAACTGTGATATAATACATATGTATAAATAATACTGTATATTAAAATTATAATACTTATTTTAACACATTATACGATAAATTTAACAAACATACAAAGCAATAAGATAACGCTCTTGGAACAAACATTTTGTTCTATGTCAAGGACTTTTTTATATGCATAATAATGCCTTAAAATACTCGTCGAATAATATTATAAAATCACAAATAATAAAATAATAAAGTTTACTAATTCTATATATACATTCTGTCAAAAAAGTACCGGGAATTGATCATTTAAAAAGCCCGCTTAAAAAGATTGTCAAAATTCTTTTTGTTGCTAAGTTGGCACAACTGTCCTCTATCCTGATGTGAAGTTTGAGCGCGATCTGTCATTTAGTTTGTTTACAGTGCTCGATTTTGTCAGTTCATCTCAAGTGTGTTTTGCGATTTTTATAATGGATAAAAATATCGAACAAAGAATTTGTCTCAAATTTTGTATTGCAAATGGAATTTCGTGTGCCGAATCGCTGAAAATGTTACAGAAGACTTACGGTGAATCGACTTTATCAAAAAGACGTGCATATGAGTGGTACAGTGCATTCAAAAGCGGTCGAGATGTGGTGGAAGATTTGCCTCGCTCTGGTCGGCCATCAACGTCTTCAACTGAAGTTAACATCAATAAAGTGAAGGAAATGGTGACGGAAAATCGTCATTTAAGTTTGAGAGAGCAAATCTGGGCGTTATGCGGCGTTTGAGAGAGCAAATTCGTCGAAAAATGCCAGGTTTGTGGAAAGAAAACTCATGGATTTTGCACCACGATAACGCACCATCTCACAAGGCTATCATTGTGAACGAATTTCTTGCCAAAAACTCAACAAATATCATCGAACAACCACCGTATTCACCTGATATGACTCCGGCTGACTTTTTTGTTCTCTTTCCAAAACTCAAATTACCACTTCAAGGCACCCGTTTTTAGTCGATAGAAGACATAAAAGAGAATTTGCGGCGAAAACTGAAGTCGATTCCGGAAAACGCGTTTAAAAAATGTTTCGATGATTGGATTCGTTGGCATAAGTGTATTATTTCGGAAGAAGCCTACTTTGAAAGCGATACAATAAATTTGAATAAATAATAAATATTTTGTGTTTTATTGATCAATTCCCGGTACTTTTTTGACAGAATGTATGTATATATACATGGTGTTTCGTTTTAAGTGATATGGTCGATTATCTCGCGAACTAATAATTTTATTGAAAAATTTTTCGAACGAAAGTTGCATGGCTTGAAGGGGGACACATGATGGAAATCTCGATTTGATCTTGAGTGACCTTCTCAAAATCAGGTCAAGGTCATTAATGTTTTTTTAAATAGAAAACCCAAATTTTTATTGCACATTCTTGTAGCTTATCTCGAGAGCTTTCCAAAACACTACAATAAAGTTATTTTTTATTAAATACTTTCCGAGTGATGCTTGAAAGACAGTATTTTGATATAAAATACAAAATATCTTGAGAAACATTCAGTTTTTTATATATATATATATATATATATATACACAGGGTGTCCGAAAAATTTTGGAAAAGCCGAAGTGTGCAGGTAGAACAGGTCAGATAAAATCAAGTAGAAAAGTTTACAAAGGAGCGTTCTACAAAGGACGAACACAGATCCTCGCGTCAAACCCTATCCGGATAAAGATCCGCGTTCGCTGCGGCGATTGTCTTTTGTAGATCGCGCCTCCCATCGCTTCGCCACAAGGCCGACCGGCTTCTATCATCTTGCAATGGGGAGATCTCTTCTCGTCGCGGGCTTTTACTCATGCGGATTGGCCTATCTTTTTAAATTAATTTCTCGTTAATTATTACGAAAACAACAAAGTGGTAAAGGACTTTTCTACTTGATTTTACCTGTTCTACTTGCACACTTCGGCTTTTCCAAAATTATTCAGACACTCTGTATAATCTGTGAAAATTTTATTTAATTATAAATATTGACAGTGCATGTTTGCTAAATCACCTAATACTAATGTTACGTTAAATTTAACACAACACATTTTATAAAAATTCGATAAAAACATACTTTCTAGAGATAAAAATAAAACTTACGTTTGAAAAATTTACTGCGTATAATAAAAGATCCATCGCAATTGGAGGAACCTAAAAGAAATGGTATTTTAACCCCGCTGGATATAAACGTCTCTAGATCTTCCGGAAAAACTGGATTCGATGATTCGTAATCCAAAGAAGGTTTAAATACCGAATCAAAACGGTTTTGCTCCTGCAAAAAGAATATTATTGAAGAAAGTATTCTATTTTCATAATAAAAAACAATAATATTTGTTGCTCTAATTATAATTAAATATTTAGATAATTACTATTTCCATCAACCGAAACTTGTCTTCAGTCTTTATAAGCTTTTTCGCATCAATTGTTTTGAGAAACTCGTAAGCGACTTTCGGATCCGCGGTCGCTTTTCCAAGTTTCTCAGCGAGCTGAAAACCTTTGTTCATCGAATGTGGTTGTCGTTCAGTAAAAGCCCAAGGGCATTTCATAGTACCGCTTTGCGCTATCGCTTTATGAAATAAACCTGTAAAACAAAGTCATAGCAAGTTAGTTTAGTACGTCTTGTTATGATACAATCTTTCTTCTTCCTTCTTCGTAATTTACATACTATCTTAGAATCGATCATGTTCTTATAATTATTGATTCCTTAATTATTTTGTAATCGATTTTATCTTCTCTCTTTTTTTTCTCTCTCTTTCTCTCGATCTATCTTGGAAAGTTGTTTTATAAATTAGTTGCTTTATATATAAATTTTAACATTTTATTTTATTAATATAATTTTGTAATTAAATCATAAAATAAAACAAATAGAAGTATCAGATCGTATCGTTTTATCAACCACATTATATATACATATCTTTTTCAGAGCCAAAACATGTATATATAATGTGGTTGATAAAACTATTACAAACATTCATTAAAACATGTCGCAACCGAATTGTACATACGTAGACGCGTTTCGGCGCACTGAGCTTCAGTAACACAAAATTTAAAACAAATACAGTTCAACAATGCCGAGTAGAAAGGCCCTGTGGGGAACGCAATCTCGTTGTCACAGATGTTGATATAATCATGGTTTTTGAAGAGTTGATGTCAGTGACTCCCTCGAATTGGAAATGTCCGTGGAGTGATAACCAAAAGAACGCACTATATGATAATGAGAAGAAAGAGGAGCAAGAATTGCATTATTCAGAGTTTGATGAAAATCATAAGTTATTCGTAATAGTTATTTTTACTGATTGATAAGAAGTAATTTCTATATGAAATTAAGAATATTTGGATTTATTAACAATATCTGTTCTTGCTCTTCTTAGTCTTATTATATGATCTTTCTTGTCAGAACGTCTTAATAGGTGTTAATATAGAGACGAACTGAGCATGAAGATCAAAAAGACGGTCATCAATAACACAGACATAATAACATAAGATTAAGAAGAGGAAAGCACCAAACGATAATGTATTATTATCTGTATATTTGAAAGTGATAAAGTCATAGATGTTTTTAATACTATTGTTTAGCAAGTTTTGAAATAATTTCTAAGTAAGCCTCGTTCAATTGTTCGGAATCTTATTGTAAATTAATGCTTACTTTTTTTTATATGGATCATTTCAGATATTAAACATTTTTGATAATTGTATTCGGTATCGAGAATTCTAACATCATCCCAGTCAAGCGAATGGTTATATTTTAACATGTGTTCAGTAACTACCGAATGCTTTGATGAGTCAAGTCTTACATTGTATCTATGTTCTTTTATTCTTGTCGAAAGTTGTCTTTTGGTTTGTCCAACATAAGATGCATCACAGTCTTTACATTGAACCTTATAAATGACATTGCTCTTTTTGAGCTTTTCCGTTTTATCTTTTTGTACCTTGATAAATTTGTTCAATTTATTGATGCATCTTAATCCTAAGTTTATATCAGAATTATTAATTTGAGCAGATATTTTGTTAGTGACATTTTTGATGTACGGTAAGACTAAATATTGTTTCTGGTTATTAGTATTCGAGCTGTTTGTAATTAAAATTTGAATTAATTATATAGAAACTGTAAATAAGAAATATTTAAAATGTTAAATATAATTACTTGAAATTAACTGAGAGAGAAGAGAATATTATCTAATTTAATAGATTTATAGAGTTTTTTATTATTCAAACGTATCAGCGTTTGAATGTTTTTATTGATGAACAATTGCGATCAAATTATAAATAAATTCGTAATTTAATGGAATGAGATTTGCGGATTCTCAAATTATTGTGAGTATATCGATAAATCTATCAATAAAACATATTGCACCTTTAGCTAATGGAGTCAGAGTCAAACAATGTACGATGGCTCCACCAGCACTTCCGCCGAAGATTGTAACATTTTCTGGATCTCCACCGAATTTTGATATATTTTTCTGCACCCATTTTAACGCCATAATTACATCCTTCAGACCTTGATTACCTGTTGCTACTTTATCATTAAGGTTTAGGAAACCTGAAGTTATTAATGTATTTTTTTTTCACTAATGGTAATTTGTTTAAATTAAAAGTAAATGGCTACTTATATCTCAAGTAAATCACGCTAAAACTTGTTTCTAGCACTAATCGTATAAGAGGCAAAAAGTAAATAAAAAACATAGATTACACTGGTCGACAAAATTCGGTCATAAAAAACTTCGGAGATGAAAGTAGCTAATCTTTGTCAATTTTGGGTCGCTGAATCCGAATCCGATAATGAAAATTTTTGATTGGCTCTGGTTTCCAAGAAATATGGCGTCAAAGTTGCAAAAAGCCTCGTTTTTGGCAATATTTCAGGAGGCATATCTTTTGACAGAGACTAGATAAAGGGTTCAATAATGGCTTAAAATAATGCTTATACCTTGCACTTTAAGATAAAAAATAGAAAATAATTAAATAAAAAAAAAATCGCTTTAAATGGTCATTTGTTTGAACGCGTCTAAAACCTGGCTGACCCTGACAGGTCGGTAACTACTGCGCGCTATGCGCTCTAGAGCGCAACATTGGGTGAGCGGGATAACCGATTTAAATCGAGTGTTACAAACACAAAGATGTATTTTTATTTAATATAACGTCTCTATAATATGTTTTAGAGCTTGCAGATTTAAATCTGCAGATTATAATCTGCAAGCTCTAAAACATATTATAGAGACGTTATATTAAATAAAAATACATCTTTGTGTTTGTAACACTCGATTTAAATCGGTTATCCCGCTCACCCAATGTTGCGCTCTAGAGCGCATAGCGCGCAGTAGTTACCGACCTGTCAGGGTCAGCCAGGTTTTAGACGCGTTCAAACAAATGACCATTTAAAGCGATTTTTTTTTTATTTAATTATTTTCTATTTTTTATCTTAAAGTGCAAGGTATAAGCATTATTTTAAGCCATTATTGAACCCTTTATCTAGTCTCTGTCAAAAGATATGCCTCCTGAAATATTGCCAAAAACGAGGCTTTTTGCAACTTTGACGCCATATTTCTTGGAAACCAGAGCCAATCAAAAATTTTCATTATCGGATTCGGATTCAGCGACCCAAAATTGACAAAGATTAGCTACTTTCATCTCCGAAGTTTTTTGTCGACCAGTGTTATAGACGTCGTATAAACACATGTGGATTTAACTTTTTTTCTTTTATATGTCGTTTCTTTTATGTATCTCTATATTTTTTTCATGTTTGACTTTCAGAATGTATAGTCTGTAAAACTCAATATATTCAATTGCAATAATCGTTGAAATAGATATAATGTCAACACTGTAAGTACCACATATGACATAAAATGACTGTATAATGTACAAAACGAATAATGTACCTAGAACGCCTAGTCTATAATTCAAGGTAACCAAAAGTACATCTTTCTGCATGATGTAATCGGGACCATAGAAGAGCGCATCACCGGAACCCAGAGAAAAACCACCGCCGTGTATCCACACCATAACCGTATGTTTTTTCGAGGGTTTAATTTTTGTTGTGTACACATTTAAATAGAGACAATCTTCATCGCCTACAATTTCGTGTGTGAAAGGACTCATTTGAACGGCGATGTTTCCGTATTTCGAGGCATCTCTATCACCGGACCATGGTTCCGCTGGCATCGGATCCTAAATACATAAAATCCGTTCAAAATTCATATATTAGGATTTTTCAAAATTTGCGTGCACCATGCGATTCTTTATATATCAAGAGAAACAACCTTTTCTTTACGCAAAATTGCGTTTGTGTAGTAATTGTTAAATAAGATCAATTTAAAGCTAACGAATACGCGCGATAAGTTTTACGTGAATCAGAAAGAAATGACGTGCGCACTGAACGTCTATTATTTCATTATGTCTCTTTCGTAACAAATATCTTTAAACTTACTAATTTATATTCTGAATAAATTGTTTAAAAAATTGAAATACTAATTCATTTATGTTAAAAATAAATTAATAAATGTTTATGATCAGTCATTTCTCCAAATAATCGTGCCTGAAAATTTTTTATTGCAATTTTCTTTGCTGTCTGGTGTTGTTCATTAAAATATTTTCTTAATAACAATATTTTATTCTTGGAAAAGACAACGACAAAAACACTGAGAATGTATGTAATCACCTAACCTTCCAAGATTTTGGGAGTTAAGGCGTCAGCCCAATTCCCTAGCACTTGTAAAAATCTAAACTTACTAAAAAGTAACGGAAAGCTTAGAGAGGCATGAAAGTTGGGTATCAGAAAACGTCGTTGGACGTTACAAAAAGCATATACAGGATGGCCCCGAACGTTTCGGCGATATTTTGAGATTTTATAGGAAATTTGATTCTGAATCAAAAATTTCTTATAAACATGGGTCGAAAAATGCTTCCTTAAAAAGTTATCGTCCAAAAACCTCTGAAATTACACGCGAATCACAGCGATCTTGAAATCTCTCGATTTTTGATAGTCGCCCGATCCTTTGTTAACAAAGTTCATCGAGAGTTAGAAGTATTTGATGGCAATGTGGAAAGTGTTGCCAAGCGCAAAAAACATGAAACAGGACTCTGCTCCTTCACACAAAGCAATGAGAATGCAAGATTGGATGTCCGAGGGTGTCTACATGATCACATAACCCCAAACATGTGGCCCTCCCAGCTCCCCGGATCTTAATCCTTTAGATTATTATGTATGGGGCGTTGTTGAACGGGAGACCAATAAACATCCCCATAACACTCTTGATTCCCTCAGAGCAGTTATTACCAGAGTAATGACCCATATGGACGAGGATCACTTGATTCGAGCATGCAAACGTTTTCGGCAAAGAATTGAAGCTGTTATTGCTGTTGAAGGGGATTTTATCGAATAACTGTATAGCACAGAGGTCACTTACTTTGCTGTAAAAGTTTTATTAAAATAAAACAAGTTTTCTAAAAAATATACAAATTTTAGTTTTTAAGTCAATATGTCCTCAAATACCTGACGCACCCTGTATATATTAACATATGTATATATTAATATATGTATATATATATGTATATATATATATATATATATATGTATATATATTAAACGACACTTTTCTTAAAATGTGATAAGCATTAAGTTAAAACTAAAAAATTAATTATTTTTTTTTATTAATAATTACATAAAGTAAATAGTTTTATTAGTGTTGTTTGTTTAATCATAATTTTTTCTGAAAGCTGACTGTTTTGTTTTTTTTTATATTTTTTCCTAAAAAGCGATAAGCGATCAGTTAGGTAAAATTAACATTAAAATTAACTCATTTACCTCATTTTGAAAATGTATTTGTAATAATAGAGTTTTACTTACTTTGAATCTAAGTATTCCAATCGGTGGTGTGGCATATGGTATTCCTCGGAAGGCAATGTAATTGTCACCGTAAAAACTTTTCTCTACGATACCAATTAACTTTCCTTCGCGGACGCATATTTCAACTCTGCTGTTGTCCATGTTGAATACTACACTCGAGAACTAACGACAAGGAAATGACAAATCAGATCAACGGTATACGAGCGAGAGGTCATAAAAAATGATACATATAATGAATATTGTTAAACGAAACGTGCATATATTGAAGGTCGTACATAAATATCGAAGGTTATACGCGTTTCGACTTACAAAGTCTTCCTCAGCAACATAAATTCAACAAATAGATTTAGTTCTTATAACTCAATTCCTTTTTTTATCGGAGAGTCCCGAAGTCATATGTTTTTCTCTCATTGAGTCATCTCACAGGACACGATCACATCAATCACGGTGACATCAATTGTCATTAATTCTTGCAATGATAAAGTAAGAAACACAACGCTAACTATTAAGTGTTATTAAAAAAGTGTAATTAAAAAAAAAAGATGATGATAGTTCAGTAAAATTTAGAGTTAATTTTTCTTTAAAGAAAATATTAACTATGAGACTAAAACTGAGAGGTATTCTCCAGGAAAAATTTTGATACGAAGATTTTAAAGTTTAGTTCAACCCGGAAGACAATTTTAGGTAAGAAATTAGTCAAAATTAGTTTTCAATTTAAAAGAAAAACAATTGAGTATATGCGTATATTATAAAAAATAAATGAATAAGCTACGATCCAGGATATAAAAGGATATAACTATAAGAGAGAATATATATTTTAGAAATGATATGTCTGTGCGCGCGCGTGTGTATGTGTGTGTGTGTGTGTGCGTGCACGCGCGCTCGTGTATAACATTAACAAGAAACATGCAAAATTTAATACAATAATAAATGTAACAATATTTTATTATTTTTTTCTAATTTTTAACAAAAAATCTTTAGTCAATATTCAATTAAAGTTACTTAAAACAGTGACAAGTAACGTTGCATGATTACTAGTACTTTTAAGTTTAATTCATGAAAAACTTCATATTTCCAATAAGTCGTAGTTTGTAAAACATTAATCTCCATATTTCTACTAAAACTGATCTTAAAGTTAAAAGAAATAACAATAGAATGTGCTTACAGTCCATTGTTTAAATTAATTCAAAAATAGAGAAATAATAAAAGAAGATTTATTATTATATATAATCACAAAAGGTACCCCGAAAAATTCAATTTATTAGCAGCTTAACTTATTTTTCTTCTCTTCCCAATTTCAGCTTTCTTCTCCTTTACGAAAGACTTTCATTTGCAAATTTATATCAATATTCAAATAATTATAATTTCCGCTTTGTGAACTTGTCACCGGCAACCACAAATTTGTAATAGGCGTAGGATTTCTAAATAAAATTAATAATTAATCATTAATTCGTGACTAATAAAATTAAAATATCGTGATTAAAAAGTTACACTTAAAATTCGAGAAAAAATAGATCATATTTTGCATACTCTGTTTTAGCAAAATCTGTCCACATTTGGGTTAAACAATTTATCATCTTATAATCTTCGGAATCAAGTGCAGGTGGTGACAAGCCGAAATTATTTATTATATAAGGATAAAACAAGTATCCCAATTCCTCACAATGAGACGCACCTGTAAAAAAATGTTATTTAAATGTTAAGTAAATTTATAAATTGATCTTCTAAATACTTAAAAGACAATTTACTTTTTAAATTGAATACTATAAAATGGAACCATTTTTGTTTCTTTAAAATCATGTAGGTTAGAAATTGAAAAATTTAGAAACATTCGAAATTATTAATGTTAATTACAATAGTTGTGATATATATATATATATATATATATATATATATATATTTTTTTTTAAAGAAAATATTTTAAATAAAAATGGTTTTATTTTATAGTATTTAATTTAAAAAGTAAATTGTCTTTTAAGTATTATATATTTAGAAGATTAATTTATAAATTTACTTAACAGTTAAATAACTATATATATATATATAACTATGTACATAACAGGTGAGGTTAGCAACCTGAATATTGTCAAAAAAAGAGGAATACTTACAGAACTTACAGAACCATTGTGGTCTCGAAGAGACACAAGCGGTGGATGAAACAGGCTCTAGATCTAATATAAGAGGAAGAAGAAGATGATACATGTATATAGATAAATAGACACAGATTATATACTAATAGTAATAGATAATAAGTAGAGGATAAGTAAGAGGAAAACAGATATTATCATTATATAATGATTACGTAATAAAACTGATTGGTAGTTTTATCAGTATCATTTAATCGTAATTTAAAAAAAACTGATTTTTCGTATTTTTTTGTATTTTCTTAAAATGTGATAAGCAATCAATTAAGTTAAAATTAAAATTAATTTTTTTAATTGTTTATTTTTTGTATGTAGAACGTGAACGTTTCGGCTTCAATTTAGGCCATCAACATTATATATAATATCAGCATTATAATGTCAGCATTATATATAATTATATATAATAATTATTCTCGCAAGTGCATTCTTCAGGATCCGAATAATGACTACATGGTGATCGTTTATAACAACTAAGATGTCATGTGACGGCAACGAATTGAAACGGTAAACTTATCGAACAGTCCTGATTAGAGATCTAAAAAGATGAATAATACGTGATCATAAAAGTATTTTTCAATAAACTGGAGCAATGGATATACATAACGTCTAATGTGATGTAACGGATACTCCTAAATTAGCTTTAAACAGTGACTACTAAGCATACTAGGGAACATAAATAAGACTAATCACGAGGTCAAGACGTGGTGGTACGCAATTGTAACTATAAGTAAGTGTTATAAACATAATTGTTATAAACATATTATTGTTATAATCTTTGATATGACGGAAAAATCTCGATGCACGATTTGACGAATATGAAGTATAAAAATATTATAATGTAAGAAATAAATATGAAAATATAATAAATTAATAAAATAAATACATAAATAGATAATTAAATAAAATAAATAAAAATAAAATAAATATATAGATAAAATAAAAGAATATAAATATAAAAAGACTGTAAAAATGAAAAGATAAAAATAAAAATAAAAATAAAAATAAAAAAAAATAAAATTAAAATTAAATAACACATTCAAAACTCTCCTTCGCCAATGAATATTAATAAACGGACTCCAATTTTTCTTCGACTTGTCTGGCCAATTTTATTATTAACTGTTAATATTACGTTTCGACCTCTAATTTGGGTCCTTATCAAGTGTATAAAGCTTACATAACATATATAACTATGCAAATGGACCACACAATGACATCTGTCTAGTTGATATTGCGCCCAAACTACATCAGTCTAGATTAAAGTTGAGGGATGTCAGTAATAGATCGAAGTGTGTACAATTAAGCAAATTCTAAAATTTATATATTCTTTTGTGCGTTACAGATTCAGTCAAATTCGAATTAAAAACAGCAGCGTCTCTTTGTGTAGGACACGTTATATTATACAGACATTTACAGTAAGCGACTGTTATAACTACGCGAGATAGACCAATGTCAGACCATATCACAGTAAATAGTAAATACTCGTAGATATATGTCATGTGTCAAATAATAAAGTCATATAAACATTGCCGATGTGTTAATAACAGTTAAAACTAAAGACTATTCAAAATAATAAAAAACGATGCGAAAAATGTAATACTCGTATAAGCATTAATAATAATGATATTCGAAATATCAAAATTAGTGCAGAAAACTAAATAACGTCGATGACCTTATCATACATTGTAGTGAGTTTCTCCGTGTCACTTTGCAAATTTATAGTATTGCAATATTTCTTATATAGTATTGCAATATTTCTTTATAAAAAGTATTTCAGCAATCTCTCTTTTTATTGTTTGGTTCTTTATGCAAGATTTCCAGTTTCTTCTAATCGAATTCATGAGCATGTGCAATGTAATGCTTACTAACAACAGAGAGATCATCTCGACGTCTTTTTATATCATTATAGTGTTCGTTGACGCGTGTTTGAAGATGCTCTCTTTGTCTGACCAATGTATGAAGCTTCACATTGAGTACAATTTAATTTGTAGACTATTTCTGTTTGTTTTAGATCATTAGATCAGACAATCCATCCTTGCATCTTCTAACTATACCGTTCAGTTTCTTAGGAACCAAAAACACAATGTCGACTTCACATTTTTTAAATCTTCTATCTAAGTTTTCGCTGAAACCTTTTACGAACGGAATAACCATTCGATTTTTCGCAGCGCTCGATGGCAATCGGTGTGTTGCAATCCGCCGTGTGACTCTCCAAAACACTGACAATGAGTCTACCCCTGATGTAATGTGTAGCGGGAAACATACATGATTTATTTACATATCTTAATCTTTATTTTGATCAATATATAACATTTTCGGTAACAAAAGTCAGTTTAAAATTTCATCCAGAAAAAAATATTAATATGTCTATACATTGTAAATTCCATAACAATATTGGATATAACAATATTAATTTTTATCATCCTCTTTTATAAATATTTTATATGAATGTGATTTTAAATACAAAAAATATTTTTGAAAAATAATATTTGTCACAAAATATTTATCAAATCAAATGTAGAAATTAAAAAACATAATTTTAATGTAAAGAATATTTTAGCAGATAAAATCTCATAACTTGTGTTTCATATTCTTCCAATCGCATCGCTGTTCTCCTTTACGAATGATTTCCATCCGAGGCTCAATATCAATATTTAAATAATTATATACATCTCCGTGTTTTAATGGATTCCATTTAATCGGAGTCAAATCTGTAATAGCAGGCGTTGGATCTCTATAAATTGAAAATTAAATATTAATATGCAATTATAAAATTTCTGTAATGTTCGAAAAAATATTAAGTTTATCGTACCCCCTTTTAGCAAAATCTGTCCACATTTGGGTCAAACAATTTATCATCTTATAATCTTCCGAATCAACTGCAGGTGGTGACAATCCGAAATCTTTCATCATATAAGGAAAAAATAAATGAAATAAATCTTCGCCGTGACTCACTCCTGCAAAATTATCATACAATAGATGAATCTTAAAAATACAAACTAAATTTTCATTTTAAAGTAATTAATGTTTATAAATATTGCAAAATAATCTTTAATCTTTTCAAATAAAATATCTTTAGGTGTTTGATACGTTCGATTTCTTATAACAACATGTAGAAACTCAGAGACGTTTGTTAACATTAAAACATAATATGAGTGTTTTCCTTAGATTAATTTTTAGATCAATTTTTATGTGGTTTTAAATAAAATAGAGATATTACCGGGAAGCGTAACACCCATTATTTGCTTTGCGAGTTCGCTTTCATATGAAAATTTATACAGATACGTCGGCGTATAACCAGCAGAACTCATTTGGATATCTGCCACTTCCATGATACCACGATTGAATAAAATATCACCAAGAAAATCAGCGTAATTTATTAGAGTTTCTTCTGATATTGCTTTGTTACCAAAATATAAAAATCGTAATTCTTCGACTGTAATCGGTATCTCTTGCAATGCAGATAAAACTTTGGGCATTATAGCCTTCTTAAAATCGGAATCAACTTGTTTAAGTGCTTCCTTACTTATTCCTGAAACGATTTTAAGAACTTTATTGTTTTTAATAATTATACAGATCATTGTATAGCAAATGGATAACAGTGTAGAGACACATAATATTAAAAATGTTTAAGTTGATACACAATATACAGGGTGTTCGATCGCAATACGAACCTCTCGTGTGGAAGTAGGAAGAATCGAGATAAACAAAAATGTCCTTTACCATTTTACGATATTTGCAATAATTATCGAATTATTAAATGTTAAAGTCGTACGAATGAGAGCGCGCGGAAAGAAGCGCTCGTGTCGCTTGAACTATAGCACGACCCAGTGTGTCAGCATTGGCTGCGATCATATATGTAATACTCCTATATTGCTAGTAGAGTGCCGATTTCGGGTCAAACATTACGGTACAGACGTATAATAGTCTCTCTCTCAAGTACGCTTCAGCTGCTTTGTGCGCATGCGCTAACGTTAGTCAGACACGACCAGGTGATGTTTTCTCTTTTCGTGTTCTTTCCGTCTCATTTTCTAATGTTTAGCCTCTCACTCACACTCACTCAATAGACGCGCCTGCGCATAACGAGGCTTAAACTTCTGACCATGTTTGGAAATCGTGCGTCTCTCTTTTATGGGCCTCGATCCTCTCATTGAAAAGATACGGAACTATAGGAATATTACATATATGGCTGCGATGTGGTGAGAGACGGGCAGCGACATGCTGACACAGCCTTCCCCTAGCCTTGTACCGAGCAGCCAATGCTGACACACTGGGTCGTGCTATAGTTCAGGCGACACGAGCGCTTCTCTCCGCGCGCTCTCATTCGTATGACTTTAACATTTAATAATTCGATAATTATTGCAAATATTGTAAAATGGTACAGGACATTTTTGTTTATCTCGATACACTTTATATTAATGTGTGATATTCTCAGGTTTATATAGTATGAAAATTCATATGCTAGAATGCAAGAAATTTAGCAAACACGCATGCAAATGCTCTCACGTACTGAAAAATGTACTGCTTATGAAAAGAGACCCTTCGCAACTGGTATTTCCTAAAAGGAATGGCACTTTAACTCCGCGATGTATTAACGTGTTTGGGTGTTCCGGGAAGAATGGATTCGATGATTCGTAATCTAAACTGGGTGTAAATATTGCAATATTTTGTAAACGATCCTGTAAAAAATGTATTATTAATAAAAATATTTAATACCACTTCACATGTTCATATTAATATTCAATCGCGCTTGTATGAAATAATTTAATAAAATAATTTAATAGATATACATATAAATAATTTAATATAAATAATTTAATAAAATATTGAGATACATACTGTTTCTGTGACAAGAAATTTTGGTACAGTGTTTACGAGTTTTTTCGCATCAATTGTTTTAAGAAATTCGTAGGCAACTTTCGGATCTGATGTAGTTTTCCCAAGTTTCTCGGCAAGTTGAAAACTTCTATTCATCATATTGTTCGTCCATTCAGTCAAAGTCCAAGGATTCGTGGCGACACCGCTTTGTGATATCGCTTTATGAAATAAACCTGTAAAATTCGATTTAGATTAATTAATTAATTATAAAATCTTGTTTGTCATTCTTTCAGTTTAGCAATATACTATTAATATATTATCTTAGTATCCGATAAGTATTTCTTTAATCACTGTATTTTCTTAATCACTTTAGAATCGATTTTATTATTGAGAAAATATTTTAAGAAAAATTATTAATTACTATTATTTCTTACAATCTTCAAATTCTAACATTATACATAAATTTATAATTGAAATTTTAATTAAAATTTAAAAAATTTTAAACAGAAATGTTTCTAAAATATATTAGGACCTTGAATAAGTTCTCGCTGTTTTCCAACAGATGACCAGAACTGCGTGCGTGTAGTTTAAGATGATAACGCATTTATAGGGAAGTACTATAAGCAAGCTTGAAATTCAGTGTATGTCATTGCGCCGAAGTGTAAACAACTTTTTTTTTCATAGTGTTAAACATGTCGAGTTTCGTGCCAAAAAAAGAGTATTTGCGGGGAATTTTACTGCACTACTTTATTCAAAAAAAATCTGCAGCTGAAGAATTCTCAGCAGCACATAGAATTCTTGTTGAGACTTACGGCGACCATGGTCTGTCGGAAACAACATGCAGAGATTGGTTTAGACGCTTCAAAAATAATGATTTTGATGTTGAAGATAAAAGATAAAGAACGCTTTGGTGCATCGAAAAAGTTTGAAGACAAAGAATTGGAGGCATTACTTCATGAAGACTCATGTCAGACACTAACTGAACTTGCAGAATCATTAGGAGTATTTTTTCCTGTTTTTTTTTTTAAATAAAGCATTAATTTTCACGAAAAAACAGCGAGAACTTATTCAAGGTACTAATACTTTTCAAATTAATTTTATAGTAATAGATTTGTTATTCAGAAAGAAAGAAGAGAGAGAGAGAGAGAGAGGAAGGAGAAAAAAGAAAAAAAACTTAAGCAAACAGCTTTTTTGCCTTAGAACAATTAATAGTAATATTTCTGCTAAGAGTCATTTTTGCTTTAAATGACGCAAAGATAATATCAACAAGATGATATGAATATTTGTATCAATGTTTGACTGTTTTCGTTGAGGAAAAATCGAGTTCAAAATGACTAATGATTCTTTAAATATTATGTAGGATAAAATTTGTGGATTTTCATCATGTATCAAATGTGTAAGTTGTACCTTCGCTCAACGGAGACAGAGTTAGATAATGCACGATAGCTCCACCAGCACTTTCGCCAAAGATAGTGATGTTTTTTGGATCTCCACCGAAATGTAATATATTTGTTTGGATCCATCGTAATGCCATAACTACATCCTTTAGACCTTGATTACCCGTTGCCATTTTGTCGTTGAGATTTAGAAAACCTAAAGTAATTAATGCGGTTTTTATTTGCAAATTTAATTAACCAAAATAAAAAAGTAGATGGTTTATAACATCTAATAGTAAAATTCATTAATGGTAATAATTCTGTTTTTAAAAACATTTTTGCTTTAAATGACACAAAGATACCAACAATGAATGTTGTAAGTAGCATACATACGTAGGTGCAAAATTTCTCATTGCTTTAAAAATATGAGTTATTTTAACAATAAAAATTAGCACACAAAATGATTTCTTTGAAAAAAGAAGTCTAAAAATGTTTATTCTGGAAACCTACGAGTAAGTATGTTTGTTGCACCATTTCATATCGAGCTAACATGCAACGTACCGAGAACCCCTAATCTGTAATTTAGTGTAATCAGTACCACATCCTTCCGAACAATATAATCAGGACCATACAAGGTAGCATCACCGGAACCAACGTTAAAAGCACCACCATGTATCCACACCATAACTGGACGTTTTTTCACAATATCCATAGTATATACGTTCAGGTAGAGGCAATCTTCGTCGCCCACCGTTTCTCGTGTCATCATATCAATTTGAACAGCGATGTTTCCATATTTTGAGGCATCTCTACCGCCAGACCATGTTTCTGGTGGTAACGGATCCTGTATAGATATAAACATTGTTTTTATTTAGAATTAATCTGACATAATATTATTTTTGTAACAAGAAACGCGTGCGTGCGATTACAGGTTGTCCTAAATTCTGTAATCTGCCTTACGGTTGGTCCGTAAATGTATGGAGAAAATTGACAAATTTTCAATATAAATGGTTAACGACGTATCGATTCTTCATATCTCAAGAAAGTTTTTCATTTCGAATACAATGATTTGACATTTTTGTTCATATCTATGTCGTCAACAAGCGAATGATTAATTATGAAGAGAGCGCAAAGTTCATAATTGCGCATAAATAAAGTTCTTGAATTATGTAATCATAAAAACATAAATTAGCAAGCTCGTTGTATGCTAAGCAATCTTCTAAAAAATAGTCAGACTAGTGAACGAGCGGAAATAAGTGTTAAACAAATGAAAATTTATTCTCTAGTGTTAATGAGAACATGTAAATGTTTCAACTGTAATATCAGTCTTCTTCATTAAGTAAATAAGAAATCTTACACTATAATTAATGTTTAAATTAAAATAATATAAATTAACAAAATTAAGAATTAATTTACATAAATTTAAATTAAGAATTAATTTAAAAATCATTTACGAGAATATAGGATAATAGGGGTTATGACAAAAGTAGACACATTATTGTTTGTAGTAGATTGGTTATAAATAAATTGTAGTGTATATTACGTAATTTCTTGTAGTGTATATTACGTAATTTCTTGCAGGTCTGATGTTAAAAAGATGTAAAGCGTAATAAAGCTTAATGTTCGTTTGGAGACGAGAATATGTTGGTCAATAGTTAGTTAGTAGCCTTTGATCAATTACGTCAGAGAGAATAAGATTGAAGACATAAAAGTGTTCAGTAAAAGTGTCAATGTGTGAAGTATTCAATGTCGAATGTTTCTCGGAACTCAGATTAAGATATTAATTAATTAATTGAAAATGAAAGATGTATGTTGAAAGTAATAAAAACTCACACAAAATTTATATATGGATGTAAAACAAAAGAAGAAATATTGTATGTGTTTAACAGTTTCTCATAAGCCTTTTATTTGTATCGAGTTTATTTTATGACTGAGGATGTTAAAAGGTTAGCAACATTATGTTAAGAACACCTCGGAAAAATGATTTTCAGAGATATTAGGAGGAAAGTTTTCATCGAGAATCAAAATATACAGAGAAATTTGATGTCTTTATTTTGGTTGATTCTTTTTTTCTTCTTTTTGATGTGTATCATTTCTGAAATGAGTTTTATGAAAATTCTTTTCTATCAAGGATCTGAACATTGTTCCAGTTGAAACTGTGGTGTAGATTTAAAATGTGTCCCGAGACCACCGAGTGTCTCGAAAGATCTGACTCAATGTTACTAGTATGTTCCTTAATTCTAGTGCTTAACTGTCTTGTTTGGTCGACACATGACTCATTCACAGTTATAGCATACCCTTATAAAAATTTTTCAACGCTTTTACACCTCATATAGGTCGTTTTTAGCCCGCTTTTAGCCCGTTTTATCATTTTTATGTCCGCACTCTCAAGCACGCTTAGTCTATTGCGAAAGAGCATGACAAGTATACGCGAGTATGTGTATAAGTATTTTTTAGTGGATTGTCCGTTTTTAACACTCGTTTTTCAGTCAATGAGTGACAATACGTTAATACGTTCCTTTTTTACTCACAAAGATGAGGACGAAGTAAGTTGTCCGTTTTCAATACTCAATTTTCCGTTGATGAGTAACAACACGTTATTACGTTTCTTTTTTACTCACAAGAAAATATCCGCGGATTGTCTCTAAATTGAAGTACATTTATTCTACAAACTTAAAAATATGTCCACGAATTTTTATAATTTATATAAATTTATATAAATGTTTTAAACTACTATAAATAAATGAACAATTATAATGATTGATTATTTGATTATTTGATTTCAAAAGCTGCGTTCCAATATTCATTGCAAATATTGAAAATCTATAGTTTACGTCACATACACTATAGATTTTCAGTACTTGCAGTGAATATCGAAACGCAGCCAAAATGTGCTATGTGAGTATTTATGAGTGCTAAACGAGTATTTTTTGCTCGTAGCTAAATGTACGTTTTTACACCTCAAATTTACACACAGCACGTATTTACCACTCAAAAATACTCATAAGAATACGTTATTACCACTCGGATATACTCGTACGCAATCCGTTTTAACCACTCATTTTTACGGAAAATTGCCCCTTTGCGCCCTAAAAACGGATCATACTCATTGAATCAAATGTACGTTTTTACCACTCAAACTGACCGTTTTCGCCGGTCAAAAACGGGCCAAAAACGGTGAAAAATTTTTATAAGGGTATTTTATATATTACATTTGAATTTGATGGATGGTTATTTTTATCTTTGACAAATTCATTGCATTATTATTTATTATTAAAACATGTATTCTATCAGTAATTGTTATATTAATTTTTTATTTTGTCAATAACAATTTCTTGAAAATATTATACGTAATATAAAAATCTTTGCATTGCTTGAATATCTGTATACATATTTGAACTACAAAAATTTCAAATTGCTTGCGCAACTTTTTCTTGTACACCGTATGTGTCCTTGAAGTCGCAATACGTTAAAAACAATAGAATTTAGGCAGAAAATTAATCGACTAGTTACAAGTAAGCATTTTCGGGAATGGTAGTTAGCTCGGAAAGAACACGCTCTACTGTGATTGATCGATTTATCGCTTAAGTTTTACTGTTCATATTTTTGTTTTTACATGTTTTCAGTTACACGAATCTTATAACAAAAAGATTAAACTGGAAATAAATCATTGCACCTATTCGAATCATAAAAATTTAGAAATTTACTGTCGCAGTTATATCTATATTAATATGTGAAGAATTCATTCGTATTATATTTTAATTAAAATTTTAATTTTCCGTAAGTTACTATTTGATATATAATATGTTAATGAAAAGCTTGATATATATGTATTATCAATCAATTGTTTGCTATAAGAAATCTAGTAATTATAATAATAAAGCTTGAGAAAAGTTTAAGGCTAAAAAGTTAAAGGCTTTTTTATTTTATATAAGACTTTTTTATATTACTGTATTATTTGATATGTATTATTTGTATATATCATTGATACAGCAATTGAATTGATTAAATTAAATTTAAATTTAAAAAATTTATTATTAGTCGAAAATATAAATTGTAAATTACGAAAGAATGGATACTAATTGTAATTTTTTGCAGTAGTAGTACAATCAGATTTTATTTAATTTTATATTTACATTTGTCATTATTCTCTGAATATCGTGCAAATGTACACAAATGTAAAGAGCAATAAATAATCTGTATAATTTGCCAATTTAGTTTAAATGTAAAAAAATAATCCGACATGATAAATAATAGCCATTTTTTTATTAAATTAGTTTGTTTTTTTTATTAAATCAATAAGTTAAATCAAGTTAATTCAATTATAATTTTTTAAACTTAATTTTGTATCTTTCTAATTCAAAATCTAAAGAATGACAGATGAGAAAAGCGAACTGTCAGTTAAATCAAGAGTATTAAACGCTTATGCTGAATGTGTCTATGGCAATGGAATGTTATTCACCTTGAATCTGAGCTCACCAACAGGCGGTTTCGCATATGGTATTCCTCGAAAGGCAATATAACGACCACCATAGACAGTCTCCTCAACGATACCAATTAATCTTCCTTCACGCACGTATACGTCCACTCGGTTATTGTTCATGATGGATACGGTGTAAGAACAACGAAAGAGCAACGTTAACGAATCCGCCAGTCTCTGTTATGTGACTACTGCGTGTGTCGAGACACGATTATGTAACCATACACACATATATGCATATATGCATACATGCATATATATATATATATGCATATACTCATGTAGTTGAATGTTGGTATTATAACAGGATAGACTCTGTTCGAAGACAGAGTGGAGATTAAATGAAGCAAAAGTTGCTGATTCATTGTTTTTTCATTGATATCGTTACCGTTATCAGATAACTTCGATGGGGCAAATATCATATACTACAGTATTTATATTTGACACAAATAATGCACAATAAGTGCACATCTCTCCTACTACAGCGATAAGCAGCGTAATAAATGGTATTTTGTGGTTTTGAAAAAATTAAAAACAATGATAAAATAACAATTTAATGTATGTAAATACGTAACTTTATACGATTGAAAAACTGGCACTATCAATGAATTTTGAATGGATTTGTAGATTTATTTGTATGATTAATATTTTTAATATAAATAAATTTTGAATATAAATTAAATAACAATAAGACAAGTCACGAGCAAATCAATTTATATGAACACAATTTTAATGAAACCACACAATATTAAACGTTTTGGCTTACAAAATCTTTATCAGTAATAGAAATAATGACAAAAACGGTATAATATAAGCATATTCTAAACGGCGCGCATAAAGAACAACAAGAAGCCAAACCGTGATTTTTCAGTATTTAATTCTGTAGAATTGAATTCGATGTAATTCCACCGTAAGAACCAAATCGTCATTGGTGGGTGAAAATGTGGTAGTCTTACTCTTATAAAAATTTTTCACCGTTTTTGGCCCGTTTTTGACCGGCGAAAACGGTCAGTTTGAGTGGTAAAAACGTACATTTGATTCAATGAGTATGATCCGTTTTTAGGGCGCAAAGGGGCAATTTTCCGTAAAAATGAGTGGTTAAAACGGATTGCGTACGAGTATATCCGAGTGGTAATAACGTATTCTTATGAGTATTTTTGAGTGGTAAATACGTGCTGTGTGTAAATTTGAGATGTAAAAACGTACATTTAGCTACGAGCAAAAAATACTCGTTTAGCACTCATAAATACTCACATAGCACATTTTGGCTGCGTTTCGATATTCACTGCAAGTACTGAAAATCTATAGTGTATGTGACGTAAACTATAGATTTTCAATATTTGCAATGAATATTGGAACGCAGCTTTTGAAATAAAATAATCAAATAATCAATCATTATAATTGTTCATTTATTTATAGTAGTTTAAAACATTTATATAAATTTATATAAATTATAAAAATTCGTGGACATATTTTTAAGTTTGTAGAATAAATGTACTTCAATTTAGAGACAATCCGCGGATATTTTCTTGTGAGTAAAAAAGAAACGTACTAACGTGTTGTTACTCATCAACGGAAAATTGAGTATTGAAAACGGACAACTTACTTCGTCCTCATCTTTGTGAGTAAAAAAGGAACGTATTAACGTATTGTCACTCATCGACTGAAAAACGAGTGTTAAAAACGGACAATCCACTAAAAAATACTCATACACATACTCACGTATACTCGTCATGCTCTTTCGCAATAGACTAAGCGTGCTTGAGAGTGCAAGAAACGGACATAAAAATGATAAAACGGGCTAAAAACGGGCTAAAAACGATCTATATGAGGTGTAAAAGCGGTGAAAAATTTTTATAAGGGTATCCATAAAATTTATTAGCTTATTGCTAGCTCTCTCCAGATTAGAATGTCTATAGAGCAAAATTCTAAAATAAAAAATCGATCGAACTCGATGAAAGCAATTTTTATGTTGCGGAGGAAACTAGTTTACTGTTCATTTATTTTTATCTGATTTCTTACTGTCAGTTATTTTAAATTTATTATTCTCAAACACTTTTTTACTGTTTTTTTAAGTCAGCGTAAATTAACATTCTCATGATACTAAGTTTAAATGACTGAGTGAGATAAAAAGAGGAATTTGTTACGAAACATTAAAGGCACTAGTTATTCATACACAATAGACAGTAGAGGGATAATCACACATATGAAAAAACAGTGACAGATTAAATGATAAGATTTTCAATTTTGTTATTGAGCCAAACACACCTTTAATACAATAATAATAAATAATAATAATAAATAATAATATTGTAATAATCCATATAAATAATAATAATAATCCGTTGGTTCATACAAATAAAAAATAGTTTATTAACTTGACTCAAAAAAACTCTTTCAATGTCTCTTGTTACAAATGGGTGGTGATTTTGTCTTCCTTTTGACAAAGGATTATACGAGTTTATTAAAGATTTGGAAAGGACTTCTAATAGACATAACTTGATATTATACATCAAACATCTAGTCGCAATGCAGTTATTTCTTATTTACATAATTTTACATTTAAAAAAAGATTTTAAATTCATTAGATTAAAAATTTAACTATCTATTAAGCTCAGTCTTTGAATTAGGTAAGGGAGAATAATCCGAATACCATTTTCATACGTGTAAATAAGAGAAATGTGATTCTGTTGCTCTGGAGAAAGATGTCCATATAAATAGAAGAAAAGAAAATAGAAGATTTATTGAGTGACATTAATACTTATGAGAAGGTAAAAAAGAACCCTATAAATAAAATAGAAGACTCTTTATGATACATTAAAAAATTGGTTCGAATAAAAATATATCTGAAAAATGGAATACATTTACATTTTAAATCTAGTGACTCACTTCTACTGAAGGTTTATGAACTTCCGAAAATCCGTAAAGACAATCTTCCTTTTAGATTAATTGTTTCCTCGGGAAACACTGCATTATATAATTTGGAACCATTTTTTCAAAAAATTATTTCTAATAGTGTTCTACACCACAATGGTCATGTACATAATTTGATCTGTACTGTGAACTCTCAGGTGTTGGTACAAGGTGGCGAATTCGGATATTATCCTCTTCCTCCTTAGATGTTGCCTTTCTATTCGCCAACATTCTGACACAGTTAACCATGGGAGTTTACCTACAGATGGGAATACATTAAGGCATGTATTAAGATAAAAAAAAAAAAAAATTTTTTTTAACAGTTAAATTAATTTTATCTTCTATTTTTTTTATGTTTAATCAAGTTATTTACGAACTTTGGGACACCCATAGACTCACCTTTATTTCCCATCGTTACAGATTTAGTTTTACAAGATTTAGAATAAAATATTATAGACTCTGTTGACTTAATTTAAAATTCTACTCGTTATGTAAATGTTAGTATCATGATTATTCCTGTGAACAAAATATTATGTATATTCTGGATAAGTTTAATAATTATTACAAACGGTACAAATAAATCACACTGGAAACTATGAATAATGGATTTTTAAATTTTTGAACTTAAGTATAATCGTAAATAACAGCACACACAATCTATTAGATTGAGTTTACAAAGAAATTTCTTCAGAAAGATTAGTATCTTTTCTCTTTTACCATTTAAAATGTCAGAAAATAGGAATAATATTTAGCTTGATTGACAGAGCAATTTTGTTATCTCATCCTAAATTTCATAAGAAGAATATTATTTTATGTGTTAATATTTTATTGGACTGAAGAATGAGAATAAAAAGTTAATTAATAGTAATAATTAATAGTAATAAATTTCTTAGAGATAATAAGAACGATAATGATATAAAAAACTGTTTATGGTATTATCCTACATAAAAAATATCACGAGTGTAGCGAAATCAAAAATAAAATGTTATACAAATTTGAAGCTCCGTCGTTTTACTCGCTTTGTTAAATAACAAAAACGAAAAGAATAATAAAGAGAATAATAATAAATTGTTTATAAAATTTTTTATAAAGATTGTGTACATATCGTACATGCTGGCATAATCTAATAAATTTTATGGACTACCATGGAAAACTACCACATTTTCGTCCACCAATGACGATTTGGTTTTTATGTGGAATTACAACGAATTCAGTTCTACAGAATACAGTACTACTGAAGAATTACGGTTTGATATAGCTCCTTGTTGTTCTTTATGCGCTATTTAAAATATGCTGATATTATTTACCGTCATTATTTGTATTACTGATGAAGGTTTTGTAAGTCGAAACGTTATGTGATAGTTTTATTGTGTGATAGTTTTATTAAAATTGTGTTGACGTAAATCGATTTGTGTATGCTCGTAACTTGGCCTATTGTTACGACTTGATTTTTATTCTATTACAAACTGACTTTGTTTTTTAAATACTGATGTCTTGGTTTAAGGTTATTTCTACTATTAGGTAATTAATATTACTATTATGCTAAGTTAAAATTAGCTTATTAAAAAAAAAAATTTTTTTATTACATAAATTAAATATCTTTTTATTTACTTATTAAAAAACTAATCGAGGAATAATCGAGGAATAGTTTGTAACTGAAATTATCAATAAACTTAAAAATAATCATGACTGCAAATATGTGAAGTACAAAGTAAAAAAAAATTGAATTAAATTAAATAATATTTTTATAAAATGATTATGAATAATATTTTAGAATTTAATTTAATTATTATTATTCTCAAATTTTTGTAATTCAGAAAATATCTTTCGTTTTCAATAGATTAATTTTTAAAAACATTATTATAACTATTAACAATATGTTGATATTTTTGTTAATAAAAATTTTATAAAGGAGACATCAGTTTTATGAAGGGGATAATCTTCAATCATTCAGTATATTCTGCAAATGATTAGACACTAACAATAAAGCATAAACAAAATAATCTTTTCCTTTATAATTTTATTGCAACTATACAGTAATTTTAAGACAAAAAATATTCGTTGAAAGTCGAGCAAAGAATATTTATTATAAATGTTTTTTAATTTTTAAGTATAAAAACGGTGCTGAAAGTGAAAATAAATTTTAAGAGACAGAATGTAAAAATTAGCTGCTTTAACTTATTTTATAACCCAATAATATTTTTTTTATAACTTTCCCAATTCCATCGTTCTTTTCCTTTACGAAAAGTTTTCATTTGTGGCTTTAAATCAATATTTAGATAATTGTAGTCTTCGTTTTGTGGACCAGGTAATGGTAGCCATAAATTTGAAAGAGGTGTTGGATTCCTAAAAATTGGTTAAATTAGTTAATTAATTAATATATGATATCAATAATATATCTATAAAATATTCCTGTATAAAATAAAAAAATAAGTTCTTGTACCCTGTTTTAGCAAAATCCGTCCACATTTGTGTAAGATGATTTATTACTTTGTAATCGTCTGAATTAGGTTTGGGTAGCGACAAATTCATTATTTTTGCAATTTCTGGACAAAATAGGAAAAATAATTCCTCCGCATGACTTACTCCTGCAAAATATCGTTATACTATTGTAGTAAATTGATTTAAAAAATGCACACTAATTATTTCCGTTACATTTTTTAAAATTTATAATATTTCTAAATATTAATTTTGTTAAATAAAATATTTTTGTCATTGCTTTATGTACAATTATTATAAATCAGAGTCATTATTACATTATTAATAATTGTACATAAAAATTTAAAGGTATCGTAGTAGTAAAAGTAGTATTTGTATTTCTTAATATAAGAAATTTTATATGATTGTATTAATTAATTAGCGACAATATACCTGGAAGTCCAATGTTGAGCACCTTTTTCATAAGAGAAGTTTCGCTCTCATAATCGAAATGATACAGATATGTCGATTTGTAATAACCAGCAGTTGTTGAACTGTATCTGACAGGGATGACGAGACACTACGATGACGCGGCGCTCTCTGCGTCCCAGCCTCGACTTCTCGGTGTATTAGGACAATATAGAAGGTGACCTGTCGAGAGTATCTATGAGCATGCGTCCGCAAATACAAAGAGATACGATCAGAAAGCATGATCTAGTGTAATCCGTTGTGGTGTGTGTGCGTGTGGGGTAGGGGCCTATGTGTATTCACAAGTGTCAACGGCCTAACCAGTCGTGAAATGACGAGGGGTCAATCGCGAGTGGCCAGAGGTGCTATACTACATAATTCCCGACGCAAGGTACAACTTATGTGAGCAGACATGCGGCAGTGCTAATCGGTCCGACGCGTCTGTGGAACAAAGTCCAGTACGGGTGGGGGGGTGCATTATAGAGAGCCAGGGCTTATGTCCCCGAGCCAAATGATAGCAGATATGCTCTATTTGTTATCAATAACAAGACAGATGTGTTAGTGTGGTTGCACTGGTCATCCAGTATGCCGTGCAGCGACTGGACGCTGCCGAAGTAGCTTTCGAGCGTGATCAATTACAAAAGGAGTGTCCATTTGCGCGGCTGACAATTAACGCTTAGCGAATACCGACCAGAGCCCCGCCCCAGTAAGCACACATGAAGCCAGCCTCTCACTAATACATATTTTTCTGCGAGTCTAGTTCGAGTTACAAATTCTGGTCAGTGTGTAAGCGCTCACGCGTTGTAAGGGGCTTCAAGTTAGGAAGGTCACACCGAGAAAAACGTCGTCAGCATACTAGATCATTTGTGAGCGACTCGGTTCTTCTGGTTCCCCTCTCTTACCTGTCTGTACATCCGCTCTTTGAGCTCGGGCATAGGCCCGGCGTGTCAAGGTTCCATTATGCCGCGTACGAAAAATTCATCTCCTAAGAAATCTGCAAAGTTTATCAGAGTTTCCTCTGACACGTCTTTTTTTCCAAAATATAAGGATCTTAATTTTGCAATGGTGATTCCCATTTCAGGTAACTTGGATAATACCTGTGATAGTATTGCTTTTTTAAAATCAGCATTTACTCGCTGTAGATCTTTGTTAGTTATGTCTGAAATGATTTTAAAGATTATATTGATTATTTTAGGGTATGCTAAATTTGTATGCTAAATTTTCAAACGAGTAATATTTCATAGAGGCACTTTTGCTAAGAAATAATTGATTTCGCAGTTTGTGAAAAGAAATCTATTTATAAAACATATTAAATTTTTCATTTTTAATATAGAAATATAATAAAGAAATATGCGAAACATGATATTAGATATTATTTATGTAAAATTAATTTATAGATAAAATTAATAATTATTTTGGAACAATTTATTTGTCATGGTATTTATTTAATTGTAATTATTCAAATAAAAAAGGAAATTACAATATGATTACAATAATAAGTTTTCTGTAATGTAATTATTTGATAATTGCGATTCTTACATATACGTAAACATGAAAGTTATAATAAAGTAAAATTTATTTTTTATTTTTATATGAAAATATTTAAAATATTAAAACAACTTTTTAAATGTTGACAGAGTATATGTTAAATTTGAATATTAAAAGCATATTATTCTTAGCAAGCCACACTGCACGAAAATTTGTGAAAGAAGTAGATATGCTTTTATTTAATCGTCAAAAGTAGTAAAAACGAAACAATTAAAGTATATAATTAGTGAAAATGTCAAAATGCAATACTTATATACCTCCAAAAAAGTGGCTACGTATAAAAAATATTCCTTCGTTACGATTAAATCCTAAAAGGACGGGTATTTGAATCCCGCGAGATATGTATTCCCTTGGATCTTCAAGGAAAAATGGATTCGATGACTCGCAATCCAAAGTAGGTGTGAAGCATAGGGTAAAACTCAATCTCTCCTGATAATATTACGAATAAAAATATTTTATTCATACTGGTGGAGCTATCGCAAATTGTTATTAATTTAAGCTTCATCGGAGAAAATTTTATCAATATTTTATCAAAATTTACTACAATATGACAGTATACGACGTGCGTCATCAAGGGCTTATAAGTTTATATAATTATTATTTCTATAATTCTATAATTATTATTTTACAAAAACAATAAAATAACGTAAGTTTAACACTTTCTCATATTAAAAATTATTATGCATTATTATACAAAGTAAAGTATAAAAACATGTTAGGTAGATAAAAGTTAATTCAAAGTTATTGTAAAGAAGAGTAAAAAAAATATATAGAGTAAATTTTTACTATATACTATGGTAAGAATGCTACTATAGTAAAAGTTAACTCTTTCCACTTTAATATAGTTTGAACGCCAGAAAAATTACTTTATTTATGTGATAAAAAGCAATGCTGCATTAGTAAAAGTTATCAAAATCATATAAAAAAAATAAATGTTTCAAATTCGGTAACTAGCTAAAGACGTAAAAAGGAAGGAGAAGGCATTTCTAAGAATCGGCCGAAACTCGTAGATGTTATCATACCTAATGATAAAAAAAAAAATGTACAAATTGAAGTTTACATTGCTAAATTATAACTGTACAATAAAGATTATATAGTTTAGCTTTTCTCTATGAATTTTTATTTATTGCTTTAATTATGGCAAAACATCAGATTTTAGCAGCGTATTTAGTTTCAAATTTTACTATTTTTACTATAATTTATTTTATAAAGTCATCATTGTCTACCGATAATATAAAAAATATAATATAAAAAATAAAATGTGAATTAAAATTGTATTACAAATTAAAATTTTTTCCCTGTACAGTTTCCACACATGTAATTAATCGAACTCATATTCAAATATTAATTAGTCAATAAAATATTGAGATACTCACTGCTTCTGTTGTAAGCATATATGAAACTTTTATAAGTTCTTTCGCATCAATCGTTTTTAAAAACTCGTATGCAACTTTCGGATCTAACGTTGCCTTTCCAAATTTTTTAGCAAGTCGAAAACTCATGTTTGTTACATTATTCGTCCGTTCAGTTAAGGCCCAAGGATTTAGGATAACGCCGCTTTGTAAAATTGCTTTGTGGAATAAACCTGCAAGACATGACACAGTCATAATCGAACTAGTTTAATAGTTTTGTTATCGTAAAATCTCTCTTTTTCCTTTTCAACTGTATTTTTTATACTGTATATTCATACTGTACACAAAATTTTAGAATTTATCGTTTGTTTTTAATTATTGCTTCTTCGATTAATTTGGTGGCTCGATAATATTAGAAGAATTTATTAACTTTACTTTTACAAATTTTCAAATCATAGTAGTATATATAAAATTATTTTTCAGTTACAAAGATATATATATATATATATATATATATATATATATATATATATAACTGAAAAATAAAAGTATATAAAACCGTAAATTAAAATTCTTAAATGTTAATTTATGAAGAAAATAAAAAATTGATTGATTGAAATAATTTTATTTGATTTTTTATTTATTTGATTGTTTTTTATTTTTGAATTTATTAGATCTTGCTTTCGTTGAGAAAAAACCTAATTGATGTATGATTAAATAGGATGTAAATTGGATCCTGTATCAATGTTTGTACATTGTACCTTTAGTTAATGGAGTCAGAGTCAAACAATGTACGATGGCTCCACCAGCACTTTCGCCAAAGATAGTGATATTTTCTGGATCTCCACCAAACTCTGATATATTTTTTTTAATCCATTTTAATGCCATAACAACATCCTTAAGACCTTGATTACCTGTTGCTATTTTATCGTTAAGATTCAAAAAACCTGAAATTATTTAATTTCTTTTTTTAAATTGATATATTCAAGATGAAAATAGATGGACAATAAGAAATGTACTTCAGTATTTTAGAGTTAATAAAAACATAATTTTCTATTTTCTATAAATAACCTCTTGTTTTTATTATAGAAGCAAAGTATTTGTTTCGATTTTGAAATATTTTTTGTAATAAATGAGAATGTATTTTACTTTTATGATATTTATATTTTTTATTTGATCTTAACAACAAGTAATTGTATTTGTTCTAACCATTTCTTATTTTCTGTATTAGCATTTGAGTGTAGACTAATACTAACGTAACATGTTACGTAGTGGACTATGGTTTAAAATATAAAAAATATAAGAGTCTCTGTGTTCATCCTTTGAAATTTGAAAAAAACGTCGAATGTGAGTAATATATAAAAAATACATATCGAAATAATAATGGATAACGTACCTAGAGGACCTAATCTATAATTCAGAGTAACCAATACTACGTCTTTCTGTACGATAAAATCGGGACCATAGAAGAGCGCATCACCAGAACCCAGAAAAAAGCCACCGCCGTGTATCCACACCATAACCGTACGTTTTTTCGAGGGTTCGATTTTTGTCGTGTACACATTCAAATAGAGACAGTCTTCATTGCCTTCAATTTCGCGTGTGAAAAGATTCAATTGAACGGCGACGTTTCCGTACTTTGAGGCATCTCTATCACCGGACCATGGTTCCACTGGTACTGGATCCTAAATATTTAAAAAATTACATATATTTAAAAATTACACACACGCACAATCACACACATGTGCGAGCCATTTGAAAAGTTCTCACAATCAGAATAAAGTACAAATGGCGCTCGCACAAAAACGTCATGCGTTAAATGGAAAGTTTCAACTTTTCTATGTACATGTTTTCTATGTACATGTGTATATATTATATTAGTTTTAACACGGTCCATCAAATAGTTTATTTTTTATAGATCTTTGAACGAACATAATTTTTGAAAAATGATAAACTCGAAGTGCATGCTGTGATAAAGTATTTTGTGAAAAAGAACAGTCTTCCAATTTTATATATCAATATTTTTTGTCAATAAGCCTTTCTTCACAAAATACTTGGTCATAGTATGTTGAGTTTATTCAGTTAAGTAATTTAAAAAAATTCAAATATGTTTGTTTAAAAATCTATACAAAATGGATTATTTGATGGAATGAATTGGAACTTTATAAAAGGATTGGAACTTTTCATTTAATGTACGTATGACATCTGTTGTGTGAAAAAATATATAAACTATATCCAACATAAGAGAGAGAGAGAGAAAGAGAGAGAGGGATTTACTTTTAGTAAAATGTGTGTTTAGTAAAAGAAATATTTTAAATCTTGTAGTTTATTCTCCCGTAATTAATTCGTGAGTATTGGGAGAAAATTGAGACTCTTCGTTTCTAATTGTAAATAAAATCAGCTAAAGTTCATCTTTTTATTATTAGCAAAGAATCTGTTATTGCACGTTCTATACTTACTTTAAATCGGAGTTCGCCAATCGGAGGTTTAGCATATGGTATTCCACGAAAAGCAATGTAACGGACATTATAGCCATCTACGATAACACCGGTCAATCTTCCTTCAGTCACACGTACTTTTATTTCGCTCATGATGGATATGCTGAAAGAGAAAAACAAATGAGAACGACATTGAAAAACCTTGTCGTTAAAATTATAAATATATGTTTGATTTTAACTGTTCGCTGAATTAAACAGAAATATCAGACAGAACATGTGAGCCGCGTTCTCAATGCAATAACGATACAATTTTCATATAATGTATGTTAATTCAGCAATATAATTAATTTTTGTCATCGCGGATTACCTGTGCGTGCACTTAAGGGATCGCCAATCGTAGCTTATTTGTTGATTGTAATTGAAATAGACAAATATTACACTCTGACGCACTATAAGTACAAATCAATCTGTAGAATCGTGAAAATAAATTTTAAAAAAGATTACTGTACCGGAGTAATTTCGTAATATTATGTTCGTTTTATTGTTTTATTCCACAAGAGAGAGTCTTGTTTACTTCGGTTCTCCAAAGAGGACTGACTGGATTTTTAAAAACGCAACTTATATATCTCGACGGACGAATAGTCATACGTATGATGTAAACGTATGTGAGCATAAAAATAGTAGTCGTGTATGTTAAGTGGTAGATATAACTTGTGATATTTTTGCTTAATTATTATGCAGTATACATATAATTATCAAAAAAAGAAGCGTAATTTTATAATAGTCGTGCATTATTTAATAGCTGTACAATCACTGTAATATTGGTTTTTTACTTTATACATACACACATTAAAACTTGAAAGTTGGAGCTGAATTGAAATCTTTGTTTGGTATTTGTCTACAAAGTACATGCAAATTGAAATAATTTATTTATGAATCGCTGAAAATTAATATAATTTTAAAAAAATGATAGAGATCATTTTAATCAAACGAGTAAGCTAAAGAAATAAAAATTTATAAATAATTAATTTAGAAGAGAAGAGACATCTTTTATAACTAATAAACTAATAAACTAATAACTAATAAAACACCAAAAATTTACATATAGATTTTTTACTTTTTTTTTATGTTAGAGTATAAAAATTCTTATGAAATTGTGTCGGAAACTTTAATGAAAAAATATCTTAAACGGCATTTAAAATAATAACGAACGAGAATTTGAACTAGAATTTTAAACTACTTTTTTAACTACTTTTCAAAAATTGTTGCAGCATTATACTTTAAAACATTGCCTGTTCTAATAAGAGAAACGTATGATCGGTAAATACACAAAAAACAAAGAGCAAAAACAAAGTTACAGACGGTGATAGACTAGATTTGATAATTTACATCGCATTTACATCTCACCTGTTTATAATGTTTTTATAATAATTACTTCGAATTCGCTCCGAGCTATTTTGTTACTTAAGAAGGATCTAAAATTAAGATCAAAACGTTGCAATTACTTAATTTAATAAAATTGGTCAGTTGAGTCGACAATAAGAAGTTTTATCTCTGTTAATTATCAATCACAATAAGGTGACGATAAGAAATTTTTTGTATTCGTTTCTCCAATAACATTAATGTTATTCCCGAATTTCATAAAACACATTTAAAACAAAAATGCAGAAAACAAAATTATTACACATGTCTGATTTTGTACTGTGAGAATTCAGTCCTTAGTTATATTCTTGATTTTACAAAAGCATTCCAGACGGTCAATCACGATCTTTTCCTAATCTCCTACAGACCTTTTCCTAATCTCCTAACCTCCTAACTTCGACAGTGATCTATCTTGTTCTGCTCTTTTTTCATTGCGGCCCTTTCTTATGGAGGAATGTGATACGAGCAGGAGAAAGTTGAGAATTCTTTTTTTTCTTCTCTTGCTTCGATATTTCATCTGGTACCTCAAGTGGTGGTGGTATCCTAATACCTTATTCTTGATCCACCATCACTAGCTTATTCTATTCATACAAAGACAATTGATATATGACATCAATATGATGGTTGTGCCTATACATTACGTTTAACAACTTTACCAAGTGCTACAAGAGAATAATTTCGTAATCAATGAATTAAATAACAGTGAAATATTGTTTGCTAGACCGACGTGTAAGATTATTTCACATCATTAGATTATTTTTTTGAAGAACAGTAAAACGTTATAATCAAAGACGTTTGTTTTTTGAAAAAACTTGAATTTTTCGAACATTACATAGAATATTTGTTTTAGTAAAAATAAAATTTATTGTAAGCCACCAACAACATCACAAGATGTATAAGAATGTAGTATAAGAGCATATATTGAAGCATTGATGATATCATATATATATATGTATATAAACTACTAATGAAATACCTAGTAAGGAAAAAATTAATAAGAATTAACAATAAACATCCGAAACATACTGTTACGTCCAAACCCCAGGTTTTTATTATTTGAGAAAAAAAGTAAGGGAAAGACATAGGGGTTATGGAAAGACGTGCAGACACTCTGTCTCGAAAACACAGGCTGTGGGAATATGTAGCGAGTTGAACGCACTTGGCATCGGCTCCGGATATGGGTCTTGGAAGATGCTATGACGCCTATCCAGAGCGGTGCAATCGTAGGTCCTGTTTCGAGTAAAGGAACTTAATCTCTTTTACTCAGGGATGTACGGTTTTGTTAGACAAAGAAAAGAGTACGAGGTGACGGTTTAAATGAATTAGGGAGACAACTTCATTTTCATTAAAACATTTATTTTTATAACTAAAGAAAATATATTAAAGAGGAAGAGAACATAAAAACAAATATTTTCATATGAAGTTATTGTTAATTTTGACAAGTATTTAAGGTTATCTAATTTTATAGTTATATTTAAACCGTTAGAGTTAATACAAGTAAATAATTAAATCCTTAATTTTAGAGTGCGAGTGTGCATGTGTGTGTATGAAAAAATGAGAAGAGGAAAAAAGGGGGGAGGTTATTCAACTTTCTCTAGGATAACAGAGAACGGGGAAAATGATTATAAAAGAAACTGACGGGGACTAAATAAGGATATTGATTGTCGGGAAAGTAGACGAGCATGGTGCTATTGGGATCGGCGGTGGAGATAATTTTGAAGAGGAATTGTGGATCGCATGGATGTCGGGACCGATAGTGTACGTCCATATAGGCAAAGGGACACTCCGGGAATTCCGCTACCGTTTTCGAGAACGGAGAAGGGATGAGGATGTCAGGGGGTTTCCCGCTCGAGGAGGATCACTCAGAAACTCCTCGATAATCTCCACGCTCGAGGTGAAAAGAGCAGGGGAGGGTGCTCTGGATGAGTCAGGTGAGGAAATGGGAGAATATGCTGGGCATATAATGGGGGAGGAAGGAGGAGATTCCAGAAGTATAATTAGGGGAGAGGGTAGAGGTGAAATTACGGGGATAGGGGAAGGCGGAGTAGGACTTCGCAAATGGGTGATTGGTGTTATCCCGTTAACGTAAAACTAATGGGGGCGCGGGAAGATTTTCCTTGGGGAGTAAGTTGTTGAGTCCGCTCAGATACTCTTGGTAGGCTCTGTCCAAGAGCTCTCGTCCTCGTTTACGCGCCCGCTTATTCCGCCGGTTCCTTTGATGTTTAGTGCCAGCTCGCGACCTTTTTAGGTGACCCGGAGCTCACGGGTTCACTACAATTCATGATACCCGTTAAATTCAGGAGCCAAAGTTCTCTCAGGTGAGTAGAGGATAAAAGATAGAAGAAAAAGCCGCGAGTCTAGACTTTAAAAATTGGTCAACCCGAAGCAGCTGGAGGAAAGGTAAGGCTATGAGTCTGGATGCCGAGTAAAAAGAACGCTTGGGTTCCCGAAATTGAAGGTGACTGGAGTAAATTAATCGAGGGACGGAATCGAGAATTAAATAATATCTAGGACTTACTACTTGATGAGTGAGCGAGTGTTGGTCCTGTGCTTTTATGTATGCAGTTGTAGTCCTAGTGGGACTATGGCCCTTGGTGTTGATTCCGTCCATTCGGGATTGCACACCACAAGAACTTCGTCGTCGCGAAAGTTCACAATATATTTGACACTCGAAGGAACAACGGAACTTGATACAAATTAATTTTTACATTAACTTTTACATTTATCATTCATTTGTTAATGATATAAATCTTTGTATCTTTTTATTATTTACATACATAAATCTCTTTTAATTTGGAAAGAATTACAGAAAGTGAATTAAAATGTACTATTTCAAAAAATTTATTATTAAAGCATAATCTTATACATTTTTTAGCTTATCTTTATATTAACTTAATATTGACTCTGCTATTTTCAAAACAGAAGAATAAAATTGATACGAATACAAATTTATAATCCTTCAATCTCTTTCTTCTCTTTATATGAAAAAGAAGAAATCTAGAAAATGGAACATCTTAGATATAGTCCGCTCTTCTACTTTGATGCTTAATGGATCGCTTTACGGTTACGTTTTAAAAAGTTTTTAGGCTATCGAAAACGAAAAATCTAATTGCACAAAATGTTCGGACCTTCGTAAAAACTCTTCTTTACATCCAAGCATGCTTTTATCATCGCTGTTATCACAATATTCAACGTTTTTATTACAAAAGATCACTAAGTGACTTGTAAAAAGAAATCATTATAATTCTCGCCAAAGATTTTCGTTAGATTTATAGAATATGAGTCACATAGCGGGGACATATCATTAAATTATAGACAAAGTGCAGTAGTTTCTTGAACAATTTATGATACTTTGTAGAATTACATTTCAGCTATACACATGGAGAAGGGTAATGCTTTTAGAGTGACACTCCGTGTCATATAGCTTTGGTCTCGTTGTCGCGAAAAGACTAACACTGAGAAAATAGGTCATTCTATATGATGTTGGCGAAAAGAATCTTTAGTATTTTACGGAAAGTAAATAAAAGTAAACGAAAAGTATAATAAAATAAATCAGCTGTGAATAATATATCTCTCCGTTAAAACTCCTTGTTAGACAAGTATTAAAAAGACAAATAAAAACCAGTAATGTGCGACGTGATCGTTGGAAAGCGTATATTTACATATTAATGTTTAACAAACGCTATACTAAAGAGATAACCACTCTCTTTTGATATTACATTTTGTTATTGTTTTTATGATTGTATTCAGGAAGTATAATATCTGATTTTACTTTTTTATATGATTGTGATGTCTATGTCAGAGTTTAATTAATATACAACTCGTAAAACGTGCACGAATTTTTTTATTTTACAATTTCTTCAATGAATGTCGAATGCAATCATATAAACTTTGTGACGATGTCTATGGGTATAAGTAAACGTTGTGAAAATCCGGGAGCAGTGAAGCGAATATCGATTAGCTTCGCGTTAAAACGACTCGAACGTTATTCTCTCAACGTTATTCGCCGAAACGGGTGGAGTTTCAAATCCGATTTAATTCTCAATAAAAAGCGAAGATTTGACGATCACTCAAGATCAAACGTAAATTTGGTCTGGACAATACATATATATATATATGTATAAAAGTAGGTCGGATAACAGTCAGATAATATCTATTTTTATAAGTTTCTTCTAAAATCATGTATTTTTGTGTACGAAATAATTGATCTATATAAAGATATCTATATAAAGATAAAGAAAAAAAATCTTTATCTGGGAGTAGCCGATTCGCTCGTTCACGAGATTTGCACAATGCGTAACGATTCGAGGGTGAAGTGATCATGAATCGATATCTCAGATATCTTGGATATCACGTACTAAATCGAGCGGTATTACGAAAATTTATTAATATCATATCATAGTATTCGCGCGAAGTTTCGATACCTGTTTCGCCGAAATAAAAAATTTTGTAAAAAATTTTTCTCCAAGCATATTCAACAGTGATTAATCTCTTTCAGACATCGAGAACCATACAAACATTAATTAGCTCCTTCTTTTCTCCTGGTTCATCTGTTGGTATTGAATTTGAAGCTAAGCAACTCGTTGTCCATGAACGGATGTCGGAATTGATACGCTCGCGCGTGAGATCGTTCAAGAGCGTTATCGATCTTTTATGGGCAATACCGCGCCGTCCGCGTCGTCAGCGTCATCGCAGCGCGATGTATCAGTATCGGCGAAACAGGTATCGAAACTTCGCGCGAATACTATGATATGATATTAATAAAGTTTCGTAATGCCGCTCGATTTAGTACGTGATATCCAAGATATCTGAGATATCGATTCATGATCACTTCACCCTCGAATCGTTACGCATTGTGCAAATCTCGTGAACGAGCGAATCGGCTACTCCCAGATAAAGATTTTTTTTCTTTATCTGGATCAATTATTTCGTACACAATATGCACAATCATTCTTTCTCGACTGTGTACAATCGGTCGCCTGATTGCATGACTCGAACCGGGACCGCTTCTTTTCGAGGAAAAAATTTCGATACCGAATTTTTGACGTTTCGTAGAAACTTGTTTTCGTCAAAACTTGCGAAGTGCATCACCAGCTGTTGCAACGAGACTAGAGAGGAGTTTAACTGCATTAACTTAACTGAATCTATGGAGAAGATTTATTGAACAAGGTACGAAGGAAGGAAGAAAGGAAGAAGAAGAAGAAGAATTTGGATTAAAAATAAGATAGAACATATATAAATGTAACAAGAATATTGGGCGGGATATAGTTCAATAAGTTAGCAAAATAAAAAGTAATCCCTTAACATTTTTGTTACATTTTTCTATCTATATAAAACTATTTCTCACTATCAAAAAACTTATTTTTCAAAAAATTATGTTTAGTAAGTTTTTTGGTACTAAATTTTTTAAATTAAAAATTTTTAATTTTAAAAATTTTAAATTTTAATGGAAAACACACATTTATTAATCTGTGATGTTATCACAGTTGTTAATAAATGGACGTTCTCCATCCAGACGCTATTCGGCCAGACGGGTCGAATAAATTGGAATTTATGAATATTTATATTATTTAATTAATTCTTTCTATTAGTTAATTCTTTATTTATTTAATTTACAAATAAAATAAAATACATACAAAATTTCCTATTTAAAATTCTAAAATTCCTATACGTGACATTTAAAGAGTAATATGGTTTAATATCCAATACAAAAGAATCAAAATCTTTTGTGATTTAATAATAACCGCTTTACAAAAGATGTTACGACGGGATTGATGAACAGGAAGGATTTTACGACGGACACGCACTTAATTGCATTTGGTTTGTCATCTCCGTGTCCTCAGGCAGCTCGTAATATTAGTTTGGGGTTGTAGGGAGTCTATATTCATCACCTTCAGCCACTGTTTTGATAAGTCACTGAGGGGAGCAGAAAGTCATAAATGCTCAAAACTAATTTTTCCAAAGAAAATAAAAAATATATTTAGACAATACATATTATTAAAATTTGTATTTAATATGTGCAAGTTTTTACCATGATACACATTATTTATATGATGAATTGTATCACACAGAATTTGTAATTATTTTGATCTTATTATTGTTACATATGATATCTTGATATATTGTACATTGAAAATGTAAAACGGTTTATGTTATTTATGTATGCATTTACATTATATATGTTCAAGTGTTACAGAATGCATATGATAATCTACATGCATTACCAATAATGTTGATTTATAACAAATATACAAAGCAATTTATATTTTTGATATTTTGACGGTTTCGTAAACACTTGGAATTTGCTTGGTTTTATTGTTCTTTTAATATTGATTGATTGATATTTTTTATCATTCTATTAATTCTCTTTAATTATATTTCTTTTTATGTTATACAAGCAGAAATTTTAATATAGGTGACAGATGATGATATTTAAAATTAATGCCAGGCTAGAAAAAAGATCTAAAAATAATATATTGATATGGATCTATTTTGCAAATTATGTAATAATAATAATTCTGAAGGATGTCAGAAAAGACTGAGATCAAAGGATATTTTTTTAGAGATTATAGATTTAGAAATTTTCAAGAAAATATCAAAAGTATCTATGAAATATATTGTATAAAATAATGTTGTTTTATTTATTAATTCAACGAAACTTCGTGTTCTCTCGGAAAGAGAGTCATATTCTCATATCCTCATATTTCCTGTTAATATATCCTCTCTTCCGTTAATTGTTAATCTTGTTAATTAAAATGACCGCACCGTCCGGAATGGATCAAAGGTAGGACTAGGTATGCTGATTTCGAGGTGCAAAATAGCATATGCCGGCGCGTAGGCTGCACCGGCGGGTGCAGTCCCTAGCGAAAATGTTATCTTCCAACGAGATCGCATTTCAGGAAACAACAGCCACTAATGGCATTTCGTTATCTCCTTATTATCATGAACCGTGTTCTTGGACCGTTGTTGTATCGTACTCTCTCATTTCTTTTTTTGCTTTTCTGTATTTTCTCTTTTTTTGTGTTGCTTGTCCGATTGGTCGCAGATGCGGTGTACCGAACAAACCTCGCGTTCCGCTTTCATTCGGGAATTAAACGTCGGGCATTCCTTTTTTAACGAGCGCTTTGCCATTCTAATTTTGCGAATAAATCTCGTCGTGTCGCGCCACAGAGAGCTTCGCGTTAAAGGCCACCGCGTATGTGCTGAGTGTGCGCGCGTTCATCCGTATGTATACCTATCTGCATATACATATACTACACACACACACACACACACACACACACACACATTTTTTAAAAGGGTAGAGCATCTAGTTGGGGGGAAAGATAAATGTGACGTAATGACGGCGCCTGTCGGAAGGGAAGATGCAAGAAAGGGGTGACGGACGAATTAAGGGCAGACATCGATACCTTACGCTTGGCGAACATCCGGTGAGTTTGTAGGCGAGTCTTCCGACTCTCACGATCGATCGACCCTCATCACAAAATAATGAGCGGCTACACGAGCCCGTAAATAATCGCTGCGCGTAATTTCCTCTCTCATTCCCTTTTTTCCTTTCCATCTTCCTCTTCTTTCCGAATAAACATATCGTAACAGAATTTTTTAACCAAATTCGAAATTGTACTTTTGCGCATCTCTTTTGCAATGGCCGTTGAAGACTCATCTGATAAGATAATCTGTTATGTATACAATCTGTCGCCGGTAAGACTTTGAAAAGCATTTCAAGTTAAACAATAACTAGCACATAAAAACAAAAATATTGTATATATTGTTGAAAATAACAATATATCACAATTTTCATCACAGTTTTAAAATATCCTTGTTCCGAAAAGAATTACGTGGTTTACAAGATAAACTGTAAGAATTGTGAGACGTCTTATATCGAACAAACAAAGAGGAAATTAATTACACGGATTAAAGAATATAAATATAATATAAGATTAGACCCATCCAGACACTCAGTAATATCAGAACATATTATAGATTTTGACCACGAATTCGATTGGGATAACGTAAGTGTTCTTGATGTGGAGCATAATCAACAGAAAAGATTAATCAGTGAAATGATCAAAAGCCAGGCACATGCGATTAATTCCCACAAAGATTAAACCGAATTATTAAACAGTGCGTACATAAACATAAACGATCTGACGTATCTCCCCTCTTTTAACACTTTGCGAACAGTGTCCTAAGCGGAAAGTATTACAAATTGTTTATACACTGTACGTTTGATATTAGTGTCGTTTTTAACTGTAAGCTGTTTTAAACTGTACGCTAGCACGACTTCTTGTTGGTTGAATATGCTATAACACGTTATTGTAATCAGGTCCAGCCGCTGACAGGTAATTCGACTAATTGCCACTTATTTTGTATTTTATAACACTACCATAATATTACACCTTTTAATATCATGTTCATTACGCATGTATTTTTCCGTCTTTACTTAGATCTCCCATACATCTCCGACTCAAACATTTGACGTTCGCAACACAAATAACAAAGTGACATCATGTTTCTATTGATTGACTAACATATTCTCGCCATAAAACGAGTAATAAGTTTGTACCACACATTTTATAATTTTGACTATAACACTTTTATTAGGAGATCGTTATCTCGACTGTGTACTAATGACCCTCAACATACCGTTCGGTTTTTAATTGTTGATACTTATTTGCGACATGATTGCGTTTGTATTTTTATTTTTAACTCATGTATATTTAAACAACGGTTTTTTATGTTAAATTATTTCAATAATTTTATCAAGTGCTGATGAAGACTCAGTGAAATCGAAACGTACACATATGTATCTTTTTAGAATAAATTTTGATTATATCTTGTTTAATATTTAAAAGATATCCCTTGTTTTGGCTCGATGGTTTGATCTATTGGCCAGTTTATTTCTTTTCAATTGTTATTATTTATCGAGCAGAATTATTTTCTTACGTATTTTTAAAATATCCTGCTTACCTATCTTTTTATATCGCACTGTTCGATTGTTGTTTTATTTTGAAATATCTATAATTTAAAAAAACAAACAATTGTTATATATACAAAATTGCGTTGGTTATCATTAACTCCTAGAAATTCTAAAATGTTTCTAATGTTATCGTTCAATAAGGAAATAAGCGAAAATATTTAATGTGTGTCATTGTCACTAATGATTAATTAGCGGGAAATAAAACATAAATTGTATTCAGGAAATGTATGAATTTTCAGAAAATGCAGTATTTTGAAGAATACTTGGAAGATGTTACGCATATTTGATGATTTGTATCGTTTTCTGCAAATTGGATACATTGCAATATGGAACAATCACGGCGATATTTTTAGTGGTTTTCAGAATATCGGAACAGAGAGAGAGAGAGAGAGAGAGAGAGACGCGTGGAGAGGGAAAGAGGGAAGGAGAGGCCCTGCAATACGATCGCAAGTCTAAACGCGACTCCGAAAAGGAAATAATTGCAGAATAGTTGGTGGGCTTTACTGATTCAAATTACTCGCATGATGTGGTCACGTATAATTTAGATATATTTGATGGAAATTGATTTCCCTGTGAATTGATTCGCCTCGAAGGTGATATGCCGAAACTGTTATTATTCAGGACATACCTTTGGAGTTTAGACATACCTGGTGGAATTACAACAATTCGCATACTCTAATATTCCATTGCTGTTGGAGCAAGTTGCGCGTCGCATTATTCACTCACGTTGTTGCGATACATCTGTACAAGAACGCTATTTCGCTTTGTACTATTTGCGGTGAATTACGGCGTAATATTCGAGGGAAGACTTGCATCGCTCAATGACTCTCTTGCGTGTGATCATGTCATTTCTCGCGGTCGCGTCTTCGTAATGTACTTTTCCTTGCAACTTTTTACAACGAACGGAATTTAATCACTGCTTTATGTTCGATTCATGGAACGGTTTGTGAATATAATTCTGTTTTTGTATGATACGCCGATTGAAAAAATTTATTGCTAAGCGACACACATGTTATTATTCTCGCAATGTACATTCTATAATTAAAGCGCACAACAAGTATGATTTCAGCATGTATGACTTCGATATTCCTTCTATCTATTTTTCTTATACTTTTATAACAATATGAACATGTTACATATATACATATACTTTATTTTAACTGACTATTACATCCATTCTACTTGTGAAAATTTATGAAGATCAGAGATTGCTTCGGGCAAGAAATGTAATTACGCACAGATTAGCTCGTTACTTGCATACACTCCGGATATTTACATCGTACCTCATCAGCTAATTAAGACCGGAAAGGAGTGCGAAGAGAGCATTAAAACGCCAGAAGGTGGTTACGTCAAAGTTCATTTTTCCCAAAGATGAGTTTAACCAGACGGTGTTTTGTAAGAGTGGACTGAGGTTCAATTTGCATTTTGTTTTATTTGCGAACTCTTAAATTGTGGATTCGCAAAGAGGAATAATCCTACTTCTCTATCCTCTTAATGGCCGGTTCTTAATTCTTCTGCAACGTCGCTGGCACAGTTTTTACAAACTACTCTGCATCGAGAAATTTTAAATTAGCTGTTGTTTTGCCGGTGTGGACGGAAGTTTGAACGAACTTTGGTAACAAGCGTAACTTTGTAAACGATTATCATAGTCAGGATATATGTGTGTGTGTGTGTGTGTGTGTGTGTGTACATATTTCGTTTCCTTGTTTTTAAACATTGATAAATATACTACGTCGAATGATATAAATCACATGTAAGTTCTTTTTCTTTTAAGATACGTGAATTTATTTTTTTATTTGGAAGGATAAGGTTACAAGTATAAAAGTAGTAATCGTTAATCAAACTAAAAGAAATTTTTTACTTTTAATTAATTCCAATATGAAAAATGACGTCGCGAATGACGTATGAAATTCTATTATTAGTAGAAATACCATTAAGATTTTTTATTATGGATAGGATTAAGAAATCGATGAATACATTATACATCTTGTTACTACTTATTTGATAGTCCAATAATTTCTGTTACAGTGATGGCGCACAAATACTGCGAGCTGAACGGCACGTGGTTTCGGCATCCCGAATCTAATCTAATATGGAGCAATTACACGACTTGTGTGAATCTACAGGATTTGAGCGTGAGTTATTTCTTAATGTATTTGCCTCCATTCACGTAAAATAAACGGGTTATCAAAGATCTCTCTAGCTTTACCACGTCAAAGAGACGGAATTTCGAAGAACATTGCCGCCATCGCATAAAAGGGACCGCGACCTTTGAAGATATTTGAAAAATTTAATGGTTTTAACCATCGATGCGGAGGAAGGAAAGAGGGCTTATCCCTCTGGGAAATAACATACAAATTCTCACACGCAAACCCCAGTTACATCTTTTCAGTCTCGTGCGAGACATCGCCGTTCTGACACGAGTTCGATTCCACGTTATTCCGCCTGAAGGCTCACGATCAGCCGACCCATATATTCTCCGGAGAGCTAATATCGTTTGAGCGAACGGGATACGTTTGTTGAAATATTTGAAAGACACGCACGCGCTTGCATCCGATATGGAGGGTATTACTTATTTTGCATCGCAACGTTGTACAGAGGAACAATTTCAGCGATCACGCGACCCCGCAATCTGCCTTGCAACGGACAATACGACGTTTGTTACATTATTTGTTCAAGCATCACCGATATTTCGGTCATTTCGAATAATGACGTTACAGCGAAAGAGTAAAAAAATGTTTCTCGCGATTTATTTGCGAAGAATTGATTTCTCGTCGCTGGAACTGTCACGGTTCGGTGAAACAGATTTATGATGCGCGCCGGAAACTTCAGTAAAAAGAGAATGCGAAGCATAGAAACGAGCATGAAATTGTTCTGAATTTCGCAACTTCTGTCAAATCCTTTTAACTGTTATTCTTTTAACGTCCAGTATCTGCCGAGGTATTTACGATTTACCGAAACCATTTAAGCGGCAAAGCGACTTATCCGTAGAGATGAATGGATTTTATAATGCGACTTTCGTGCTGTTAGTTAGTGCACTCTTTAGAAATTTTTCGACGTCGCGCTTAAAGGATTAAAAGCAACGTGCCTTTCATGCGTGAGGCAGTACGATGATACGATGTGAAGCGTTTCCCGTTTCCTGCTTGTGAGGAACCGCTTTTACGTAACGCCATCCGTGTCAACCCTTCTCATGTACTTGACGAGCTGCGCTCTATTCATTAGGACCAGCTTCATTTCGGTACCGATACATATAGCATGATCCTTTAGAACGGGCCCGTCATAACCGTGCTCGTCGAAGTCCCCTCCCCCCCCCCTCTCTCTCTCTCTCTCTTTCCCTCCTGGTGTATCCATCACATCGTCGTGAAGCCATTCACTTCAAACACGTGTTGACGTCAATGTCGATACTCGCGTCTTTTTCGCAACGCCACTAAAATTACGAACATAATGCAACAGTCGCCACGAAACCCGTTTCTAAGTTGAGTTCTTACAACAAAGTTCTGCTACCATAAGATGAAACAAAGATAAATTTCAGAGCACCAAGTAAGAATTTTTGCAAAAGAAAAACCTTGGAAAGAAAAAGTTTTAATGATTTTAACATTTTATTGATTAATGATTTTAATGATTTTACTACTAGCACAAATAAGAAGCACTAAGATACTTTTTAAATAAAATTAATAATAATTGACATAAATTTAGAATAAAACAAATGAGAACAAATTTCAAATATTGTACGATTTAGTTTTCTTTAAAAAATCAATACACTCGGATATTTGACCGTCTGCATAATTGTTTAATTTTATTCACAGTTTCTAATTTTAGGGATTAAAAACGACGATATCAACGTATCTTGCATTCCGATTTTTTTCTATCTTACTGTATGTTAAATGAACATTTTATTTAATATTAGACATTACAAAGTTCTTCACACAAATTATAATTTAGCGATTGCTCGATTTGCCAATTCGCTCGACAGTCATTCGTATAATGTAAAGGATCTGATGTTGAGGACACGAAATGGTGAAAAATACTCCAAATCACCCTATTTTATGAACGCACACTTATCTTTCGGGTCCAGAGAATGAGGCCAGACAGCTTAGCGGAAAAGCTCGGGAGGATATATTTTTGCATGTACCATTCCCATTCTTGTCCAGCTAGGTAATCCGCCTGAGTGATTTCTGAGTAATCTTCCTATTTACTTAATCTTTCTAGTCTCAGCAAATATTTTGTGGAACGCAAAATTGCAAACGGATTCATTAGACTCCACTAACGATACACCGTAACGTGTTGTAACTGAGTTACCTTTGTGCGTGCGCTCTTTATTTATCTCTCTTTTTTCTTTTTTTTCTTACAAATTACGTAGTGATATATTCGCTCCTCGAAAAAAGATAGAGGTGGCGGTCTATTCGAGAGTTTTTAATTCATACGTATCTGACGTGAACTGAATTCTCGTTGCATACGAGCCGTTGCATGCTCAAATGAAACTGATTCTTTGCGCTTGTATTGCTGCGGTATGACAAAAGTCTTTGTATTCACTGCTATACACGATGAACATTTACATATCATCATCTTGTCCCGCGTTTCCTACATCTGTAACATCTGGACTCTAAGATAAATATTATCGTAAAATTGTAGAAAACGGTTTATGCAAATAAATACACTTAAAATGCATTGATCGGTAATTGTATATTGAACCAGTCCCGTCGCCGAAAGCATGTAAATTGATTGAAATTCTCATCGTCAGTATCAACTCGCTCGCTTTTGTTTGGCAATTATTTTAAAAGAAAATCATTTGCAACGCATTATTATTTAAAAGCGCTGTTTATGAAATTGTATATGAAAATGAGCTACAATCGATAATACAATATGATCAAAAATATACGTGCATTTATTTACACATTTTAATGTCATTTAGTTATGCGACTATTAAGTTCCAGGAAAAATGGCAACTTTACAGAGAGCCAAAGTTCGAATAAAGTTTCAAAAAAATTTATGTGGTAGACGTTTATTGTGCAAGAAAAGTAGTAAGAACTAAAAATAAAGGAGTTACACAACTTGGTTATATAAAAGCTGCAATGTCATGTGACGTTAAAACGTCATGTTTATACGAAGTTTGTACTATAATTATTCTTCGCGTATTCCTTGAAATATTATTCGAGATTGCATTACAATTACAATTTTTTAATTTGCAATTTAAATATCATAATTAAAATTTATGTGACAGACCAAAAAAATGGAAGTCTCACTTAGTTACATAAAATTTGCAATGAAATATGTGAATGTTAAAATGCAATAAAATGCTACGATTTATTGAGTTGCAATTGAATCAATGTGCTGATAAGTAAGTTCGCGTTTGCATTGACTTGTGTCTAAATGATAAATAATAATAAGATTTTGTTATTTGTAGTTCTGAGAAATTTAATTCTTGAAAATTTCTAAATTTTCTCTTATATTCTACGTAGGGAAAGCAAGTGCTTTCCGAAGCTTTCTCTTAAATTCTCAGTTCTTAATTATCAGACAGAGAGAGAGAGAGAGAGAGAGAGAAAGATAATCATAGAGCTTAACTAATGGAAAGCAAGAACAAGAGACAATTAGAAGCATTTCCATTACTTTTAGTTTGAAGATAACTTCTTTGACTCTTTGTGTATCCATTGTAGAACTATTATTTGTTTGGAATGTTTGAAGTTAATAACATTTAGCTGGTCTTTTTAAAAATATTTTATATTTTCTCCGAAAGGAAAATTTAGAGAATATGTTTTTCAAATTCCATTGGAAAATTGATGAAATCAAGACATTGAGTAGTAATGTAATTAAAAAAATACATTCGCTTGTACATACAGTTAAAATATAAATAAAAGCCCTGAATAAATTCCTGAAAAAATCATTCCATCCATTATTCTACAAAAAAAGTCATCAATCTTTTGGACTATTAGAACAGGGAGATGTGTGTTTGGACGAGCAACGATTGATTGCATTGTTATTCGTGCAATAGTATAATATTGTACATCATTCATATAAATAGTACAACGCCTTTAACACTTGCCAGCAAGATACATGTCAAATAGATTACATATTGAACATATTCTAAAACTGACATAATATCTATACATAATTAATCTTACCATTTTATTCTGTTGTATTCTGTAGAAATATAAATATATCATCGCAAGAATAAAAGCTACAATTTTAGTAGATTTTAGTTATATATAAAACTTCGATGTTATCTGTACATACGCAAGAAATAATAAAGTAAAAATATTTCTCAAATATATAATGTAATATTAAAACAGAGAAAAGATACTTATATGTAATTATACATTATAATAATTGGCAATCTGAAGTGCAATATAAAGTGTAAATATTTACGTCATTTTGATTTATTATTTTACAAATTTGCAGCTCCCGTTGTCATTGTCGAATTATATGATATCACACGATATTGTCACGTTCCGAATTTATTGCGTTCGCAATGCGAACTTCGCACCAAAATCCAATACGGTCGGTAAACAGTGATAGCTCGATTTCAATTCGACAATACGACACGTATGAAATTGAGTATTCACCTATCTCCTAATATTAACGGGATCGCGGACGCAAACGACAATAAGCTGCAATGTAGCTGCAATGTAACGCGAGATATAGTGTAATCCCTACTATCGATACATAATAAACACGAGCGACGGGATACAATTATCGTTTTGTTCGCGTTGATAAAATTTATCGTGTCCGGGCATGCAACAGCGGTATAATTTCCGGAACTTGCGTTAATCCGATTGGGCCAGCCTGAAGAAGAGAGACCCGGCTCGTACTTCTACACTATTAACGTATCAAATGCCGTGTAATCTCAAGGTAGAGCTCGGTATCCGGAGTATCCGGAGTATCCGGAGACTGCGTATACCCGAATTTCATGAATTATTTAGCACCAACTACGGCGTAATACGGCGTGAAATCCATTTAAAGCGCTATGAACCTAATTTTCATAATTATGATATTCACTAATTTAATCAAAGATATGGATTATTTAAACTATGAACTTGTCGTGTTCCGCTCAACTACTACAGTTCTATTAGATATGAGACCTTTCGGCTCCCTTGTAAATTACTCGACTTCTCAAATAAAAAACTTAATATTGAAAATGTTTTATTTCATCTTATTTAGAATTAATAACAAAATATTCTCGCTGTTTATATCGAAAAATTGCTGTCCTAACCTGTTATATAACTTTGCTGTTATATAACTTTATTTTGATAATACATGATAATTATAATAAACACTTGTCAAAAATTAGATTGCTTTCAGTAAATTGTGCCGAAGCAAATTACCATTTTGTAAAACGTAAGAATTATTTGAGTAAAATCATGTCTGTATATATATATATATATATCTAGATAGCTTTCATTTCTTTTTGTCTTAAAAGCGTTCGCGTATAATCGCCCGTACTGTAAAGAGATTTATGCATTCAGAGTTAAATATTAATTCACATTTGCGCGCGATTCAAGCTGCAGTACCTTATATCCACGAGTAGTGCTAGTTGCACGAAAGCCCAGACCTGTAGGCTTTCGTGCAACCACAGCGTTAATAAGTAACATGACGTTCGTACGATAGCGGTTAAGAATAACGCTGTTTCCTATTCTGTTGGGAACAACGGCTTAATGTCTTTCCCTCTTTGCCATCATCCGTTTCTAAATAGATTTTTATAGGGATAGATTCTTTTGCTCGCGAATCGCGGAACGTCTGCTTGTTTTACATATTTAACCCTTAGTCCCGACGGTTCTTTTCGGCACCTTTAATCCCGACTCATGGGTCGTTGCGTCTTTGCGTTATTTGGATCAGTAAAAACGCTTTAAAAAAATCTGAAAAAATTCATGGAGCTTCTTTCAACCTTCAACTTGAAGTCCCAATCATAATATTTCGATAAAAATTATTTTTTTATATAGTTTGTTATTAAGAAATGGAGGTACCTTACAGCACTTTGAAATTTCGCTTGGGTCGAAAACGACCCATGAGTCGGGACTAAGGGTTAACGAGCGAAATTATACGCTTGGGCTTTCGGAGAAAGTTCGAAGTTTTCTTCCCTAGCCGAAACAAGCTCGATTAATTTCCCAAACTCGATCGTTCTCGACGTAGGTCATGAGGTATATTTTTCGGACGGCAAGCCATATAAACACTTCGTGCCTGGCAGACATTTGTCATACATAGGACAACGTTACGAAGCCCTATTACTAGCCGACTTTGCTTTGCAGATGCGGCAAGATTTGCATGCGATGGCGTAAAGGAAGTGTTGGTTGCGAGAGGGTCGAGGGATCTCGTAAGCGAATGAATTTTAAAACGACAACGTCGGGCGAATTGCGTTTTAAATGTGCATATTTTGTAACGAAGAAATGGGAGAATGAATATGCGTGAGATTCGTAGTTTTTTATGATTTTGGTCTGAACTCTGAGTTTCTCGACTTTTTGACATCCACTAAATCCGTAGGATTTCTGAAAACTAGTTTTAAATTTAAATATTATTACGAGAATGTGTCTACGACAGCGGAGAGTCATCGTGACAGGTTTAGATAGATGTACTTTTATTTATAGATGCTTTTCGCTCTAAAATACATTAAGAAGAAAAAGGAAAATGCCATTTACAATTACTATTTTAACATTTTTTTATTATGAGCAAGTATTATTGTAGTTGCACTATTTCTCTGTTCTGTAATTCTCTCATTTCGTCTTACTTTCGACAGAATTTATTTAATCTCTTTTCATTTAGCACAAAAAGTACAAAAAGTTTGTAAATAACTTATGTAGCGTTTGGTAAAAAAAAATTCAAGTTTAGTTAAAAAAATATTTTTTTACATTTTTAATAAAATTTTCAGAAGTGTTTTATTTGTATGAATTTTGAGCTACCTTATCTTCTAATTTTTTATATTTGGAAAGAATCCTTTTAAAAAATAGTGTTATGCAAAAGAAATCTAGATGGTAGTTAGTTTCTTCTACGATACATGCGCAACGAGATTGCAACGGTGACGTGATAATTAATCAAAGAAACGATTGGGGTCAGATTCGCGTTACTCGCTCTCTAATACATCGCAGTCGATCCTCAATCTGAAACTGTGAAATTTTCTGATGAAATAATAAGATCGTAATTTGCACCATCCGCGTAATACGGATTAATAAGAATTAAAGTACCACTCTAAAAATTATCAGGCCGACTTGTGAGGAAAACTACCTTATCTTCTGAATGTGAGAATGTGAGGATAAAGTTTTAAATTTTTAATAATATGATTACAGTGGCAGCAAAGTATAAATGGAATCTACGAGGCGGGATACGCAATATCCTTGGTAGCTCTATTGCTTTCCTTAGGAATTCTCACGTACTTCCGGTAAGTTACAAATTTAGTTTGTTGTTATTATCTCTGCTGTCTCAACAGGATATTAAAATTGTATGCGCGTTGCAGTACGTTAATGCAAAAACTTTAAGAATTACTTTCGGAAGTATCTTACGCTTGAAATAACATCTAAATTGGATCGCTTAAGAGGAAAAATATATCTTTATATTAATATATCTTTAATCTATAATATATCTACTTTTAACTTTAATAACAGAACTCGTAATTGTCAAAAACTATGAGAAAAAGACTTTTAAGAATTTCAACTTAAGAATTTCAACAGATAAAAGACTGTATATGTATTTTGAGAACAATGAAAGATCTTAATTTAGATTTATTTCTAAAAATATATTAAAATGTTATTGTATTAGTTATCACATATTATAGAGTTGTTTAATTCGAATAAGTTTTCAATATTTCTTATCTAATATCTAAGTCTCATTAAGGCATAGATACTAAGACATAGATTATTAATTCTATTCGAAACTTAAAAAAAGTGCACGTTAAATAGTGATTCTCCAATTTAGACGGATTATCACTTACATGTAATTATTCGATGAACTTTTAGATCTTTTTGCGCTATTCTGTGTAACGTGAAATTAGATTTCTCGTTGAAAAGGCTTTAGAGAAGTGCAATTCAGAGAACTTTCTTGTTTCTTTACATGTAGATCTCTCAGATGTGCACGGATTACGCTGCATATGAATCTCTTCATTTCGTTCGCGTTCAACAATGCCTTATGGCTGATTTGGTACAGGTTCATAGTAGCGAATACGGATCTACTTCTTAATAATGGCGTATGTATTAAGAATATAAATATAATAAAAAAGTCTATAATAAAAAAAGAAGATACATGATAAAGATATATGAAAATAAGGGATTATGATTTATTTGCAATTCAAGGTAGTTGTTAAGACGGAAATAGCAATTGTGCTGTTCATTAAAATTTTGAAATTAATTAAAAATAAGTTGAATATATAGTGAATAACTAATTGTGATACGAAGTTACAGGGAATATTTTTTAATGGTAAATATTCAATGGAAAATATATAAACTAAATTGAATGAACAATTGTACAATTAAAAATGATAACAATTTATTTGATTGTAGAATTATTAAGAAATGAGGATTATATCAGCACCATTAGGAAATATTGTTATATTATATTTAAGTCTAATGATACAATTACTCGGATAGTTCGCAAACGAATGTGACTTGAAGAGGCATTCATAAACTGTCGTGCTTTGCAGATACCATGTCGCGTTCTGCACGTAGTCCTTCATTACTTTCTATTAACAAACTACGCTTGGATGCTCTGCGAAGGCTTTTACCTGCATACATTGCTAGTGAGTGCATTCACCAGCGAGCATAAATTAGTGAATTGGCTGATGGGACTCGGATGGCCGGTGCCAGCTGTAATTGTCACCTTATACACAGCATTACGTGCATCCAGTGATGACCCTGCAGATACCGAGCAGTAAGTAATAATATGTCAATGGTCAATCGCGCTTGTAAAACGAACTATTGTGCCAGCAACATTAAAAGAAGCTTTTGTTGCATAAAATAGATAAAGAAAAATCAAAATTGGATAAAAGATTGAGTTTCAAAGTGGATTAAAAAAGCTTTTATCGTATATAATAGGCAGAAGAAATAAAGTTACTGTCGCATTGACATTTTATTATTTTTTTATGACATTAAAATGGAACTGGTTAATGCAATATCGTATTTATTAATTTATAGAACTGAAATTAAAAACTTCACTTGTAGCATTTCTTTATAAATTTAATCAAACATTGTGCGTTGGGAAAGAAACGAATAACACATATATGGCCTGATCGATCGATTAACATATTTCTTCTTGGTTTTATCCAAGTTCACGTCTTATGAGGGGAACAGCATTAAATACTATAAAAATGCTGAAGGAAATACTAAGATAGACTTAAGTACCACACAAATTCCAACAATTAACTATATATGACAAATATTTGAAATGTAAAACATTAGATATATACATTGCAAATATTAAATATGTATGCAGTGGATTTTGAATATCATATTTCCTTGGTGAATCGTGACTCTATTGCAATTCGGTTTAGAATTATATTATAATTAAAACTAAAAAAAGAATCTTCAAACGTTTCTCCAATCAGTTAGAGAGTCTCCAATTAAGAGCTCGTAAAAATATGACCATGTTGAATTAGGGAAACGCTCATTTTCGGAGCTGTAATACTAATGCATTTCCGATAAACGACTACGGAAATTGAAAGAGCCTACTAATTGAAGTGTTTGGGATTCGGTGAAGGAGACTATTGACCTGTGGCACCGACCGACCACGAAAAGGGTGCCAGTCTACTCTAATTTCTCAGCAAGAACAGCATGCGGTTACGTACGTGATGGTAAAATTAGGTATGTCCGCCACCATGAAGCCACGGTAGCTAAATGTACCGTGGTAGAAGATCAAAACCACGGTGCGATAATCACGTTACCGTTCCATTATACATATACGATAGCTGTCGATATACATGCTGAGAAATCGGTGTGCTTATATATAAACAAAGTAATCGTTTTCCTTTTGCATCTGAAGCAACATCGAGTGTAATTGTCAAAATGTTTTAGCGGTTTAACAAATAATTATTAAATAAATGGTGATAAATTATATAGTATTTTATACTTTATTTTAACAAGAGGTTTTTTATAGATAGAATTATCAAGGAAATTACACAGGGTGCAAATCTAAAGGTGTTACAGACTATTATTTCAAAAACTAGGCAAAATGAAATTTTTGTTTTCTATCAACCGTTTGGTATCAAAAGTCAACATTATATGATAAAGTTAATTTTTTTAGGTAGAGTTGATTTTTTATTCACTTAGTTTTAGAAATAATGGTTTGTGGTACCTTTAACTTTACACTCTGTATTTAAAAAAGTGAAAGTTACTATTTCGTTAGATTGTAAACCAAACCATGCAAGAAAGAAAACAGTAAACGTGATTCCAAAGTCCTTTTTTCTTATGAAACTTTTTTAAATTTCACGTTTGACCTTTTTGTGTGAGGCCTTTTTATAGCCGACGAGGAAGATCGCCTTACATAACTTACTGTAGAAACCTTTCTTCCCCAAAAAGAATTTCATGTACAATCTCTTATGTATGAACATTCTGGTATTTTAAAATATGAATTTGTATATGGAGAAGATCGTTACAGGGGTAATAGGAAAAATGGTAGGAATATTTAAGGTAGAAATATTTTCATATCTGTCAGGATCAACAATATGGTTATTTAACATCCCTATTTCTTTTTCTATTTTTCAAGAAATTTGAGAAAGATGTATTTTTATAAAGCTTTGCATAATATCCACATAAATTTTATGACAGTACGTTGTTACTCTTGCATCGTAATTTAAAATGATTAAGTGGTGTTTTGATTAATCTAGTTTTACCTCCGTAGTTCTTTGAGTTTTCCAAGTTTGATGCAATCAGAAATTTAAGAGAGGGCTAATAAAACACTACCGCTACCTCTTATACACTATAAGTACATCTGAGAAAATATCCGAGAATGAATCAGCGCTTTCGAGTACCTTCACTTTATGAAAGCGAGGTCTCGGCCACAAAACAACATTGTTGTTCTATCCTTTTTTTGAAGAACAATTCATCGAAGTATAGGATACGTGGATTTTTTATTTAGTTCGTAGCGCAACTTCCTAGCGCGGAAGTACTTTACTTTGCTAGGAGCTTCCGCAACACAAATTTTACACGAAAATAAAAACCAGAGAACGTTATAAAATTAATTAAAAAGACAAAATTTGATAAATATATATCACACTGTATAATTTCGACCATTGAATGGTCTATCGTGTAATGTTCAATATAAGACATCTATTATATCTGTATGTCGGTCAACTTTAAAACTTTCATGAAGTTTGAAGATTGAATTTACAACACGCTCCGCTAAAACTTTAAGTATACATAATTATATTAAGTAATTGACACAACATTGAAGATAGTTTTTCGATTATATTATTTACTAAAATTATAATGATTTTATATATACAAATCTTACAATTAGATGTACATTTTATCTTAATTGGATACACTTTAATATTTTTTATATTATTTTATTTTTTATTTAGAGTCGGGTGAAATCTAATTAATTTCTACACTTGAATAAAATTTATATCAATTTTGATTTGAAATGTCTGTCAATATGTTAAGTGACTTTTTTATGATGCTCATGATCAATATGATATGACAGCTAATTATTTACCGGCTAATTATTACTCGGTAGAAATATGAAAATTTATTCGAAAACTATTCTATGCAGCACTTTATAATGAAATAACATATGGATATTCAATCTTTGCACCAGATGCCGGAAGTATAAATATATCCACGGATCGAATAGTTTTACGAGCAACGCAGATTGAAACATATCGGAACATTGATGAAATAAACGGTCCGACAACGAGCCATATCGACGTTATAAAGTATCAAGTTAATGAAAACATGTCATATTGAAAGCAAATTTTGTCGAGGCGATTGTTATTGCGGATGCAGAAACGTTCGCATGTCAATAATTTTCTCTAAAAGCATGCAATCTGTTATATTAAATAAGAAATAATTTTGCTACCAACGGATAATAGTCGACAATCATTGAGATCGATCCATTTAAGAAATCTCATTGTTGAGCGAAGTAACTCAAATTCCGATAAAAATACAATCTGTTATTAACTTTGACTTATACTCATTGTTCCGTATAAATAAGTGATATATTGTTACCGCGAAGGAAAGATATTATTTTTAGATTTTAGTTCGTAGAGTATTCTCGTGATTGTTTTACACAAGATTCGACGTCAGCATCTGCTACTCTTCGCTTATCCATCTATTTTCGTCGGTATATTTCTGCAATATACTCTTCCTATCACGAGGGGTAAATGTTTTATAACCGATCGGTGCTAAAGCAATACCTAGCAGCGATTCTCCAATCTGTTATGTATCAGCTTCTACCCTCTGCGTTTATTACAAGAAGCTCATCACGAAGTTATTCCCTTGACATTTTTCATCATCTTCTTATCAGGTTTGTTAGAATAGGGCTTTATTGAGTGTCTCTGCCCACGAATGTAATATACTTGAGTACGCAAAGATCGATGCATACAAATACTTTTCTTCTTACTTCCTGTTTTCCTTAGTAATAAAGATGTTAAATATATATTTATCTGACGAATGACATGCATTATATTTCAAAGGTAATTTTCTATCGAAGGTAACTTTCAAAAATAATGATGTTTGTGTACAAAGCAGTTTTTTTAATGAAACTACATGTTGAATGTATTTTGTGAATAAATCAATAAATATTTCATTAATCATCTTGATAGTAATACGTACGTCTGCGGTATTCAACGTTTTTGAAAATTTTTGAAAGAACCATGTACGCAATTTATTACAGTATATTTTTATCAGAATTCTGTATTTAGAATTTTTTATATTTCATATCTTTCCATATTATAATATATTATGTAAATATACTATACATAATTTACATAAATATTATGTAAATATACCATATTATATTTCATATATTCAATTCATACATATATCAGTATTTTTTATATATAGAAAAAAAAGAATATAAAGAATGAAATAGATAAAAATTTTACGTCATAATTAACATAATAAAATAATGAAATGACGTATAAGATATTAAGGTAAACGATTAATTATATTAATTTTAAATAAATGAATAATAAATAACGAATTATAGCAGTTTAAATTAATGTTACGATTAGGTGCTGGATCAACGAGGGCAACTATATGAACGTGCTAGTTTATCCCGTATGCGTTTCTACCTTATTGAATCTGCTTTTCCTATTTAATATCGTGCGAGTCCTTCTCATGAAGTTACGTGCCGGTCCTGCCATTGGAACGCGTCCTTCACGATCTATGCTGCAAGCTTTCAGGTAGTTGAATTTTTCACTTTCTGTATGCTACCTTTCACGTCAAATTGCACATTGACATGACGGCGCAAAAAAGAACGTAACAAAGAACGTAACAAACGTATTCCTTTTACAGAGATTTACACATGTACAGCGCAATTTTTTAATCACGATAAATATCTGCAATTATTTTGACTTATCAATTTTCGTTCAATGCTTTTATTTTTATTTATTTCTAATACTATTAATATGTCACAGTCTTTTTTCATCATTACGAACAAAGTCAATTTATTAATTTAAGTAAAACACATGTAATTGAGATTAATTGCTGATAATTTGTCATTACGAAAAAAATACTTTTAATATTTTTAAAAACAACTAATGTCAATAATATTTTCAATATTGACAATTTATGACGATATTTGATGTCTTGTTGTCAGGGCCACGTTACTTTTAGTGCCTCTCTTGGGCCTTCATTATTTAGTAATTCCATTTCGGCCACCAAAGAATCATCCTTGGGAGAACTTTTACGAGGTCCTTTCTGCAATCACAGCTTCTTTCCAGGTATTTTTAAACTTTTGCTTTAACAATTAAGAGCGAAATAAACAAGTGAATTATATGCAGTCGAATAATCGAATAAATGTCTGTACTTAGAAAATCATATTGCGCATTATGGCACATGTTTCGAACGGATATCAAATCAAGATTATAAAGCTTCATGCGTCAGAAAGCTTCATGCATTTAATATGCCCTTTATTGCAGCCTGCTCTCATATATTGTATTTCGACACATTCATCAATGTAAAAAATTAATTTTTATTAAATATCATATTGCGGAATTTCTTCATATAACATATAAAACTGACACATTGCGGAATTTCTTCATATAACATATAAAACAAATAAATTAACAAAGTAAATTTTACAATGTAGAATATATTGAAATACATATAACATTACAAATATATGTAATCAAATCTGATGAATACGGAATATCCTCTGCGATAAAAAATTGTTAATCTTTCTTGAAAATTTTCTGTTTCAAAATCAAATAGTGAATTGTAGTTAGAAGTACATACACACACATACTCACATCTTTTATGAAACATGACGCATGACGCATTCCTTTTTTTTAACCATCAGGGTCCGTTTAGTCAGAGATATGACTTTTTGTCAATGGAAAAAATACAGGTACAAATTGCATATTCGAGTGCTATCGCATATACATTCAACTACAGTGAATTCTTTAATCAATATTTACATTTTTTCTTCGATATAAATACAAAGACAAAGAGACATCCTTTCAGATTCTCCTCCGAAGCAATATGAGTATTGAGCAATCAAATTTTGTGCGAAATTGCACTTTCACGACACTGCTTTCACTGCATTGTTATATAATCGCTTTATATCGTATAAAATCGATGGAATCGCTATTTAATTGAACGATTCTGTCGAGTGAACCAGTTATCTTGGTACTGGAAAGCCTTCGGTGTAACCATTTTATATCTGAAAAACACAGTCGTTAGAACACGTATCTTAACAATGTCGCGTGCACCGAGAAACACTGCAAAAAGTGATTTCGATCGATTAATCCCTTCGCAGTCCCTTTGTTACATTTACTCGTTATCTATGTAGGAATGAATAGGAGTGAAATAAAAGTGACGTATGTGAGGAAATGTATGGAAAAAGCAAATATAAGTTCCCCTAAAATATACATAGGTATTTATGCATTATTTCACAAATGTTAGTTCAAATACGATCCCAATTTAACTGATTAATATTATACTCTTGCGGCTATTAAAATGTTACTCGCTACTAAAAAAAAGAGTAAGATGGAGTTGGTTTTATCCGGAACAAATATTGCAGCTTTCCGTGTATACAATAATAATGTAGAATAAAATGAGAGCAGGGAATAAAATTTCATAGCTCATTGGCGATACGATTAAGTTTGAGAGTTAATCGGAAAACTCCGTATCTCATGCGAAAGAAATTGTAATAAAGTTGACGGGAATTTTCTTCGGAACCGTTTTCCCCGAGCTCGATGTCGAAGTAAAATGTAATTTCTCTCTTCCAGGGTCTCTGTGTGGCTGTGCTTTTCTGCTTTTGCAATGGCGAGGTAAGTTGCTGTGACTACGGAAACGGTTTCGTTTCTGTCTCCGGAGTAACTTTCGTACTATGTAATGATATTTTCCCTCGTGATGCCGCACAGGTAATAGCACAATTCAAGAGAAAGTGGGATGGCAGCGCCCTTTTGCGAAAACGAGCCAATTCCTGCACGGCCACAACAGTCTCGGTATGCAATACTAATGAAAAAGGTTCTTGCGATTGAGTCGATTTAAACGACACGCCTAAGCTTCCCGCTTACTTTTCCATGACACCTGTCAAGAAATGAGACTTGAGCAAAGAGGTGGATTAAGAGAAAGTGGCAGGAAACCCGTTTCGTGGAATTGAATTCCTTATCTGAAATCGTGGATTAATTCAGCAGTCTTTGAGAAATTCACCTTCCTGTTCCCGTTATATCAGCATACTTCCATTAACTTTGTACTCCTTACAAACGACTATATTAGTAACCTCTTCAAATCTTTCGAGACGATAAAATTAAATTACATCATATAATTTTCTTTAACGCTTACGTGACGTTTGTCGCTAATAATCTGTTTAAGCGAAAAATGAATGATGAGGAAATACTCATTTTCAACTATCGAAAAAGTCGTGAAAATGTCCGTAAGGTTTGCACAACATTGTCCGAAATGTGTGCAAGACAAACATTCATTATCATTCATTGTTTTATAATTCTTGTAAAAAATTTTAATTAACGAAATAATATAAAAATACACACTGAGAGTACAACACGGTTATCGACGTGCGTGACTCTTTGAGACTAAAAATATTTAATTCATCATTAATAATATGGACTTTTCATGAATTTCAAAAATTTTTAACTTTGATCAGAAGAAAATGAATTTTTTTTTTTGTTTGAAGCATCCGTGACTTTGACGATTCGGAATTTACGAGCATGCAGGGAACGAATTTCTATAAATTCCTCTCAATCCACCGATTCTTCGGTCGTGAATATACATAGAACTTCGTAAGCCATTTTGTGTGCTACAATAGTAATTTTCTAGAAAATTTTAGAACGTAACTATTCGATATTACCTGATGTCGATGGAGAACGCGATTTTAACGGAATTGCGCTTGACGCACGAAGGATAAAAAGAAAAAGAGAGAGAAAGAGAGTAATGTCCCCCCCCCCCCCCCCCCCAATTGGAAATTCCCGTATGCACGACTCGTCAATGGTGCGATGCGGACTAACACGATCAGTTTCCTCTCCTGCGACTAATCCATCCGCGTACTAACCCACATACTAACCGACGTGGAGTGTCATTTTAAGGGTACTTTCTTCGTCGAACGGCACTTTTCAAGCGTGTTGATTGGCTGTGGGTTAGGAAAGTTCTCGAATCTTTCGAAATTTCCTATTCTATAGTCAATCAATACGTCGAAAAAAATTCGTCGTACGACAATATCAGCTGCGGTCCACCTAACGCTGTAAAATGCTTCGAAGCATTCTATCTTCTTCTCTCTTTTAAGAAGCTTTCGAAGCATTTGTAACTTCAAGTGGGCTGCAGCCCTAATGGGATGTTGCAACGGGTCACTTAATAATGTGTCGACGACGGAAGGGAAAGGAAGAGAGAGAGAAAGAGAAAGAGAATGATACGAGGGAAAAGGGAGAAAGAGACACATTTATATATACGATCCGTCCGTATCGTGCCAGTGACAGCAGCGTGCCCGAGTCGAGTCCATTATGGAACGTTGACTGTTTCAGTTTATCCGCTCGACCGCAGGTCCGATGGCGGGAGAGGAGAAGGTGTGACTATCAGCCGGCAGCGTCGGCTATGCCGAAGGACGATGACTCCGATAAACGATTGGCGAACGAAGACCAGCTGCAGCTGCAGCAGACTATGCAGGTGATCGCCGCGAGTCGGCCAGATAATCACGGCAACAACAATCACACGCGGGTGCTCATCAAACGCGGCGGCGACAGCGACGATTCTTCCCACGACGAGTGTGATCAGACGCAGTGTTGATGACGATCGATCGGATCAACACCGGGGATGATCGCGCCACGGGACCATCACGTATAAAAAATCACCCCCTCTCTCCCCCATCCCGAGATATGCCTCTTCGCGAGACAGACGGCGAACCGGAGTTCCGGAATTTATCGATTCGATCAGTTCGCGAATGTGTGCAGAGTTGGTAACAAATTGGTAACGATAAACCGGTGCATGTCATAAGGTATAAGCGTATCTTATTTTTTATGTGTAATATAATCACTCGTCGAGGGAAGAAATTCTCCTTTTTCATCATTATGCGTACGGTTTGGTACGCGTATAACGTTACAGAAGGAAAAGCTATGTGTAACAATGTAACGGAGTAATTGAAGTTCGCACGAATCGTTTCATTCTTTTTATGAAAAAAAATTTGTACTACTGCTCCACTCCATCGCTCAATATCAGAGTCACGAAACGTACGATCAAAGATATTTTAAGATACTCCTGGGGCTAAAGACCTGAGAATCTTAATATAAATTTACTAATGAGGCCCGAACTCGCTTGAAACTCGAAGATTAATTTTCTTAAGCATAAAAATTAATGATATACATATATATTGCGATTTTAACAGACTTGATTTTTATATAACATGAATCTCGTCTATAACAGAAATGTGTGTACAATTCATTAATATTTGATAAAGAAAAAAAATCATATCAGTGATCTCACACAACACGCACACACACACACACACACACACACACACACACACACACACACACACACACACACACACACACACACACACACACACACACAAAATCATCGTTTTTATACTGTTGAAGAATTTGCTATTATTTGTTCGTACAATGTTTAAATGTTTAAAAATAATCTATTATTAGTGTCAGTGTTTCTTGCCAATCGTTTCGTGCTAAATGTGAATGATGCAATTTGCTTGTATACTTATATTTTAACATCTACGTGACGTTGTGTACAATCGATCGATTATACACCGATACTCATTGTTCGCGGCACAATTGTAATAAAAAGAGTCTGTAATTAGAGTAAATGTCAATATTATACTCTAGACTATATATAGTCTTAATTGTATAAATAGCCTTAACTGTATTATAAAATAAACCACAAAACTGTAAAAATCATAAGTAAAATGAATTAAGTTTTTGAGAAATAATTTTGAGTTTATAAATTTATAAATTTAGGGTGAAGAAGCGTTTCACAAAATTCAAAAGAACAGATCGTCTAAAGCAATTGCGAAAGAATTTCAAAAATTTTCAGAAATCTAAAAGAATCCAAATTTAAGTTATAATTAATGTTTAAGAGATTTTTGCTTTAAATTTTTTATTGATAATGGTCAAAGAATTATTTTTTTCATATATGATGACAACAAGACATATACATATAATTCTATATATAATGTGTTGATTGTAAACAGTTCTACCAAAAATAAAATGTAAATATTATATACAGGGTATCTGATAATACGTATCGGAGTAACATCCGCCGTGATAAAGCGGATTAATGATAATGAATGAGAAGGTTACGCAATCGGGCGGGAAGAGACAGGTCAGTTTACGGTTGCTGTGCACGCTACAAGATCCGAGATTGGGAAGAGTGTTGTATAAAGAAAAACGGCAATGCGACACGTGGATCTTCGCGCGTGTAGTAACTGTAAATGCTGTCCTTTCTCGCATGAATTCCTCATTTATTGTCATAATCACAAAGTATAAGACTTTTCTATTATTCCTATTCAGTTCATTTTCTATATCCTATTCAGTTGAACCTGCCGATGGCGAATGTTACACCTGCTATTTCCAGACACCCTGCGTGTTTATGTTCGTGCGTGCGTGTGTGTTGTGTAATATATACAAATAGTGTATAATCTGGGTAGTTGTAAGACACTCATATCTCTGCAAGTGGAACGAATCTCAAGAAAGATGTTTAAAATATTTAATATATTTTGCGAAAGGACAAATAAATAAATCAACCTCTCGATTTAATTGTATGTTTATTTTCTCGAAATTATATTACCATTCTTTCATGAAGATTAGATCAAATTAGAACATAAAAATAAAGGTAAGATTAAAATATACGAAATAATGAATATTTTTACGTGTTTTATAGGTAAAATATTATTGAACAGTATTTCATGTGTCAAATAAACAGGAAAGTCATTGATGTTCTCTTCACAGATTTGCTTTATCAAATTAGAGTCTTGTAATGAAAAGTCCTTTATATGTATATAGATGTTTCCAAGAGATCCATCGCATGTATTTCCTCGCAATTTCCTCGCTTTTGACATCGTAGCTAGGACGACCAAGTTAGGCACACGTTTCCGGAGCCTTCAGGGCTCTGGACCAGTTCGCTGCTTTATTGAATTATAACATCAGAGGCAAGAAATCAGATGTAATTTCTTCTTGCAACGTACGTCGAAATAAATGAAATATTTTCTCGGGGGAAAATGGACAATCTCAATTTAATTTATTTATCTACAGCAATATTTCATTGTTCGTCTACATTTTGAAGATTTAATTTGCTTTAATATCTCTTAAGTTCGTATGGATATGTAATGTAATTTATATTCGTTAAACTTTCGTTAAAAAAATTGATTCTATTATTTACAAATAAAAATAGCAATAGGGATAATATGTGTGCGCGCGTGTAGTTACCATCAATTACATATACTTTTATAGGGTAGGATACAATCGGAAAGGATAAAATAAGAAATTCATTATGCAAAAACACATGGAGAATAATTATTGTAATCTGAAAATTGTGAACAAATATATGAATGATAATTTGTTGTAAATGATACTTGTAATGTTCTCACATGTCTGTATTACACAATACATATGATTCACGTTCCATTCGTACAGAGCGAAAAAAGCTTCGGAAATGATACTTATTTACGTTGACTTCGTTATCTCGTTAATTCTTTAGTTATAATTAAAAGTTCTTCCAGACTGAACAATTTTCATGCATATTTGTGTAAGGCAATTTCATATATGATTCATCTGAATATATGTAAATAACACACGTTCATAGTACGTAAACTGTCAATGTAGTTTATTCTTATAATCATTCTATAAACTTAAAATGCAGCAGTAGTTGCATTTAGTGGCACTAACCCGTAAATATTAGCAATTGTTATATAAAAAAAGAATACGATTTTAAATGACGTGGGAACAATACTGGAACGATATATATATGTATATATATCTATAAATATTATGAATTTAAACAAACATATATACATGTATATACACATACATACACGTACACACATAGTAATACACACACACACACACACACACACACACACACACACACACATAATATATACAGAATAAATCATTTTAATCAATACACGCGAATATCTCGAAAAGGAGAAGTTTTTTCAAAAAATGTTTCAAATAAAAGTTTTATGGCTTGAAGGAAGCCGTCAGATGGTGGCAATGATTTGACCTTGGAGAGTCATTTGAAGATCACCGTCAATTTCTTAAATGGAACCCCCTATTTTTTATTGCATATTCTTGTAGCTTATCTCGAGAGCTTTCCAAAACACTATAATAAAGTATTTTTTCATTAAGTATTTTCCGAGTTATAAGACTTGAAATAATTTCTTAATTTTACATAAACTATAAAATATCTTGTAAAATATTCACTTTTCGATGACCTTATCTCAATACTTTTATGCACAGAATAATGAGAGGAATCAATTGATGTAAAGAAAACACAGTTGTTTTTAAGAAGAAATATGTAATTGTTAGTTACAAATTTTTTCTTAAAAACAACTATGTGTTTTCTTTACACCAATTGATTCCTCTCATTATTCTGCATAAAAATATTGAGGTAAGGTCATCGAAAAGTGAATATTTTACGAGATATTTTATAGTTTATGTAAAATTAAGAAATTATTTCAAGCCTTATAATTTGGAAAATACTTAATGAAAAAATACTTTATTATAGTGTTTTGGAAAGCTCTCGAGATAAGCTACAAGAATATGCAATAAAAAATAGGAGGTTTAAGAAATTGACGGTGATCTTCAAATGACTCTCCAAGGTCAAATCATTGCCACCATCTGTCCCCCTTCAAGTCATAAAACTGTTATTTGAAACATTTTTTGAAAAAGCTTCTTTTCGAGATATTCGCGTGTTAATTAAAATCTACCCTGTATATGCGCGCGCGCGCGCGTGCGTGTGTATGTGTGTGTGTATAAACACACTTTTTTTTAAATTATAATATTTAAAGATATGAATTTTCATATTTACGCTATTTAAATATTTTTCTAAATGACCGTCAACATTCCAATTTTAATCCCCCTTCTCTTGCAATATCAAATCGTTCACATACAATCGTATGATACGCATGGCAAATCAGTGATTATCCTTCATAAAGAACATAATGTATCTTAGAAATTACTTTGGAATGAATATAATAAATAATAAAGAAAAAAAGAGATCGCTGACACGTTAGAAATCGATAAAGATAAACGTCGTCTATCTTTAAAAATCAACTTTTATCTAATTTTTCGTCACTATGCATCTATAAAAAACTGCGAGATTAAAAAAAATCTCGATCCAAACACGATACAACGATTCTTTCTCCCGTTGATATTCGGCTCTTAATTGAAAAAATTCGACTGAATAATTGAGAAAATCTGCAAGATGGTTAAATTATAATATAATACAAAGCAGTTATCACCGCATTAATCTCAACTAATTGTTAATATTTGTTATCGAGGTACGCTTTCTTTCTTTAATATATAAGTCTTCAGTCGCGTCTGTATCGTTCGACATACACGCATGCACTCGCTCATGTACAAACACGCTCGCATTACATAACTGTACAGATTGATCATTTAAAGCTATTATTCACATTAACTCCTTTATTTCTTTCTTTACTTCCATAAAAAATATAGCGAGTGTGCACGATTATCGCTTTCTTCTTCGCTACGCTAAGAAAAGAATCCTAAAGATAGGACGCTAAATCTGTCTTGACATAAAACATAGATAGCATTTGTTATTTCTATTGTAATGTATCCGACTTTTTTATGCATCTAATTCGATTCAAGTTTTAGTACAGTTCTGTCGTCACTCGCTGACAGAATGAACTCAGATAGAAAAACACATGGAAAGTCGATTTGCAAAATTTTAATTGGAGAAATCGAGCAAGCGCGTGATCATAAAAACAATAGCATTAAAATTAACGCGTTTTATTCATACCTTTTGACGTTCACTTCGTGCCATTTTTTGTTTTTTGTAATAATTAATATAGTTCTTTATTTTTTGCATGCTTTTAAATTTAAATTAAAGTCATCATTTCGAGAAAAAAAATTACTAATTTAAAAAAGAAATTTGATTATAATAAGATTTGTAGATTTTGATCCTGTTTAATATCGCGTTTTTAAATTTAAAACAAGACTAAATTATCGTTAAGTTTATAAATTTGTGTCCTATTGTCTAACGGATGGCATTTAACGTGAACAGGGCGGGAATAGCCGGAGCATATTATTGTCAAAAAAGTTACCGACATAAACAAACGATACTCCGTTCATATCCGTAGAATATCGAAAACTAAAAAAGATACTGTAAATTGTTGCTTACACAATAATCTAATCATAACACTTTATGTATATAGTACAATGTTTAATAATTCAAAAAATTGTATTACCTTTCGAAACGATTAGTCGGAAGTTTGCAACGTTGTGTAAAGCGGGGGTTTCTACATACAATGATTATTGACGCTTGCCAATAGTACCAGTTTATAGTTGGATATGGAAATGATAAATTCGACTGGCGCCAGTTAACAAATTTACGTGTTTCCACATGCAACTGGTTGCATTAGTCGAATGGCGGCAATAATCATTGCATGTGGAAACTTCACTTGAGCCGTGAATGCAAAGCTCCTGGCAGATCAGTGAAAACGAAACGTGTTTTCCACTGTAAATCGTGGTAATTTCTCTTTCTCTCCCTTCTTCCTCTCTTTCGCAATCTATCAAAAATCCTCCAAAGCTATAAGCTACAAGCTTACTCTACTATACAATATTGTTATCGTTTTTCAAGGTACATGTTGTTTTTTTGTGAGGATTAGAGTTCCAAGCATCCATATTAATTATCTTACACTTTATTACAGATTTATTATTCTAGATCTCCTTCTATTTTGGCACTCGTGTCCTACTGTTTTTGCACGTCACTACTGTTTTCTTCAACGTCACCCTCCATACTATCCTCATTTTCCGATATATCTTGAACATAGGACATACCACCTTGCATCTCATCCGTCTGCACAACGTCGGTTTCGTTTCGCGTCATATAATCCTCTTCCTCGATCTCGTAAGTGTTCTCTGGGTAAATATACTGCGCCGCTTCGACATTAGAGTCCTCGTTATCGATATCTAACACGTTTTGTTCTATCAAAATCTGATTACCATCCGCGTCATTAGCCACCATTAACACAGTTCCATCCAGATTATGCACCTCGTGCACTTGATTGTCTCCATCCCCTTCTCTATTATCCACTACATTCTCATACGCGGAATCCTCTTCAAAGTCATCGCCCTCGTTTACTTCCATTTTGCAATACTCCTCCTTAATGAATTCCTCATTTTTCTCCACATCCCTATCTTCAATGTCGGAGTCATCATTGTTGATTCCATTATCATCCATATTTCCGTCCCATGTTATAGGCAGATCATTGTTATTAGCCGCAAAGAGATTGGCTGCATTTGACACATTCTCCATATCATTTGGCATGTCGGTTATGTTGCACTTTTCTTTAATCACACTCAGCGAAACCATCGGACTGAGCTTATGCCTCGTGCGATCCGTCATACCGCTGTGCTCCTCAGATTCGTTTTCTGGTAACAAAGGCATTATTGGACTTAACACAGGTGGCCCATCATCGTCGTCGTCATCCTCCTGTTCTTCCTCCTCCTCCTCTTCCTGTCTCTCCTCCTCTCTCCTCCTCCTCCTCTTCTTCTTCTTCCTCTTCTTCCTCTCCCTCGGCTGCAACTTCACCTTCATTCTCATTGTCATTCTCACTTTCAGTCTCAGCCTCACCTTCATCTTCATCCTCATCTTCATTTTCGTCACCTTCTTCACCATCTTCTTCTTCTTCCTCATTTTCATTATTTTCCTCATCATCTTCCTCGTTATCATCATCGTCTTCATTATCATCAGATAAGTCTATATCGCTCGCTGCAGCTTTAGCGGATTCCTCGAGATGAAATGTTTCAAATTTGTCCATGTTTGCAGGTGTACTGTGCGTCAAAAGATCATTCAAATTACTTTGTTTATTTTGGTCTGCATCCGTCATTGCGGTTTTCTGGTCCTGGACGTTATTCTTCATCGGCATATTCTCTTGAATATTGTCACCAGCTATCCTGAATTTATCGCTCAATTGTAGCTTTTTCGTCGTGTTCACTTCCGTTTCATTCAGATCAGATTCGTCGTCACTTTCGGAATTGCATGATACACTATCACCGCTCTCTCTACTAGTGGTTCTTGTATCAGACTCATTTTCGTTTTCATTTCCTTCTTCCTCCTCTTCTTCCCCCTCTTCGTTCTCGTTTTCGTCTTCGCTCGAACTACTATTACTATCGCTATCTGAATCGTCGCTATTTTCCGAATTGTCTTCTTCGCTATTTTCTGAATTGTCTTCATCGTGAATATCCCTACTTCCTTCGCCTTCCGATTCGAAATCCGCTTCCTCTGCTTCCTCCGCTTCTTCGATGACCGATGTCTCGTCGGCGATTAGACTGCCCTTCTCGTCATTGTCGTTCTTTGCATTATCTTCGTCCACTACCGCGTGATCCTCAAACTCTGATTTGCCATTGCAGTTCGTTGCATGTTCATTAAGTTTTTCCTCGCTCACAAAACCTTGCTGGCACTTTTGACACCGGAAGTTGTGTCCAATATGGATGCTCATGTGCAACAACAATTTGCTTCTCGCGTTATGATATCTACCACATGTCTTACAAGTGAAATTGTTGCCCTCCGGTGACAAAACAGGAGCATGCTCGGCCTTCAAGTGATCGGCTAAATCTTGATAAGATTTACACAATTTCAAGCATACACCACACGTAACGGCAGCCTCAGTGCGATGGAAACGAATCAGGTGTTGCCATAGATGTTTCTTGGCGGGCCATTGCTTACCACAGACTTCACACGTGCACTCGGTATTGGTCGATTCATCATACACCTTGCGCGAATCTTTCCTCGAGCATTTGCCATTACCCGCCTTCACTTGCGACAATGGCATAAGATTCGGCACGGGTTTCTGGGCCGACAATTGCAAATTAATATCCTCGAATAGGTTAAAGTCGGGAATGTTCAAGTTGGATTCGTTCGCCAGCGGTAACGATGCCTCTTCTCGTTGAATCTGATTGTTTTTCAGATGAGATTCTAGAATTGATGTCGGAACATTATTCGGCATGTCAAATCTATTTACCGAGTTACGCCGTGTACATATATTGATGTGATTCCAGAATAGGGTCTTAGTGGAGAACTGTTTTTTGCAATTCTTGCATTCAAAGTTGTTTCTGTTTCTCATCTTGCGCTTGCCATCGTTATCCTTTTTGAATTTCTTGAACATACGGACAGGATCGGTGTTATGGACGTTCTGATAATGTTTGGCAAGAGTGTCCGAATTTAGAAAGATCTCGGGACACATCTCGCAATCGTACGTATCGTTTGGCGATCTTCTACGTTTACGAGAGTCGTTTGAACTCTCGTCGCACATTTCTTCGTCGAACTCTAAGTCATCCGGTTCCTCCTTCACAATAATGTCGGGAGTCTCGTAACCCTCTCTTTTTACACCAATATCCATTCTATATTCAAAAACAGCTAATTGGTCCTTCGGAACGTTATGTATGTGTTCGTAATGATCGCGTATATCGTTTTCATCTGTGAAAACCGCCAGACACTGTTTACACGTGAGGAAAACCTTGCCATGACATTTCTTTGTGTGATCAAAAGCCTTCCACTTGGATGCATATTGCTTTCCACATACCTGACACGTGTTTGGATTGGAAAGGACGCTGCTGTGCTCCGCTTCGACATGTTTCTTCAAATCTTTGGGGTCCTTCATAGGAATGAGACAAACGCCACAGGATACGCCGATCTCATTTCGATGCAACGATAACACATGCATCTTCAGTTTCAGCTTATTTTCCACGGTGTCACCGCAAAAATCACAAACATTTGGGTTGCTATGATACTTGTGGTCCTTTCGATGAGATTCTAGATCTTCTTTAGTGCGGAAGAGTTTTTTACAACTTGGATGATCGCACGTCAAATCCGGATGATCCATATGATTAACGCGGTTGTGTGTCATGATGCCTAGTTTGGAAGTGATCGTTTCGTTACACAAGTGGCAAGTATATGTGCTATGATGATTCTCAATGTGTTTCTGTAGACTCGCACGATCCTTGAATATCCTCTCGCAGGCCCGGCAACGAGTCAACAATGCACCAGGATCTTTACGATAGTTTTGACAGCCTTTCATGTGACGGCGAAGCAAATAGCGCTTATGGAATCCCTTGTTACATTTTTCACAATAATGTAAGACACCGTCTTCTACATTTAGGGACTTGGAAGCGACGCAGTTCTGATTATCTTTACCTATTATGGGCATAAACCTATGAATTTTGGCGATATGTGCTGCCAGATGATCCCTTGATGCGCTTGTTTTTGCGCAATAAGGACAAGTTACATCTGCGTGTCCTTTATGCACCCTATTTACATGCTTCCACAGGTGCGACGTTCTGCCATAGAATTTGTTGCACAAATCGCATGGAAAAAGATTATGTGTTATCCGCCGATGATTACACAAACTGTCCAACGTCGTGAAGCTGAGCTCAGGACACTGCTCGCAACTTAACTCTATTTCCGAAACGCCATTGTTGTGATCAGGCTTGACCGATTCATTAGTCGTTTCATTAAAACTGCTATTATCACACGCGGCCTCCATAGCCGCCTCCAAACCATGGATCTTTCTATGTCGAGACATCTTCGATTTATTGGAATATGGTCTACCGCAAATATCACAACAGAAATCACCACTGGTTAGTGGCCAATGTTTCGCCTTCACATGTGCGCTTAATTGCATAACGTCGGAAAATACTTTCAGACAAACACCGCAAATTAGAGGCACTGTGTCCGCGTGTACGCCCATCACGTGTTTCCAATAATCGACGCGAGTAGGCCACAATTTCCCACATATTTCGCAGGTGTTCGGCGAGGGTCCTTGTAACGCATGATGCTGGAGATGCTCATTGCGTAACAATTTCGTTGCGAATATCTTTCCGCAATTCTCCCATTCACACTAGACACGATGATACGGAATTAGAATAAAGCAATATAATAAAAATTAATTTTCTTTCGTTTCTTAAATTTACCTTAATAGAAGATTCGTTGTTATGTGTATTGTTGATATGCAACCAACGTTCCCATTTGCTCGAATGTGAACTACCACATACCTCACAAACAAAAAATAAATGATACTGCGCCCTATTACCATTACCATTGACACTAAGAGTATTTCCACTACCCGCAGCGTCTCCTAATGAAATTATCTGGTCAGACTGTAACGAAACAAAATAAAATTTAAAAATTTGTGCTATTTATAACATTGTTTGTCAAACTTGCTAGAACTCTTATTGAAAAATTAGTATACGTTTCAATATTACCTTATGAGCATTTCTCTGATGTCGTATAAGATGATCCTCAGTCGGAAAAGATTTGTAACAAATGTAACAATTAAACTTCTCGCCATCTTCTCCGTCAAAATCTAATACTTGTTCATTTCCTTCGTTACCATTCAAGTTTTCAATATAATAATTACTATTTAATTGTACAAAATTCGCAGGATCAAAGACAGGATCAATATTATGTATCGAGACATGACTGATTAGCTTTTTTCTCGAGTCATGCTGTCTACCGCATAACGTACAACTGTACCTGTATCCATATTTGTAAACACATATTAGTATTATATTTATTAAACTTTATACAATAGATACTTGTGTATTCCGCAAGAACTAGTTTTATTATTAAAATATACGAAAAGTTATAATTTACAATATGATGTAAATTTATAAAAATTGCGTAAAAAGAAAATAGACGATATAGAATGCGACTCTACCTTCTTTGTTCCGATATTGAAAGCTTAGACCTTCCGTGATACAAATAGACATGATTTTGAAGTTGCGTATTATTAAAGCACATCTTTAAACAAACTCCACAGGTAAATGCAGCGTATTCTTTATGCATCGCCCGTATGTGTAGCCATAATGATGCTCGGTCATTGAAGTCTCTCTTACAAGTCTCACATACAAATACCGTTTCGATTTCTATGTTCTCGTGATTGTTCTTATAATCTTTATCATCATTTTCTAAATTTATCTGTTTAACGTAGCATAACATATTACAGTAATGTATGTTTCTATGATATCATAAAAAGTACAATATAAAAATTTACCTTTACCTCAGGTGACGACGAGAGATCTGGTGGCTCTTTCGTTTCACTTTGCTCATAAACACTGACGTCCACGCGATCGTTCCAATTCTGAGGTATTACCGTTGCCTTCAAACACTTTTCATTATCAATGATAGGAGTAGGATCAACTTTATGTAACGTTATAATGTGTTTAATTAATGAAGTTCTCAAAACAAAATCTCTCTTGCATAATTTGCAAATAAACGGCTTCTCGGTATGCCTAATCTCGTGGTCTTTTAAACTATCCATCGATGTGAAACTTTGTGGACAAGCTTCACAATACAACCTCTTCTGAGGATTCGTCTCGCTCTCTTCTAAATAACGATACATTCAAAATTAGGTAGTTTTCGTATATATGGCATTCTTGTTCTCTATTATTACTTTAATAATTAAATTTTACCTGACTTAACTATTTTTTTCGGCCTGCTGCTGGATGTCGAACCATCATCATCAAAATGCTCTCGTTTTAAACTATCTCCTTTAGTCAGCGCCTGTTTCAATATAGTTAACTGTGGATTTTTCGCTAATTTAGCCTCGGCATTCTTGAAGTCTTTGTTCTCGTCATCCGAGTCTACACTCGAGATATCGGACGCATCGGCGAAAATCTTATTGTTCTGCGCTTCGGTTTGATCTGTACGTTGTTCAAGGATACATATCTGCCGATGCGCATTGAAATCTGCTAGATCCGTGTACACCATTGGACATGTTTGGCACTGATAACGAGTTTCCGTGCGCGAATGGGGAACCGATAATTCTGGAGGTGGCGGTAGACCAGCGTGTCGCGATTTTATATGCTCATCAAGATTATATCGTGTCGAGTATATGCGAGAACAGTATGCACACGTTACCGCAGGATGACCCCTGAGATAAAAAGACAAATGTTTGGCAGATTGATCGAAGACATTTTTAATGTTTTCTCAAGTTAGTAGACATTGTTTATATATAAAATAGTATGTTATTGAAATTCCCTTACCGATGTGTCGTAGAAACGTGTCCCCAGCGATGTTTCGCAGTAGAATACGATTTATGACAAAGATCACATTGATAAGGTCGTTGGTACGAAGTATGATCATCGGTGATTACTCTTTCACCGACCACACTCTCACCGTGAATTTTCGCGTGCAAAGATAAGTGACCCTTGGAACTAAACGCTTTATTGCAAAGAGAACAGACATAGACTTCATGTTGTTGCGACGTATGTGGAAAGACCGTGGTATCTTGAGTAGTCGCGACACTGGCGACATTCGTACTGCATTCCTCTTCATTTTCCTCGGTAACCATAGGGGTCATTTCTAAAAAGTCGCTGGGATTCGTCTCCATGTCCATCTCGTATGCCATCTCATATTCCGATCGCCGATCTTCCGAATCGTCGATTATTGTAGCTTTATATCAAAATAACATGTTAGTGATAAATCACTTCTTTATCAGACAAAATAAAAAGAATAAAGTTCAAAAGCGCGAGCATACCTTCATCCGTACCTTCACTTGTGTCGAGAATCTCTTCGATTTCTGGATCTGCTTCACCATCCGAATTTAATCTCGGTGGTGTACCTAATGCCGCATTGGGATTGACTACGGGTGCCTCTGGAATAAGTACTGGCATATTATCCTTTCCCTTAAGAAGTTCCGCGTGCACTTCGCCAGATTGTGCGCTGTCATTTGCGCCGTCATCGTTCGCCTAATTTCACATGTAATAAATCAGTATTTTTTATAAAATTACAAATCTGCAAATTATAAAATTGATAATGTTATGTTTTTGGGATTTTAATATTTAAAAAACCAGTTTTTTTCTGTTGCAATTAAAAAAATACTAAAGACAGTTTTCTATTAAATTTTCTATTATACAAAAAGAAACTGTTGAATTATGCAATATACTTAAAAATAACCTTTTTTTAAATAAAATGTAGGTTTTTTTTAAATATAATTTTCGAACGAAAAGAAAAAATTTTTAAATACAAATCCAATTAATTTTGAGAATAATTAATAACACATTGCTACATCTCAGTCTGCTCAACTAATTTAAAAAAAAAATAAAATGTAGAAATTTGTAAAGAGCAAGTATTTTGGATTCAGATACTTACGCCTTCCTTTGGCCTGTTTCTTTCCAACCAAGCAGCTGCGTTAACACACGCAGTCCTAAAGTCATAAAAATTTTCCAAGTTGTACATACATCGGTAACACAGGACTTTAGGCAAACAATCGTCTTCCATTATCTGAAACAGCAGTTTTGACGTTTCTATTAAAAAGATGTATTAAGTTTTAAGTGTAATGACTTGATAAATCTAATTCTTAATTGTGCCTCTTACTAAAAAATATCCATAGAGAAGTCCAACAGAAATAAATGTTAAATTGATAACAGTAATGGAACAATTAAATTCTATACTAAACGGACCATTTTGGCAATGATTTCCATAAAATAATAAATATGTAACTACATATATAAATATAATCGTTAGTTGAGTATTTCAAGTTTATCCCAATAATATTTTCCCAAGAGTATTTTCTGATAACTACATGTAAGTATAATCAATAGTTGAGTATATTTCTATTTCTTCTAGGAGTATAGATACTTGGGAATATTTTTGGATAAATTTATATTGAAAACTATCTCAAAATATTGAAAACTAAATTTTTCTCCAGATACATCACAAACTGTTGTAGAAGATAAATCACATGATAAAAACATCCGCAAGGAACAAACTGTAAATACGATATTATGAAAGAAATGTTTTTATTAAAATTTCAATTTGAATTTCCCTTTAATTGTTATTTACATATCATTTTATTAATACATTATTAATTTTTATATAATTAATTTTTATAAGATATCTTAAGTTTCCATTATAGATAGCAAAGCTGTCTATTTTAAAAATTTTCAAATAAAAAAACAACATGCTTTAATCTTTAATTAGTTTAATAAAAATAAAATTTGATATATTTTTAACATGTTTTTAACATGTTTTTACGCACAACTATCATGAGACGCTTTTATATTACATATACAGTATTATCTATACTTCGAAGGCATATTTTTTTAATTTTACGAGATATACATTGATAAAGATGTCTCATGTGTTTCTCTGTTTTTTAAAGAATAGAAGGATGCATCTTAGGAGAGACGACGTGTATTGTACAAGGCATTTTTTTCTTTTAGTTTAAAGATTAAGTACCGCGTGGTCATGTGTACAATTGCGATCTATAACGCGTAGAGTCCGGTAAACCCCATCGTGCACAAAGATGAATAAAGCGATGATAAACCGGTGCTACGAGGGGATGAAACATGTGCCGGGGAAAATAATATGGAATACGTATCGGAGAAAATTCGAAATATACTGGAACGCAGTTTGCCGTTACGCATCGGTGAGGCGACTCGTCGTTGATGACGACGCGACGGCGGTTAAATCTCGTGGAGGAGCATGAAACGCGTGGCCGTAGCGGCAAACAAAATGTCGCCAGTGCGTCGCGCGATGAAGCGTCCCTCCTTGCGTCAGGCCGACCTCGCCGTCGCAACGTCCTCGATAAGCGATGGCCACCGGGACGGAATTCGTCACCGAGGACGCCGCTCGGTGAACGAGCGAATGAGCGAACGAGCGAGCGCGATGGCCGACGGTGACGACGCGGCGGCGGGTAGAAAACCTTCACCCAGTAACGCCCCGTCGACACCGAACGAGTCGTCCGTGAATCTGCTCTTCTCTCTCTCTCTCTCTCTTTTTCTTTCTCTGTCTCTCGTCTGTCTCTTATCGGGAGAATGAGATCGAGGACGAGTCCTCGGCAGGGCCACAGAGTACCGTGAAGGAGGCGACTCAGAAAAGGAAATGAAATTGAAGATTCAGGAAGAAAGGAAAAATAAGGGACTGTGGAAGATGAAGAAACAATACGGAGGAAAGAGAGAGAAAGACAGAGAGAAACAGATCGAAAGCGAGTCCCACGAGGAACAGGATAACATCGACATGGCAAAGGAGACGTCGTGAACAAAGAGAAGGAGACTCACCTTGAACGGCAAGCACGTCTGGATCTTGTCGACGAGCTGACGATTCTGGCCTTCCTGGCCGAATATGTGCATCCTAACAGCGTCGTAGGAAGCGCACAGGCGACACAGATCGTGATAAGATTTCCTCGGCTCCGTCGCCATCGCCGTCGCCGTCGATGTCGATGTCGACGTCGACGTTGTCGTTGACGTCGTAGTCATCGATATCGTCGCCATCGTTGTGTCGCCAGTCTCTTTCTCTCTCTCTCTCTCGAGAAAGCTCCGCGTCCCTCGCGCGCGTCTCCCTCCCTGTCTCTCGCTCGCACTCTGTCCCTCTCGCTTGCCCCCGCGTAGCAGCGTCGCCGTCGGCGTCGATGGCGAGACTACGGGGAGCGAGGCGCGACCACTATCTCCGCACACCCAGCCGGACGGACGGACGAGAACTGCGACGGACGCGTCCGAGACGTAGCTTCGCGGTCGTGACGCTGCCCGGGACGAACTGGCCGTTGCCGACGCCGACCGCGCCACTCTCCCACCGGCGAGGCCCACACCTCGGTCCCGCTCGTCTACCTGCCTACGTCCCAGCCCGCTCGACTACCTGCCTCACCAACCACCGCTGGCCAAGGCTACGCGTCGAGTCGTCTTCCGCTCCTCGGGCCGCATCCTTCGAGACGCCTCCGCCACCGCCACCACCGCCGTGACGCTCGGCTCGCTGCGATACCGCTCTACCCGGGATAGGCTAGGCAGCGCACTGCCCTGCACCACTCCGCACCGCGCTGCACCGTGATCCGTCGTGCCGTGCCGTGCCGCGCCGCGCTGCGCCGCGCCACGCCGCGCCGCACCGCACCGGTCGGTCGGTCGGTCGGTTGGTCGGTTGGTTGGTTGGTCGGTCGGTCGGTCGATTGGTCGATCGGTCGGCTCGTCGTCGTCGTCGTCGTCGTCGTAACTAGCGCGCACGCGGCTCCAGCCGCCACTCGCTTCACACTCGTCTCTGCGGCATGTTGACACGCGCTACTACTTCCTGACGATCTTAGCGACGATGAAAACTCCGGGCGCCGCCATCTTGTATACAGACACTTGTTTTGCTGTGACAGAAACGGCGACGCGAACTCCGAATACTCCGATGCCGCGCGTACAACGACGCCGCGGCGGGCCGAGCGCATTGCCGCGTTTTTGGAAATCGCATTAGCCCACTCACGCAGGAAAAATCGAGAACGTGTGTCGTGCACACGTGACATCACCGACTCGTGCGTCTATACGCGGATCCCCGTTAACGCGTCCACGTGTGCGCCAGAATGCCGTTGATTGGTGGTTGCTGCGAGCGCGAGCCGATCGTCGATCGCCCATTGGCCTGTAGCTTTGGCAAAGGAATTTAAATGCTCCTCGATCGATTTAGCATGAATTAGTGTGTTCGATTTATTGCGTGATCGTCGTTTGATAGGCTGCGTTTCCATCGAATTACGAATTGGGAGAATATTATGCCTTTTAGATCGTTTACGTACACATGTACATTTTAACGGAGGAAGTTGTTTTGCTCGATCAATGAGACTCGCGTGATTTTAACGAGTTTGGACTTTCCATTTTTTCCTTAATCTCGACAAAAACTTAAAGATTGACATTAGATATCTTGATGAGAGTCAAGATGAATCAAATTCTCTTAAAGTCGATGACGTTGTATAAATTTTAGATGCAACAACAAATAAAAGATTTAAACGATTTGCGATTAATTTCACAGAAAGCAAAACATTACCCTTACACTTTTATATCACTCGTTTTTTAAAGAAATTTAAAATTTTTTACTTTCTTGTTTTTTCCCATTAGATTAAGAAAACGAACTCACATAGATTTGACTAATTAAGCGATACATTTGTCACGTCATTTACTTTTCTGTAGTATATCTTACATGTTACATGGGATAAAATATCAAATTTTTTTCTTTCGTAATAATTGGGAATTTAATGCATATGTTAAAATCTTTTCTTTTTCCTTCGAGATTCACGAACAAAAATGTCAATGCCAGACTACAATCTACAATAATTTAACAACAAACAAACAAATGAATGGCCTGGATAAACAGAGAAATGTTTTTACAAGAAAAGAACATCTTACATCGATGTCACAAACAACTTAAAATGTAAAGTCAATTATTAAGCGATACTCGATTGCATCTATTTGCTGGACTTTTAGAAAAATGCATTTCTCTTATTTTATAACTATTCTATTTTATTATTAACTTAAGGACTTACTTAAATACCAAATTATTGTCATTAAACGTATTATTTTGTCGTCAAGTAAACTTTATCGCAAAGAAATGTGAAAAGGAAAGAGATGAAAGAATATTGACAAACAAAAATGCTATGTAATGATTTTATTTTAACCTATGGTCTTAAAATGTTGTCCATAGTAATTACGATTTGCAATAATTATACTCATTATTATATTATTAATAGACTATTTTTCCCAGTTGTTTATCACATCACAACTCATAGTTGGCTAGAATCTGAATGCCAAGTACTAACGATACTCCTAAGTCCACAAGTGACGCTCAGTGCGTTCCGCAACTATTTTTGGATCAGAATGTGCAAAATGTTCCCAGTATAATGGTTCTCTATACTGATTTTCATCATCCAGGAAGAATACAGGTTCCCCATAGTACGTCCCAACTTCCCATCTTTCGACATTCTTCATCAATTCTGCTTCCGCATCTCGATTACGTCTCATTTGTTTCAAGACGCTGTGTGGAAAAGAAAGAAATTGAGAGAGAGCGATTGTAGGTTTTGTATAGATTCAAGATTGTCAGTTAAAGTGATGTGAAATAAAAAATATACTAATGTAGCATCCTTACGCTCTATCTCGTTCTGCCAACAACGCTGGCCAAATAGCCAAGCGTGCGCTTCTCATCTCGATCTGCTGTCGCCTGATCAATTTGAAATTCTCATAATAGGCATATAATCCGACGATCGACGTGGTTAGAAAAAGTGCGATCGTGCTTTTAGCTGTAAAGTTTCATGACAACGTTAATTACGTAACTTTTGCGATGTGTTCCTTAACCTCTTCAACCAGCTAATAAAATCTTTATAAAGCGAATCTTTACCGCCGAGGATGGTACGTAATTTCACTCTTTCCGTTTGGATGGGACCATAGCCACCCTTCGGTGGAAGATCCTGCGTTCTTTTACCCTCCGCCGTTGCGTTCATCTCGTTAGTTTTCCTCTTAGCGAAAACGTTCGAAACTAGAACGTCACTCGACGCGTGGTAACTGGCGAGGACTCGAAAAATATTCGTTCCTTACATCACCATCCACAATCTTTCTTATCACAGCCGAATATTCGACCATGCAACACTACAGCAAAGCTCTAACGATAATTGTTTAGCCTTGCACGGCCGTTATTTAAAGCATACGACACACGATCGCAAAGATGTCCATTCTGGGGGAAGCATTCTGACATGAATGGCAAGAAAACGAATCAAAAAGTTAAACTGTTAAAAATTAGAAATTTTCCAACATAATTTTATTCTTTTTATTAATTTAAATAATTGCACAAGGCAATACGTGCGGTTTGAGCGGCATTCCAAATTTTGCTGCAGAGGTCCTGCAAAATTGTCCAAAAGTAATCATGCATCAAAAGGAATAACAAATAAAGACATCTTTTTGCTTTTGAATGCTTTTTTCAATCCTTAAGTTATTTGGATAACGTCCATAATGAACGACGAATCACAAGTTTCTCGTTGTGCAGTGAGGGAAGGCGGTCCCCTCACACTCGACCAATTTTCTTTGTTAAGCCCGCGGCACACGATGCTTGTTTGCCTGCTGGATTGCTAGCTGGTCACTCTGCTGGCTGATCTATCGGATCCTGATTGGCTTTCAGAATGAGCAAGCATAAATCCACATGAGAAAAATAGCACCTGACCTATCACGGAAATCCAGCAGACCAGCCAGCAAGCAACCCAGCAGGCAAAAAATCATTTTCCACGGGCTTTAGATGTGGGCTTTTAGCTGTCGCCAGCCGACAGTTGGCGCTAGTAGTCATTTTTCTCGAATTTTACAATTTTCTGTCCATCCCTAACCTTAATATTTATATGCAATCGGTAATATAGCGTATTGAAATTTACCAAATTTACCATATCTGTTGCTCCACATAACTACTAGCGTCGACTAATGTCTGGCGACAGTAAAGGAACCCAATATTTTGTCGAGTGTCAGGGGGCTGGGGAAGGGGGATAAATAATTTCAGTAAAATCCAATTTTCATAAATTTACATACGTCCAATTAAAATTATATGTAGGAAGAACGCTTACTGGTCGTTTTCAAGCCATCATTTCGTATTAAATTTTCATATATTTAAAATTTAGTTCAAAATATTTGACGTATATGAATTAGATTTGTTGCAATCAAGACCTAAACACCTCTCGGGTTGTGTTCAGAGATCGATCATGTAATTTTTCACCTGAAAAGTTTCACGTGAACTCAACCAATGAAATTAGACTCATTGATTTCATTGGTTGAAATCGTTCACGTAAAACTTTTCACGTGTGAAAAATTCATATATGTAATACTCCTATATTGCTAGTAGAGTTTCGAGGACGGTGCAAACACTACGGCGCAAACATATATGAGCTTCTCTTTCTTCTCGAGTATTACAGCTTTGTGCGCATGCGTTGGCTTTTCTTAGACGACCAATGGAATGCCGTACAAATCAAAAGCGCGTATAAACGATTGTTGGTTAGACATCAACTTAGAGAATTTGATAACGGAAATTGTCTTTTTGATAGCGTAGACATATTACACGTTAGTTCTAATGTCAAGAATATTAAATGCTCGATTGGTGAAATACATTGTTTACGCAAATCCATTAACGCATTAGAAGAGGAGGGGATTAACAACCGCCCCAGCGACGCTTTACCGCATGCGCATAGCGCTGCAGAACTCCAGAAGAAAGAGAAACGAATATACGTCTGCACCGTAGTATTTCCACCTCTTCCACTCATTGCTCAGATAGGATACTAGCAATATAGGAGTATTACATATATGGAAAAATTACATGATCAAGGTTGCGTTCAGATTTCCCACCCGGGTGCACTATAATACTAGAAGTACTATAGCATACGTGACATGTACTATAACAACTTCTAGTGTTATAGTTACCCGGGTGGGGAATCTGAACGCAACCCGATACCCAGATTCCTCACCCGGGTAACTATAACACTAGAAGTTGTATAGTATTAGTATATTATTATAGTACACGTATGCTATAGTACTTCTAGTATTATAGTGCACCCGGGTGATGGCTGGTTTATGCTACGGTCTTAAGCCCATCGCACACGAAATACATAACAGAGCATACGCATAACATAAGACCGCTGGACCAATGCGCATCTTATGTAAATCAATATGGCGACTTTTTTCTAGGTGTTTATTGGTCCAGCGATCTTATGTTATGTTTATGCTACGCTATGTATTTTGGCTGCGTTCAGCAGCAGAGCAGATCAGTGAGCGATCAGTGATTATTGGTCCTTTCTGTTAGATCCCGAAATTTAGACCAATTATGTTGACGTATTAAAAAGAATTATTCAACTGTTGAGTCTGCTGAACGCACCCTTTGTGTGTGAAAGACGCTCGCTTTCTCTCGCTCTCATGCGTAGTGGCTAACTCGTATGCGATCTACTACGAAAACTCGTACCGTGTGCCGTCGGCTTTAATCTTAGGGTTTGTTCGCAATACCCCAATATGCTCCTACTCACTCCAATACGCTCCAATCTATAGTATACGTAACGTAATTGGAGCGAGTAGGAGCATGTTGGTGCAAGTGACGCGAACAAACCTTTAGTCTTGGTCTTAACTTAATCTTAAGGACTCGTTTATGCTTCTCTAGAAAAGAAAGCTGATGATTGGAAGAACATCGCTCAGGAGTTTTATCGTCGATGGAATATGCCTAATTGCATTGGGTGCGTTCAGCAGACTCAACAGTTGAGTAATTCTTTTTAATGCGTCAACATAATTGGTTTAAATTTCGGGATCTAACAGAAAGGACCAATAATCACTGATCGCTCACTGATCTGCTCTGCTGCTGAACGCAGCCATTGGTCGCGTTTAGCAGACGCAACTGTTGAGTAATTCTTTTTAATGCGTCAACATGATTGGTCTAGATTTCGGGATTTAATAGAAAGGACCAATAATCACTGATCGCTCACTGATCTGCTCTGTTGCTGAACGCAGCCATTGGAGCGTCGGACGTCGGACTTGCCTCATTGGCCCGGCCTTAGGACATTAGGGACTAAAGTTAAAAGATAGGATCTTTCTAAGATTAAAGATTAAGACTAAGATTGGTCGCGTTCAGCAGACGCAACTGTTGTACAACTGTTGAGTAATTCTTTTTAATGCGTCAACATGATTGGTATAGATTTCGGGATCTAATAGAAAGGACCAATAATCACTCACTGATCGCTCACTGATCTGCTCTGCTGCTGAGGAATCTGAACGCAGCCTAGGATGCCCTACAGCTCTGTACATAGTGCACGTATATGTATGTACATACGTGTTAACTTTTATTCGATTAAAGCCTGCGGCACACGGTACGATTTTTCGTACTGGTTTGCTTACGAGAGCCAATAAGGATGCAGAATTTTAGATCAAGTGACTTAAAGCTTAATCCTAATTGGTTCTCGTAAGCAATCCAGTACGAAAAATCGTTTCGTGTGCCGCAGACTTAACTCTTTTCTTTCCTATCCCCTGGATACTTTCTTTGATTCAAATATTACATTTAATAATTGCATTCGGGACGAAAAATTATACGAGGATATAGACATCTTTAACACGACACGTCACGACGGAACTGACGTCGACGTACATCCGGTCGCCACAGAGTGACAGCCTCTTCCGTCGCGGAACAGCTCCGGATCGAACGCGAATAGCTCCATCTGTGAGTCACGACACATAATGGGATGCTTGCGGTTGATTGTATACTGAGAAAATTCGTAAGAGATGGTGCTGAACGGAAAATATTGAGATCCTGCTAAATAGGTATGTGAATTATAAGTGCGATAGGACATTTTCGATTCGCGCGCACGGGGTACGGCGGCCGAGGCGAGCCGGCCACCAGATCTTGGTCGCGAGCGGCGAGCGGACGACGCGTACGCGGAACCAGAGCGTTCCGCTCTGGCCTGTTGGAAAATGTGGCTCACGCGTAACGTCATCGCCGTCGTCCCCGAGATTTGTTATTCGTCTCGTTTCTAGCACAGCTACGAGATTTCTGTTCGCCTGCTCTCATCTTTTCGCTCACGAGAAGCACCCCGAACTCGAACTCGTGTTCTTCAGAGGTAAAGGACGTAGGCGAGATGTAATTTTTTCCTACGATTCTCCCGATAAGAAGCGCGATACGTGAAGCATCGTGAAGTACGAATTGAAATACGTTACAAGTCATATGGCTCTGGTTGCTTTCGAGGAATGGATTGATCCGCCGCGTTGATGGAGTTTTTCATGATTTATGTCAGACTGGAAAGAGATGGATTTAGCATTGTATTCGAGTAAAACAAATTATTTCGAAAAACGTATCAGAGAAATAAATAACAGATAGATAGCTAAATAGAGAGAGAGAGAGAGAGATAAAAGAGAAACGCTTCATGAAGATTGTAGTGACAGCATGTTCTTATTTATATGAAAATAGCTAAGATTATTTTATTTCTTTATTTTGCTGCATAATATCGTTTGTACAATAGTAGATTACAATTATTAGAGTTACATACTAGTACTTCCAAATGTATAATTGTTTAATCTCAGTTTCTACATTAATATTGTTACTTTTGCCATACGTTTTATTTTTTTAAATGTATGTTTTATAAAGCTGTATTATATATTGAGACATGTATAGGGCAAACTGTAAAGATTAAACAAAATATAATAAAGAAAACTTTATTCTGGAGATTGTATTTTTTGGTTTATGAGGTAATAGTATGCATATTAAAGAGTAATCTTTGTTATTCAAATCGAATATTTTTCAGTTAAAATCTATCTTTTCTGTAGATTGATACATGGTATGTGTACTTCTGAAAAGTAGAACAGTAAAAATAGAAAAGTGGGAAATATAATGGTCCGTTTAATTCGAATCCGTTTAATTCGAATCCTTTCTATTTATTTGCCAGAAATAATATTTTATGTATTCAGTATATAATATGTATTATATATTCAATTAGGTATTGATACTTTTGTCAAATACTTCATAATGGAGTCAGGAGTAATTCAAGAAAAGTCACTTCCTATGCGTGGCTTAAAGCAAGTAAAGGTGGATAATTGGGGATCGTTCTTTCTTCAACGACTTCAGACTCTTTACTCGGACGAACAATTTCTTGATCTTAAAATTAAATTTCCTACAAGTGATATTACTGTACAGGTATAAATGATATTATGCCCCCTATATTATTAGTATAAAATAATAATGGAAATAATAATGGATAATGGAAAATAATCCTAAAAAAAAAACACATGTTTTTAAAATTATCAACAGTATTATTAATAGAAATTTCTTCAGGCTCACCGACTTGTAGTGACAACATGTACAGACTATTTTATGCAACTCGAAGAACAGCAAAAAGAAAAGGATGAAAACTTTAACGGTGTAATAATTATGCCTTCAGATATGCCTTACGAGTGTGTTAAGTCTATTATAAGGTATGTATGTTTTATTGCTTTAATAGGTTTTTCAAACAGATTACTATTCATCTTATGTTCCTTTTTGATGCTCCAATCAACTTCTTATAAGACTGAGGGTTAGGACCCAAACATCTTGGATTAAAAATTGATTGCTTTTACACGGAGCTACGCGTTACTATTATTCATGCTTTAATATTCATTGGAACATTAAATATAAACACTCTTGTCGTTTATATTTAATTAATTGCATGTTCATATACAGCTTTATGTACACTGGACAATTGGAATATTGGACATCGGAGCAACATGCTTTGTATCGTACAGCGCAAAAAATGAATATGACAGTCCTAACAAAGTTGCTTGATGCTCAATTTAATACGAGCAAAGTACAAGAAGATGTGACAAAAATACCTACGCGTCCAGTGATAGCCGTCTCGAAACCTTCAACTCCAACTCCAACAAAAGCAAATGTCAGCTCAACCAGTTCGACTTTATCCGGACAACCATTGCCAGGTAGAAAGTAAGTATTCCATAATGTACTATTATAAATACAATCTTACAATAAAATTTTAATAATCTCATATAATAATTTTTAAAAGGCTTCCCATATGGAAGAGAAAACTGGATGAATCTCCACCCATGCCAACATCAATGAATTATGAAGTACGAACATTCCACGGTGCGTCTTCAGTACATAAACAAGAGATAACTCCTGGCCCATCCAGATTCGATCTTCCAGAAGCAGATGATATTGCTCTGGGAGTATTTTCTTCATTCGATGACATTACATATAATACAAAGCCTATCGTTCAAGCATCCGACATGTATAAAAAAGGAAACTCCTCTCGTAAACATTCGCCCGACAGAGATAGTAAAAACGATACGACTGATGATGAAGAAGAGGAAAATCAGGAGAGTGAAAAGAATTTGAGAGACACAAATTCAGATGATGATTGGAGTATATCGAAGAATTACCAGAGAGGGTCCCAAGAGGGTCCGTCTAAACGAGTACGTTTTGATTTAGAGGAAAAAGAAAATGTGGAAAAGCCTAAGACGAACCTTCATCCAAGTACCGATGATTCTATCAACAATCACGCAAAGATTATCAGAGAAGTATTGAAAAAGTATCCTCATTTAGTAAAGAACAATAAAAATATTCGCTTGAAGATCATGCAAAAAGAAGCAAAATCCGACAGTAATATTGCTTGCAAAACAAAAGTATCTTACGTGGTTTTAAAATCCGACCATCTGTTGTCCAGTAATGATGAAAATGATTCCAAATGTAACGGCAGCATCGATGGCGAAACAGGTCCTTGGAAATGCAATAAGTGTGACTTGGACGAAGAATATACGAATTATTATATGTACAGAAGACACATGCAGGATGTGCATGAGGAGAAATTTGATCCGAGGGTATGCGAGCATTGTGGCTATAAGGCAACTAAGCGCAACATTTTGATGTATCATCTTTATACCAAGCACAATGTGCCGCCACCGAAGAGCATGTGTTTTCCGAAATGTCAAGCCTGTTCGTACGTTGCTTTGTCAGAGACTCTGCTGGTGCGTCACCAGATAAATCATAATCATCGGCCTGCTACCAGACATCACTCTTTACCTTCGGAGGATATACAATGCAGCCAATGCAGTCAGTCATTCAAGAGTGTCACTGAACTCACCACTCACGAATTGAACAGCGGACACGGAGGTATGGCAGATGGTAAAGAGACAAAGGGCCATCGTTGTCCATATTGTAGTAAAATGTTTGTGCGCTTGACAAATTTGCAAGTACATTTAGACTGCGCGCATAAAGAATTACAGAGAGACACCACAGAGTCTCCCCTATCTGCACCGACTATTCCGTTAGAACCATCATCCGAAGCGGAGGCTCTCAGCCACGTCGCCAGCGGTATAGCCGCTTCCCTCGGTGTGGGAGATACTGAGACTGCTACGGAAACGCAAGAAGAAGAAACCGTAGAGGTAGCGAAAACTACGAATGAGGACCAATACATTGTGCCAGACATGTTGGACGATATGACGCATAACATCAATTACAGTGAGCACGAATTGGAGAGCCAGCACATGATCATGTTAGTTAACAATGATGAAAATTATCAGCACGCTGAGAACAATCATCATCAACAGCCACAACAATTGGATATCGCTGATAATGAGCAAATAGTGATGCAGGGCACAGATGATGGTATGATTGTGTACATTCACGGTGCTGAGGAAACCGATCATCGAGCCTATGAGAATTATCAGTCCGCCGAGGAGGCACAGGAAACAGAAGAGATAGTGGAGGAGGTTGTCGAGGAGGTCGAAGAGGTTGAGGAGGAAGTTATGGAAGAAGAGGAGGTGCAGGAGGTGCCTCAAGACATGTTAGAAGATTGCGCTGATAATCAGGTGGAAGAAGTGATACAATATGTCGAGGAACAAACAGAGATAGTAGAGTACGATGAGGAACAATGCAGCGAGCAGAGCAATAGTATGGATGAGCAACAAGAATCTGTTGTGATCATCGAAGAAGAGCATGTTGAGGATGAAGAAGAGCATGTTGAGGGCGAAGAAGACATGGGAGAGACTACTGATAAACAAAAGAAAATACAGAGTTTCACTACCGAATGGGACGAAGATAGCGCGGGGATAACTGGATAATGAATACTGTAATACTGGATTTTTTATTTGTATTCGTGTAATATGTTATTGACTTTCATCATGGCTATAGTTTAATTTTAAAGCGACACTTTAATGGAAATTTTTATTTTACATCTTACTTTATCTACGTAATGTTTATTGATGATGGACGGTGATGCAACGAGCGCAATGCAGCCATACCAACTTTGCCACACGATATATTTAGCAGTAAGTCCACAAAATTAATCAAATTTAGCTCTTTAGGAATGGTATTATTGAAGATATTGTATGAGCTTGTACATGTGAATTATGTCGTTGCACCGACACTTATTTTGTTGAAGCAAATTTTAGCATAGGCTAAAATTTTGTATTTTACAACAAAAGCATAAAATCTCTAATAATCTCGATTAAGATTATTTAGTGGTAGCACATTTAAGAGCCTGAAATAAGAATCTGTAATGTTTAAACTTGCAATTTTTTTGTCAGATACAAATATGTTCGTACATGTAGCTTATTAATAAAATATAAATTAAGATTTATAAATTTATTTCTTAAGATTCATTTCTTAAGATTTAAAAATTTATGAGAATGTATACATAAATATTCTAAAGTATTTGTGACTAATCACATAGGTTTTTTAATACTATTTCACAGAGTGAGAATATATCATGGTTAAAAGAATTTTTGCGACATGGATGGCCCTTCCAAGTATCGCCTGTAATCTTTTATACCGCAATTGATAATAATAAGCCATGATTTCTACAGGACTCAGGAGGCAAAGGCTATAAAGAGAATAAAAATCAGAATATAAACGCATTATGTTTTACATTTTGAATTGTGCACAATTATATGGGAAAAATATAGATAAATGCAATATATATTATAAAAAAAACTTAATTCGTAATATATGTATACTGTAAGTTACCACAAATACGAAATCTACTTTTTTGTCCGCGTCCACATTTTTTATTTTACCCTAACCTAAATTGGAATCATTTCGGGATGCGTTCGACTTGGGCGCCACGCGCTGGAAGCGTCATTCTATTTTTGTTGTTCGTCGTACGTCGAAGGGAGAGAGAGAGAGAGAATGATGCTTTTAGCACGTGAGCGCCCGAGTCGAACGCATTTTCGATATCGATGGTTTTCGTGGAATGGTCGGAACGGTGGGGTGCTTCTCGATATTTTTAAGTTTAACATTCGTAAAAGAGATAAATTTGAAGCCAGCTGTAGAAATTTTAGCGTAATTTTTATAAAACAAAACAAATGAAAGTATGAGCGGTCGTATCGCCCCAAGTAAATCGACTGTTTACGTGTCGAACTTACCGTTCTCCTTAACCAACAACGACATACATCAGCTTCTGGATAGCTATGGGAAAATTGTCAAGTGAGTTATAAATATTTTATTTGTAGTAATTTTTCATATCGAATCTATACATATCGTGCAAATATTACGTTGTTTATTTGCAGAGTAACAATATTAAAGGACAGGGTAACGCGTCGCAGTCGTGGCGTTGCTTTCGTACTATTTCTTAAGACTGAGGATGCCGTGTCTTGTGCGAAAGCTCTTAATAACACGGAGGTAAATTTAACTTCTACTATTTATTTATGTCTCTAATTGTTTGATGCTGCACGTCATTCAAATGATCATACCACTTTGCCTAGTCATTCAACCATTAATTCGAGATTGTATGTGTGTTTCTTCTGTGTGATCGTGATTTTAAAGCTCATTGAGAAGAAACATCATTTTGAAATGTTAATACAATTCTTTAATTTTATTAATAAAGCTAAAATAAAACATTAAATATGTCAACATGAAACATTTAATTTGACATAGAGAATTGTTCTATGAGAAATTAATTAAAGTCATACCACCTGTCTTTTCTCAATTTTAAAAAGACGAAGACTGGAAACTGCAATTTTGAATAACATCAGTAGAGATCTTTCATATGTTGTTAATAGTCTTTTCATTTTTTTAATTGTTAGATACTTGGTCGCACTCTGAAAAGTTCAATAGCAGTCGACAATGGTCGCAGCACTGAATTCATACGTCGTAGAGATTATCCCGACAAGTCGCTGTGTTATGAATGTGGACAGGAAGGACATTTGTCGTATTGCTGCAGCAACAACACATTAGGTCCTAGGGAACCGCCACCAAAAAAAGTCAGGATACGAAAGAAAAATGTGAAACAAGAAAATTATAACACAAGTTATTTTGATAGCGATAGTGATGAAGCGACAAGAAAACCGAAACGTAAAATCGACGATGTCGATAACGATGATACGGAAGAGGAACCAGAAACGCTAAGTGCTGTTATCACACTTGAGGTATCGTCATAATTTTCTAATTTTTAATTAAATCTTTAAAAAAGAATGAACAAGTTAAATTTTTATGAAGCAAAAAATTACAATTTTTACTCATGTTATCTTGTATTTCAGCAAAGACGGTCTGAAATGGAACGTAGAGAAACGGATGAACATGATAAAAAAGAAATTTTGGCTGTACGAAAGAAACGTTATAAAAAGAATAATTATTTCAGTGACGAAGAGGATTTTAGTGAATAATGTGCATATGATATGAAATTGTATAAAATCTCGAAGGTATTATATATTAATAAGTGTATATAAATATAAATATTATCGCTTTTATGTTTCCAAAGTACGAAGCTTTTCAAACTATAATAAAAAATACTCTAAAGTATTCTTAATTTGATTTTACTATCAGCATGGCAGGAGTATTAATCAAATATTCTAAACATATTTAGAGATGAAAATTGTCTTTCTTATAAGTCTTGAACTTAACAAACTTTTAACAAACAAGTTTGCAACTTATCAAGTAATAATATTAATTACAATAGTATTTAATGTAGTTATACATGTGTATATATATATATATATATATATATATAATAATATATATATATGTATACATACATACATATATACAGAATGTCCCAATTTTCATCCGTTTGTAAGAGAGTGAGATTTAAAAAAAATTTAGATTTTATCCTTCCTTAAAATTAAATTGTAAATTTTTAATGACATTTTAAATAGTAGCCATTTTGATGATATAACACAATTCAAATTAAAATTAAATTAAAAGAAAAAGATTTATTTGAACAATAGTATTTTTTATTTGTGTTGCTAAAGATAATTGATTGATAAGCAATCTTTTTTTTTTCATTTATAAGTTGTCATTAAGAAAAAATTGATCCCGACTCACTCAAAGAACTCAGAGTTATCAATAACTATGATAATCTTGAGACATGCTGTATATATTTCAATGAACAATTTTAGTGCACAGTTTATTATATATGAGCTATATTCATTTTAGAATTCATCATAATTTAACATTAGAAAATATATTAAACAAAATAAAAAAAAAATTTGTAGGCGCGACGTATTATATAGCGATCTCTCTAATCTTCCAGCTGGACAAATACAAATTTAATATAACGACATAATCACAAAAAAATGTACATTATATTCACATACTAATCCTATATTGAGGATATGGATGTATCACATTTAATTTATGATACCATTTTTCAGTCCAACGAGAGTTTGCGTTTTAAAATACTTAAAGCAAGATTACTGCAGTCTATGATGCATACAATTAGACTATACAAGATTATGTAACAAAATTAAAATCTGTGTTTTTTCTCCTCTATGTCAGTCACATCCAGAATTTGAAATTACTATAATCAAGCGCTGTGACACTATTGTAAACACCCTTGAACTTTTTCGATCCATTCCTGCGCTGTGCCTGCGTCAGCAGCGCAAAAATTGTATGTTCGTCTGTTTGTTCGAAGCTGTAAAGAAAATAATTCCATCATGTGTAATACGGTAAAAACATTTCAACAATGTTATATAAAAATGAAATGATTCACAAAATTGTGAAGAAAAGGTTAAAAGTTGCCAATATAAGTTTTATACTTAATTTACCTGAAATTATTGATCTTGAAAAGTCAAATTTTTTATAAAACTTTTATTGTATTTAAACTGCGTGTATTTTTTCATCAAAGTAGGATGTGTACTTACGTCGAAGAAGGATTTATCATCCGTTTTCTTTGGTGGTCCAGGCATTGGCGCAGCTGGAGTAACAGATACCACTTCAGCCAAGTCTATAATATATATATGTGATTTTGTAACACTTCGTTTTAATTTTTAATTTTTTTCCTGTATTTTATATATATAGTTCGATTACATACCTATATATCCTTTACAATGCGAATCTTCCACTGCGTCGTAATATCTTAGTTGATGTTTGATAGAATCTAGTACGAACCATCTTTGTTTCCAACCCTTTAATAGAGCTCCTCGTTTATAAAGATAGCCCTCGTGCGTTCTATTTTCTGCCACATTACTCGAGAATTGTTCATAATATTGTTGGGAAGATGTTTGTATAGTTGTTACACCTATGAGAAAAAAACTCGTACTAATATACAGTAGTGAAAGTAGTTATTGAATATATATATAATAGATTTTTTAATCATGAAGATTACGTATGAGAGATGTTTAATTATTCATTTAGATTAATCAGCGCATACTTGAATTTACGCTTCCGTTGTCGCCACCGCTTCTCGTAAGTGTGTGAGTTTGGAGATTATCCGTCACAGCCTTATATTTTGTGCAATTCTTTGGCACAGCATCCGCGCATTTGTCATGACACACGTGACCGCAATCGATGCATCTCAATCCAGCCTTTACAGGACCCCATAACACGCCAGAACATGCATCGCAATGAGTCGGCGTCGCGGAATCCAATCGTTCGAACCTTCGACAAATGTTCGCATTCATGGTACGTTCAACTAATTTGAGCAAATTGTATAGATCGACATTAATGATACCTGTGCGGATGTGCATAAACAGAACCTTCGTTTCCGGTAGTACTTCCACCAGCAAGTTTACCGCGCAATAACAGTTCTAAAGTGGAACGTTTATGAATCAATCGACCGTGATACCGTACGAGTGCCGTGCTGAACGATGCATGCCGCTAGAAAAATAGAAAATCGATCACGATTATAAAGTTTTATAATAGTTAAAATAGTTATGCAGAATATATTCAGACTGTAATAAAGTTTTCAGAGATATCTTTTAGATAGTTTTAAAGATATCTTTAACACATTGAAATAAATTCAATAAATACTTTACATATGTATTTTTAATCATTGTGACAAAGGGTCAATATAAAATAATATCCAATAGCAATGTGTTATTTACCATTGTTTTGTAACAATCATTATATATATACACACACATATATACATATACATATATTAAGATTATATATAGTAGTTGCAAGTGAATCCTCACAATTCTTATGACTTAGTCTTAAAGTTTTAAGAAACCTAATAAAAAATGTTTCAGTATTCTAAAAAAATATGTATAATTCACAAATCAATTACATAATAGTAGTATGTCATATATTTTGAGTTTTTTCTTGGTGATATTCGCGAAAACAACTTGATACAAAGAATCTTTTGTATATTGTTGCAACTTACAGCAAGGGAGTCAGTGTTTGGCAACTCGAGTTTATCCCAGAGTACTTTCCATTTTTGCGGTAAATGTCCCAATTCGGTCTCCAACTTGTGAATTTCTTCTAAAAGATGCGAGAACTGGTCGGGCACCATTGTACTAACTCCGTCGTATCTAGAAAAGATTGTAATCTGTGATTTCACGATTTCTTCGTAAGTGTTAAATGTGGCATTAAAATAATTACCCCTGAGTGACGACTTTACGATTACTTTTAACCACGCCATCCGCAGCCTCGGCTTCTTCCTCCTGCTGGGAATCTTGCTGCAGCACTTCCAGATCGTACGCTGGACCGTGTGCCAGTTCTTCTTCTAGGTAAAATTGCCAAATGTCCAGACTCGGCAGATGCGAGACTGGTCGCAAAACAGGATTCTCCGTGTTCGGTGTGTACATAAAATTGTAAAACAACGGGCATCTCGTATGTTGTTTCTCTATGTAATCGAATATACTTTGTCCGAGATTGCAACCAAACGTCTGTTTGTTCGTTCCCGCTAATCTACCACCAGGATAGATCGTTTCGTCGTCGCTACCGGTGTCCACGCCCTTGTGATGACTTGTTAAAGAACCTCTTTTATCCTCTATAGCGGTGATACCGCACTCCACTCTATCAAACTCGCAGTCCAATAGAAACGTACGAAAGCGGCAGGACACCGAGTGATAAGCTAAAAACTTCAAATAGTATTCGTTGAACTCGAAGGCCAGAGGAAATTGTTTCTGTATCTGATGTACTATGTCGAGGAACTGTAGAAACGTAGGTGTGAAGTTGGTCGTTTGCGAATTCGCGGCGAGATTGCTCCTGTGGCCGAATCTGTGCCCGAATCCAAGCCACTCCTTTTCGATCAAGGTTCTAAAACCGTCGATCGTTCGGTAATGTGGATCGAGACACACCTGCGCTACGGAACAAACGGTGGTCGTGGTGTCCCAGCCATCTTCCAGACAAACAGCCACCGACGAGCCCTGCATATCCATGAGGTCTATTACCGCTCCTGCTAATTGCATCAGGCTCTGCAGTTGCTGTAACCACTCCGAGCTCTCGATAAGTCTGTAGAAGCTTTGATCGGGTTCCACATTCGGTGAGCTAGGAACGCACGCTCGCATCAGTTTCTTAAATGCAGCTTTCGTGTGCCTTACGTCGTAATATTCTACCGGAATGAAATCCGTCTTGGGGGTGGATTCCGCCTTCACGCCTTTCATGTGTGCCTTTTCCCCCAGAATGTAGAGAGCGGCGCGTTGAAACGTGTGAACGCATTCAGTGCCGCTGTCGGAATCCGCGGAATGTCTGACGGTTCCGCGCTGGTGATGAACTGAAGTTAAGGAAGCTTGCGAATTGTGTCTTTTGTCTTTCAGAGAACCCCATCGACCGAAATTTTTCGGACCTTTGCCGCCCGATGAACTGAAAGTGCCGAGGGGTTTGTTGAATGGATTGCGACGCGATTGTTCAGGCGTGGCGTTACGATCTTCTGCCGCCAGTAATAGCGAGTCTATACTCAGAGAGCTGTCGGACATACCCCAAGCGGAACCTTGCCGCAGTACGGAGAGCGGTGTCGCGGCAACCAGTGCCATCATATATTTCTCTTGCTCCAGAGAGGAGGTAGTCTCCGAGGATGTGGTTTTTAGATTACTGCCAGAGGTCGGATGGGCCTTCAGCATGCCCATTACACCTTTCCCATGATAACCTGCGCCCCTAATTAGCAATGCTTTTGTTCGCGGGTGTCTCCAGGTGACAACTGGCATTCTACTGTGACGATGAAGTCTGCAGAATCGCCGAATACTCTCGTCCGACACGGAAGTTGGCACGATTAGAAGCGCAGGATAGCTCCGGCAAATCATGTAAGCGCAGTTCACCGAGGTCAATCGAAAAGGTTCGTTGCGACGATTGTTATGCGGTCCGTTTGAATAGAGACCCAGTCGGTACCAGTCTCTGACGTAACTACGCTCGGACAAACGTTCGAGAGTCTTGGCGTCGGTCGGCGGCTGTACCACGCCGGGTATCTCGAAATCATCCACGCTGAGATCGTCGTCATGGCTGAGGTCGTTGTTGTCAGTCATCGGTAGACTCATTCGGCCAGGCGACGTCATGTACTTATTGTTGCTGTTGATAAGATTCATGTTCGGTAGAACGTACTTTTGTCGTTTGGACGATTGTTTTGGTTTAAAACCGGCCTTTCGCGCGGTCTTCAACAGCGTTTTCTTCGCGAAGCCCTTTAAGGTAGCATTTTTCTCTTTACCTTTGTGATGCGCCGTTTGCGTGACCAAGACCTGACCATTGAACGCGAAATGATGGAAAATGTGCGGCGGGTATCTAGCTTTGTGCACCAATTTCCTCAGGGTGTCAATATTCTCGGGCGTGACTTCCTCGTCAAACGCCAATTTTATCAGCTGGAACGTACACGAACGTAATTGCAGACCTTCCTGAAGACATTGATCCAAGTGCGCCAGATGTTGCACAGCGACACGCTTTTCCTTAGTCAAAGACGTCACGGGAAAAGCACGGACGACCAGTTGCTCGCAGGCGAACGGATCGCAAGGTATGCCTTTAAACACTATCCTATAATTCGTGAGGAAGATCGCACCCTCAGCTGGCAAGAGAGGCGGTATCTTGGGTAATCCTGAAGAACTTTCCTCCCTGCCGTCCGGCAGCAGGTAAACGCGCAAGCCGTCCATTATCACCTCCTCGCCAGGCAACATGTTTGGCGTCAGGATCTTCGGTTTCTGTATCGGTGGCAATCTCTTGCTTTCCCTATGGACTGCCTCAAGCGTCTCGATGTGCATGTGAACGACACCTGGGACCATCTGATGCAGGCAACGCACATGCTCGGCACTGACCCCGCCCTCGGTACACACGCGATCGACGAATCGCGAGACCATCCGAATGACGGCACTGCCGGTCTCACCCGGGTCAGTCTCCTCGAATCCGGACTCGGCGTCGCCGCTGTCGCTCGCCACGCTATTCGTGATGCTGTTACTGGCACGTTCCTCATCATATATGTGATCCTGACGATGCGTTTTCGAGCCGATGTCCAACGGCACTAGCAGATAGACCATTCGATTAGCATAATGAATGGCTTGGCTGTACATGGTACTCTCCTCGCTATTCACAAGTTCTTTCTGTTTCTCGGGATCGATGGACAGCCAGATCCGCATCTGATCCGCGGCTATCTCGAGTGCCGACGGTTCCTGAGCCTGATAGATGGAATATCGATCGCGATATGGAAACTCTTTGCCGTCCCGGGGACTGATAGGACTCAGAATACCATCGCTCATTAGTCTGGGTGGCGAATTGTCACCCGGTAGGTATAGGCGTTTGATATCTTTCTGTACATCTAGATAGAATGCATCTTCCCAAAATTGTTGATTCTGCCATACAGGATGTTCCTGAATACAGGTGTACGCGAATTGAATTACGCCGGTACATAACTTTCTGCAGAACGCAGTGGCGAGCGGCAGTAGTGCAGCAGCGACTCCGTGCTCATCCATCGACGAGTCGTCTTGTAGCGCGCAATTCATCAGACGTACCACTAAATCGAATTGCTGATGCTCTAGCATAGCCTTGTTTCCGACCACATGTTGCGACAATTCCATGCAGAGCGCTAACCGAGCCGCTTTGCTTTTCAAAGCTCGCAAGACAGCTGGAAACGTCTTGCGAGCATCCGAGATCTTATTCTCGAATATACAGTTGATGCAATTGCGTAATACTTCTAGCCTGCGAGCTGAGTTGCTAACCAAATGTCTAGTGTCATGAACAAAGGAGATGTGCGGACCCATAGGCACGATGCGAGGTTGAATCGGCCTCAAGGATGACAATCTAACTTTGAGATTATTCTTCGCGAGACCCTCGTCGATGATCGCTTGAACCTGCTCCGGATTGATACGTGGCAAGAGAGGCTGGTGAATCCTCGCAAATGCACCTTCGGGTGGCTTCAAGATCTTCTGCACATATGGTTGAGGATTCGGGTTTTCGTTCAAATATAACTGTTGCGCTAATTCTTGGATATGCGTCAATATAATTCGATGATCCTGCGCTTCCTGCTTCAGTTGATCGCTCAAATTACTGTACAATTCGTCCCACACATCGCAAGGCCTCCATGGTGGACCTCTTTCTGCGATAAAAGATGTAAAAAACATGCAATCCAGAACTCTCGTGGTGAAGTCGCAGTCTGTTAAACCCCTCTCCCCTAAAAACGCAGCTTTGTGAAAAGTGATAACGGGTTTCGGATGTATTCGTATCAATGTCAGGCAGCTTCGGTATCCTTGCAACAATTGAGCAAAGGTTCTCATAAATACTGCTCTGAGTTCTTTGTCGAGCATGGGAGAATGCGGAGCCCTAGTTGCGAGCGGAGGAAACGCGTAATCCGCGCACGCCAATTCTGGCTGCAACACCAGGGACAACGCATCCTGCGTCTGTGAAAGCAACGGTTCCGGTAGTAAAGCAAGCGAGACACCATCCGGAACTGTTAAGGAACCTCCGTCCAGATCGGCGACTATTACATCCATCTGTGAAATGCGAACACGAAGATCAGTGACAATTTAAAGTAGAATGATTTCTCGAGATTGTTATATAAAAATTTGCCTTACAAGTTCCGCAACTTCATGTTTTAATGAACTGTGTACACCCATGATGAATGGTGTCGGAGTGCTAAGAATTTCGACCAAAGCCGCTGGCAAAAGAGGAATGTAAACATGCGAATATCTGAACGGATACATCAATGCTGTCAGGGCACGACACCCTTCGGTCAGTCGAGAATAACTGGCAGAATGGAAAAGTATCTTATGTTCTGTCATGACTGCGCAAAATAACACTAACACATTGCGAATACCTAGAAATAACATTTTGTATTAGTATACCGTACGATCATTTCAACCCCTTCAACAGGGGACGTCAACTAGTCCTCTTTCATTTGAATTTTGTATTAGCTAGTTAGTAACGTAATATACGTTGACAATTATTGTATAAGTCATCATCATTATAGTAAATTGCATGCTCACTATCACTCACGTTCTTACCTAGTTGCTGAAATAATAAATTTACACTAGTGTGAGTTATAGGAAGAGAAGGACTAATTGGTGGTTGAAGCGCCTGACGATCCCCTGCTCCGATGCTGAATCGTACTTGTGGCCCACCAGCGGGAGGTACTTGAATACACCCTAATATGTTTCCGACTAAAGTTTCTAATGGTATACCGAGATTTTCCACGTACACCGTGTATATAATACCAAGACAGTTCTACAAGAATGATAAATCATTAATAAAACACATAAAGTTGGCGATATTAATTATATTATAAAAAAATGTATAATTAAATATTCACATACTCTAAACGTTTCTATGTAATCGAGTCTGGAAACCAGCACCAGACATTTAGGTGCGTACATAATGCTATGATGTGCAATGGCGGGTATTGCCCTGACCAAGGGACGACTATCTCCATCTACGGGATCTTCTTCCTCGTCCACAGGTTTGCTTGGCATGATCGATACCGTTTCGTTGAAGCACATGCAAGCACAGTAATGTCGATTTGCGTCGATATCCGTCAATATCGAAACGAAGAAGCGTGGCTCCTGTCTTTCCGTTGATAAGGCCCATCCTTGCGGTTGACAAAACTATAAAATAGTACACAATATATACATACATATTAACATAATGACATAACAAATTTGTCTTCCAAAAGAAATAGTTTTACCCATTCTATTCCTTCGATGAAAGGTGTATCTGGCCAATCTTTCTCTGGGAATCGTTGTAATATAACTCCACTACTTACACCACCCCCTACAATCGCAAACATACACACGTGTAAACAGATGTACATATATTTGTCAATGACAATGCAATAGTAAGTAAGCCAGAACCATTGAGAATTTACTACACAGTACACTTAGATTCGCTACATTTTATTTTTAATTGCACAATTAATTTCTTTCTCTCTCTCTCTCTCTCTCTGTCTCTCCAATGGCACCCGTTGATATTAATGCAGAAAACAAAGGCGAACTTAAAAGGAGTAAAAACCGAAGGGAAAAGTTTAACGATGAATGTCTAGTGCACATTTTCGACAATGACTCACTTTCTTTCTCGTGATCGTAGCCGACCACTACAAAGTAGTCGGCTAACCGAGACATCTCGGTATACTCGTGGGGCTGAGTGGGGGTGGTTGCGCTCAACATCCCACGTCGTGTTCGTTACACGTGATTTCATGGACCGCGGCCTGCGCCTCGTCGTGCCGCCGAGCAACTCGTCCACCTTACGTCAAACGCGAGGTACGCACGGGCGCGCGTCAACGCGGGGACCGATTTGAAAATGTCCCGTACATAGCTCACGCGATCGTGTTCCACGTTACGATTTCTTCTGCTCTATTAACACGCGAAAACGTCAAGCCGTGGAATCGCAACGCAGCCGAGCTCTCTCGCGCTGAAGAGAAGGGAAAAAAAAGATGTACGAGCGAGGACGAATTTCGCGTGCACGAACACTTGGCGATCGTCTCGCGCGCGCGCGCGCGTCCTCCCGAACGTACTTTAACGCGACATCGCGTCGCTACTGCCGCGTTTCGTAACGTCCCGCGGACTCGCCGAATAACGATGCCACACCCCGAAATCTTAATCCATAACCTGCCAAACTCAAACGTCACATTGAGGGTTTGTTGAGCTCGTTATACGGTGTACGAGACATCCCACGATTACGCAAAACGAAGATGAGAGCCGCTACTCGGACGTCGGGTGGTTTTTTTTTCGCCGTCTGCCGGCACCAGTGGACGCGTTCGAACGAACGCGAAACTTTTTCGAGAGTTTTTGGAACGCATCGATATTTTAAAAGCGGAACTTGTCCAAACGAACGTTCTAACGTAGTCGCAAATTTTTATGCATTTCATATATTTTCAGTTATTTTACGCCACGCACTCGAATCTGTGTTTCACATACTTCCTAATTTTTACAACTGAAAAAAGACAAAAGAAAGTTAACTCGAGGTTGGAGTTAATCCATATTGGTAAAAATATAGACACGTAATGTCCATTTAATTTTAGAACTTTAGATAAAAAACGTGAGTTAAGCCTGCGCCATACGATTTTTTGTACTGGATTGCTTACGAGAGCCAATTAGGATGAAGCTTTAAGGTAAACCTAGAGAGAAGAATGGCTGCGTTCAGCAGCAGAGCAGATCAGTGAGCGATCAGTGATTATTGGTCCTTTCTATTAAATCCCGAAATCTAGACCAATCATGTTGACGCATTAAAAAGAATTACTCAACAGTTGTACAACAGTTGCGTCTGCTGAACGCGACCAATGAGAGACGCATGGCCCCACAACTTGAACCTAGTATTCGCGTTATGCAAGCCCATCTAAATCAATCTTAGTTTACGGTAATCACATGAGGTAAATATGGTTTTTTGCTTTGACAGTTTGCGATAAGCCACGATGAACAGATTCGAGTATGCTGATTCTCGGTTTACGCCGAACGAGGTTTACGTGAGGCGCGATACGGTCGTGCGTCTCTACGATGGTGATGTAAAGGTAATAATTCTATGGATATTATTTTCAGAGTTGAAAGGATCAATTTCGTACAGTGGCTTGAAGAAGTGTGTTTAGATCTCATAATTTTAAGCTGCAGAGGGACATAAAGATATTAATACTAACATTTAATTTTTTTAGACAAATTTTGAAAATGGTGAATTAATCCTAACTAGTCACAGAATACTCTGGGGCAGGCCTGGTGATATATCACGAGGTAATACCTGCTTGTCATTGTCACTTAGACATATTGTCTTCTTCGAAGAAGAAACTCCTGGACCATTTTCCTTTGGACGTAGTAAGAAGATCGTGTTGCATCTCTCTGAACCTGCCATTGGTAAGATTTAAGGTGGATATATGGATAGAATTATTTACGAGTCAGCTGAGTAAACCAACAATTTATTTGTATTTGTAGATAAGATGCCTGGCCCAATGGATAATAGTTTGTACAATTATGTTAAATTATCATTTAAAGAAGGTCTGGATCCAAATTTTATAACACAATTGTCTGATACTGTTATGAGACGAATATGGGAATTTTCTCCTGCCACTGGATTAATCGTCCCCAATGTACATGATAATCAAGAAAATGCAAAACTGTTATCACGTATAAAAACGCGAACGGGTATTATAGGTATTGAGAGAAGCCTACAAGAGAAGCAGAAAGAAACTGACGAAAGTATATCATTGGCATTTCAAGATCTTACAAAACTTATGGATATGGCTAAAGATATGGTGGCCATCTCAAAGACCATTTCGGATAAAATAAGGGTGATTTTCAATGATTCCTTCGTAAAGCTGACAGATTGAAGTTCATAATGCAGGATCATTGCAGGCAAGACAAGGGGATATAACGGAGGATGAAACTGTCAGATTTAAGGCTTACTTAATGAGCTTAGGTATCGATGATCCAGTAACGAGAGATGCGTACAAAAGCAGCAACGAGTACTTTAGACAATTAGCGAAGCAGCTTGCATGTATCTTGGAAGAACCAATAAAGGTTTGCAGTATATAACTCTTATTGAATGTAAAGAGCGATTAAAAATGTTATATGTCTGATTTCAGGAAGTTGGCGGTATGATGACACTCACAGACGTTTACTGTCGTGTAAACAGAGCGAGAGGTTTGGAACTTTTATCTCCTGAGGATTTATTACACGCCAGCAGACAATTGGCGCCCTTAGGTTTACCAATTGTGTTAAGAAGTTTTGATAGCGGTGTTATGGTTCTCCAAATTCGTTCCCATGACGATAATGCTGTTGTTGATCGTATAACGGAATTGGTAAGCACTGCGAATAATGCGATGAATTTATGTAACCAAAATTATTTAACTTTTTTACTGTATTTTTTACATAAAATTTTTAGTTGAAAGAAAAAGGATCTATGACGGCCGAAGATCTTGCACAATCGGAAGGTATATCAGTATTATTAGCACGGGAACGATTGCTAGTCACGGAGAAGCACGGCAAAGCTTGCAGAGACGATTCGATAGAAGCTCTGAAATTCTATCCCAATCTATTTTTAGAAGAAATATCTAGTGAATAATATTAAGCTGTCACAAATACGATTAATTGCCTTTTCAAACTAATGTTGGCCATCGTGTAACACCAACGCTTCGAAGTTTTGTATATTTTTTAAGTTTTCATACGTCCAAAATGCAGTTAAATCAAATGCTTAAATTAAAATTGAATTATCTTATAAAATATAATACTAATTTTTAAGCATAATTATTTACTTCTTTATAAATTATGGTAAATATATTTTTTGAGAATTTGAATCTATTTATGCAATGATTACTTTCCTGTGCAAATCTTATAAATGTTATACGAAAAGATACCTAAATAATCATGTAATTATATTTTATTTTAAAAATTAAAATTTTTAAAAAGCCTACTTTACTAAATTATAAGAGACCAAATATAATAAGGACCAAATCTTATGGTCGAAACGTTGTGATCTTTAATAAATGTATCAATTGCCAGTTTGCACGTCAATCATTGCCTTATTTCCTAAATTATAAGAGATCGGAAATAAAATAAAATTTTATATGTACGTTTTTTTTTTAAATAGGAATTTCTGATAGAAATAATTTTTTAAATAATAGGAAATATTGAAATAATTAAGAAAGAAATTAAAATTAAAGTGGTAAAAATTTTACATGATTATTTATTGATTAAGTTGTTGATACGTAAGGTAAATGTGTGCTTTTTAGATTTAATGAAATAAACTATTCGTCAGATGAGATAATGAAATGTAAGGCATTGTCCATTAATCGAAATATATATATTTTTTAAATTTATTCATTAAACGAATTGTGTAAATAGAACCGTAACCATGATTAACAATGATTCGTGTACAATTAATAGTATATGATTTTCCGCATCTATGTATAAGTATGCATACACAGGATGGAAAATTGTTTTCTAAAATAGTGGGTCAATACTTTTAAGCGTAGTAGTTTTTGGAAAATTAGAATTGATTTTTTTAGATGCAATTTTTTCCACTTTTTAATTTTTGTTAAATATTAGGATAGAATTAAATCCTAAACTAAAACTCTCTTAAAGTCCACTTGAAATAATTTACGGAGTAATATTTTGTTATTTATTTTTGTCTATTTTAATCTACATAATAATGTTAAGTTTCATCATTTTTTACAATTAACAAGTTATTAATTATTAAATTATAAAATTATTAATAAAAAATTATTTTAAAGCTTATTAAAAATATTATAAATTTCACCTAATTTTAAAAAGAAATTAAGACAGAATTTAAGAATATATCGATCCACTATTTCAGAGATACACCCTGTATTAGACAAGTTGTACAGCATACAAATGTTCGCTGTACAATTACTGTCCACCAGTTAAATTACAATATTTTCCACAAGTCAATGCAGTTATGATTTTCATACAATTAATATAGCATAGTATAAGATATTGTATAACGATGCATATGACATCTTCCGCGAACATTATCTCGAACGTATCTGCTGCTTTAAATATCCTTTTACTAACATTTATATAGTTATAACATTGAAGTCCACAACTTATATATACATATATTAATAAATAAGTAAATTACATATATTACTTTGAATAAAATACCGATTCCCATATAATATTTGTAATCATTGCATTATATGTTAAATATTTTAGAAAAAACAAAAGACCATCTGTGTTCAATTATGAAAATTAATTGCGCAATAATAATCTTACAAAAATTAACCTTTTTAAATCTCAGAATTAGTGGAGGTACGTTCGAGTATGCATTTCGAAATGCAATAGGGAAGGCTTGGAGATTCCTTTATTAAAAGGTTTCACTTTAATCAACGAGATACGAAGGTTATATAATGCGCATATACATATACAGGATGGGGTGAATGTGCCCTTATTATATCACAGAGAGACGTAACAAAAATATAAAATAATTTAAATTTATAGTATTTTGTATATGTGAATCGTACACACTCATGCATAGCTACGTGTTTCGTGATTCGTTCCACAAATTATTAACATTAAAAATTATTATTAATAATAACGATATATTTCAATACTCATTGACGCATAATATTGCTATAATTTATTAATTTAATATATTATTATTCACATATGACTGACATTATATTTCCCACATAATACATGCATAATACATGAATTATTTAAAAGTAATATAAAAATAAAAGTAATCTGTTTACTTAATTTGTTTAACAGAAGCTATTATTATTGATATGCATAGCGACGCTATTTGTAGTACGAATCACTTTGCACTATTATTGTCATTATCACTCGGTTCACTTTCTTTCTCTCTTTTCTTCTTTCTCCTCTCTCCTTTCTTCCATTTTCTCCCTTTTTGTCTAGGTATTTTTTACTTTGTGTTTTATTCTGTAAGTTTTTTTCTCTTGTCATTCTTTCTCCGCTTCATCATATTCTTTTCTATAATCATCTTTCCTGTAACCACTTTTTTCATTACTCTTTCTGCCTTTTTCATTTTTCACTTATTCCTTTCTTTTCTTTACCACTACAGCTAGCTTCTGACAAAATTAAATTCTGAAAAATGAGATGTAAACTATTAAACAGTTCTCATTTTTTCCCCTGAACTTCCCCTGCTCAAATATGTGTCAAGTTTAACTTCAACGTATACACGTATACACAGGAATCCCAGAAGATGCGTAAGTGTAACGATAACTGCAATATGCTTATTTTTTTTATGAGTGATCTTTATATTACAATCAATAGAAAATAACCGCGTTTTTGCTAAAATAAAAATCTTGAGGAAAAGAGTCCACTCCACTTTTTAACTTGTAACCATTTTTTCTGTGACACCGTGTATACGGTGTCTACGTGTATCAAACATAGACACCTAACAGTACGCGTTATGCGTATGTGCATAGACACGAATCGCGTATAGGTATGAAGAATAAAAGTTTAGTTTTGTGCTGATATACAACAGTGTTAAATGCTAATTTGCTTGTCTTGGCTTATTTCGTATGCATACAGATGATACGTACGCAACACGTACGATTTATGTACAGTGCTTTATATATATATATATATATATATATATATATATATATATATATATATATATATATATATATATATATATATCATTAGGTACTTAAATTATAAATTTATAAATTTTAATTGTAATTTGCACGTACATGTACGTGATTCAAAGCTATCTCGAACTATTTTGACCAGACTGCTTAAAAACATGTTGCTCTCACAAACATAATTATGAATAAATAAATTATGAATATAAATAAAAATTATGACTAAATTTCAACAAATTTTAGCAGTTTTAGCAAAAATTAGCAAAAACTAAATAAATTAAAGCTTAAAGTAAAAAAACAGAGTAATCAAATATTACGATACAAGAAATTTAAAGAACTTATGCTTGAACCGAATAATCATCTTATGATAATTATTTGCGTATTCCATTTTCAATAGCATAATTTTCTATTGTTATTACATACATTTGTTACTATTGCCTTTCGCAAAATACGCATTCTTCAAATCAATATCGTCCATCTAAACTATTCTCGCGCGAACACCACCACGTATATATTATATAATATACATACATATATACATACATACATACACACACATATATATATATATATATGTGTGTGTATATATGTATGTATGTAATGTGTGTGTGTGTGTGTATCAATGAGGAGAGATAAACATCATTCGCAAAAAATGCGTGCCTTACAATTAGATTTATGGAATTAATAAGAAGTGAGCGATTAGTCCCATTAGTAATTGGCGATAGAAAAACCTGCATAAGTTAAATGTGAAGTGGAATAGTTGATCTCCATGATGAAGAGTGTACAGTATAGATAGTAAAATTTTGTAATGCTTTAGTAACGCTTTTCTTTATACATATAATGCGTATACACACACAACACACATTCACACATGTCTGCGTACAGAGATTAAACTTGCGAATTTTATTATGTATATATGAAGAGGTATAAAAGTTATAGATATAGAATAGGCGTTGAGGTCCAAAAGGCTGTCTAACTCGTGCGAGTCATTTAACAATCATTTTGTGTTTTTGTTTTAGTAGTGATTGAACATTATGAGTTCGGTCGACGATGTCGGAACCGTTTTATACGCTGATGTTGATTACGCTTTATAAAATAAATTTTCTAAAAAAAATACTGCATGTTAAAGGAAACTCACAAAAGTTTTATTCTGCAAAAATAAATCTTTTTAATCTTTTATCTTTAAAATCAGAAGTGATTTCGAAAGTAAATTTTTTTTCTAATCTCGTAAGTATTAACAGCGCTTTGTCTTATTAAATGTCTACATAATTAAATATATTAAGATCTCGAAAAAAATTTACTATAAGAGATCTTAATTTTAAGATTAAAAAATTAAACTTTTAATTCTTTTTATTAAAAAAATAAAAAATAATTTATAATTTTTCACGAAAGGATTAAAAAAATTAATTAACTTTGGTTAGAAACGACTCTGATTAGAAACTGAATACATTGCAGAATAATTCCCTTCAATCAGTTCCCTTTAATTCGTCTACATGTTTACAAAAATGTATTATCTGACATTCATTCTTGATTATTATTGAATAAACTATATATTGAATAATCTAATAAACTCTGCACTTAAACTTTTTTACCTGCGCTAAATAAATTTTAAAACATTTTCAGAGTGTAAGTAAATCGCGAGAGAACAGGCACGCATATCGCTAAGTATGGGTCACTAACATACAGCAGCGATTTTTTAAGGAGTAATATTTATAGAAAGGTCTAGCATCTCTCTTATATGTTAATTTACGATACTCTTAAGACTAATCTACATTAAACTCTAATGATAGTCAAAATTTGTGACCCTTAGTTTTTAAAAGGCAATGTATCATTCAAAGAATCAACACGTAACATTTATGAGGAAGTTGGCGATTATGTAGGATCGTGTAACTTTTTGCAACAAAATCATTGTATCTACTACAAGTCCTGTCAGTCTCAAAATAATTCCGACATCATCGAATACTGCAATCGGGTTTTGATTTTTCGTCGCATGGATCGTTGAACATGGAATGAATCGTAATCAGTCGATTAGCATGTTCGTGAAAAAATACATTCTGCCATCTATCAACTATGGCGATAATTGTGCATCAGCTTTGTGTCTTATAAGTGATAATTAATCAATCATACATGTTTGGCATATACATTAGCATAGAAAAAGCAATCGATAATATGGAAAAAATTCAAAATTTATGAATCATCATCATTTGTTCCTAAAGAAGAAGTGAATATTTTTGTAATAAGAATGCACGAATAACAAATAAAAAGTTTTGCTAACAACTACATGATCGATTTTAAAGTTGTATAGCGTTTGTAGTTTCTAGTTTAGCCTTGTAGATCACCCACACAACACGCGTTCCTTTTTTTAAAGACATTTTTTTATATCTTTAAGACTTGCGCGTTATGTGAATTAGTTTGTAGGTAATCTAATTCCTAAGAAAGAGAAACTTACAGTTAAAAGGGATCCAAAACGAATTAATTGCTTCAAAAGAGTTAATTGCTTAGAAAGAGATATGTAACGGAACACATAAATTTTGCTTCAGTCGGCGTTTCAGTCGGCCGTGTTGAATCCCTTTAAATAGGTCTATCTATCTATTTAGAAGGAAGATTTAATTGCTGCAAGTGATTGCAATTTGCACGATTTTTCAAGTAACAATCTAAACGCAAAATTTGCTGGAACCATTCTAATTGTTTCATATTACGATTTACGTAAACGATGGTGCGGATCACTTTAGAGCTCACTCGTGCTTGATAAATTCAGTATCGATTAACTGATAATAGCGATTAATTAGTATTGGCTCGTGCGATTCAGTAGTGCGCTTACAATTTCGCTCATAAATTCTGTTATCAACAATATCGCGTATATCGCCACGCATGGTCTAAGCGACCGTTAACAGTAAATAGATTACGATGCGCATCAATGCGTATCTCTATGAGATTTTATCTTATTTTACACAGAGATTATACATATGCGTATTCTTCCCAACATCAAATACATCAAAGAAGGGATGTACGACACAAAATTTTATACGAGAGGATTCAGGATCAAAAGTGATATTTTAGGATTGTTTCGTAAATCGCTGTTCCGGTTACTTTTGAATGGAACGCGATCTGTTCCTACTTCCTGAGAGGATGCCACATAGCGACCGGGCGTCGCAAGGCCGTTAACATCTGTCTCCAATGAGCCAACGCTTTTCCCGTCGAGGTAGATCCTACAATGATGTGCCCTACGGAGTACGCTTTTGGATTTGTACCTTGATCTCCGTTTAATTCCGCCACCGTCAATCTCAGCTGTATAGTCTAAAAAGGTAATTATTTATCATAAGAACATTCCCATGAGGAAAAGGAATAACCAGGCAAACTGTCCAGTGAGAAGTGATGATTGAAAAGATGTCGAATCGACGTCAATTGCGTCGAATAAACTTCGATTAGATGTCGCTCGACGTCTTTTCGACCAATCATTTCTCACTGTATTAGAAATTAGATTTTCTCAACAACTGTAATAGTCATAAAAAAATTTGATAAGAAAATCCATGTATCAAATGAATATTACTAAATAGGAAATATCGTTAACTTTCAAAATCAAATTCAAAATCTCACTTGACTTTAACACTTTGCATTTATAAACAAGTTTTTAATGAAATTAAGTCATATCCTTATTACGACTACTGTCATAGAGAAAAATGAAAATGAAAACCTGTAAAGCGTGCGCTGGCACACTGAATATTATCGCCTCGTTGAAGATTGGACTTTTTTCGCCTTTCTTCACAGATGTCTTCTTCTTGTGCATCTTTTTTCCTTGTTGAAGTAGGTATACCTTGGTGAAAAATATTTTTGGCATTTTAAAAAAATTATATTTATCAAAGTATAGCTAGAAGAGCAATGCTTTAAATTACCTTGACGAAGAAATCACCCGGAGATGAACTTGCGCCGTGCAAATTGCGCGCTTTAACTACTACGAGGGTGAGTCTTTCCGCCGTAGGCAAATAACTAAGAGAAAACATCAACTCTCCTAGATGTGGAGTGGGTAAGGCAGGTCCACTGAGTGTCAGCCAAGTCGTAGCTGGTGGTCTCGCTGCAGGTCCGAGCTTCAAACTGGCTTCACCAATTAAAGATGCGCCGCCACCGATGTTAGATTCATCAGAAAATACCTGAACGATGAAAAAAGTAATTTATTTGAATTCGAATAGGCCCATTCAGATTAACATTTGATAAAACGTATCAAATAAAGACCAAGGAAAGAAATCAACAGTGAAGACTACCTCAACAAGAAGTGCTTTGCCTGTTGGACCGCCATCGAGAGGAAATAAAAATTTCTCTTGATAACTAGGCGATGGACATCCCCTATAAATCCTCGTTTGCACATGAGTCTGCCTGTCGGGTAATAGACACACTCTACAAAGAAAAAATAATCTTTGAGTATGTTCTATAGTGATTATTATTTATTATTCCATTAATTATTAATTAATTGTCTTTAAATTGATTTTTTATTAAGGAGAATTTGTAATTTGTAATTCTATTAAAAGAGTTATTTTACTCTTACTTCATTATTATTTACTATTACTTTATTAAATAATGTCGTAAAAGAATGCCCTAATATGATAGTATGAAACGTTATGTGCTGGAATCTGCATGAAATTTTAAGTTACATTATCTTTAATGTGACATTCTAGTTTTACTAAATAATAATACACGACATTAGTAGGCAAAAATGATATTTGCCTAACAAAAGTATCTTGCGCAGGAGAGCCGTCGGCAGCAACAAGATCCCTGGCTTCCAAAACGCTTACAGCCAGATCGCCTTCGCAGTCGCTTCCACGACCACCCCATCTCTCGTGTTCGAGTCCGACACAGATGTGACCTACGATAGGTGCATCGACCAGATCGTTTAGGTTGACGCTAGTATCGGAACATACGCTCTCGCAACTAATCGCCCTTTTTAAAGTGGATTCATCGGGTGGTGGTTCCGGTTCGGGACCTATTGAACCTCGATGATTTCCCGATCTGATGTTACTGTAATCGTTTATCGCGTAACCTAGGTACGACTCTTCCAGACTCTGAAAATTACAAATAAAAATACTTTTATTTTATATTATTTGTAAAATGATTTTTAATGTTCTTAAGAAAATGTATCGTTACCTGTGAAAGTCTTCTCTTCAATTGAACCTCCTCTAAGGCGGCGTAGAGTTCCTGACTATTTCTTCTCCTGCAAAAGCGAATTGTGCAAATACACATAACATATATAATGTATGTTTTGATTTCATAACGATTGAAAGGTAATTTAGAAGACATAATTTTTTATGATAATGTCTATACCTTGAGGGATCGGCAGCATCAAGTTCTACATAGTCGTGAATACTATTCAGTCTTTCTATACTTTTACGTCTTTGTTCGAGGCTGTTAAAAATATCCTGGAAAATAATTCTAATGTAAAGAGCTAAGATATATTACATTATTAAATATTCCTTACAATAAATTTTTTTTTAGTTTGCGAAAAGATTAAAAGATACGTACCTCTGACGTTCGGGTAAAACTGGGATCTGATAAATAAGTATAAGACTCGTGATTGTGATCTTTAAGCAATAAGGGAGACGACGGTGGATCTTGTAGACTATTGTATACCTATAGGCAAGAAAAATAAAAATTAAAAACAAGATTAAAAAACGATAAGTTACTAATGTTATATGAAATAAAAAGCAAAAAAGTAAATTAGTACTTCTTGTGCTGTCCTATGAGCTTCGAGGTTTAATTCAGGACTATAAAGATCAGAGCTCCGTCTCGAGCCAATCAGGTCTGGATCGGTTCCCGCATAAATATCTCGCATATCTTGCAAGTATTCAGCGTCTTGTAAAGGATCTTCATTGCTATCATTCACAAACGGTGATGAAGTTGATGAAAACGCAAGTCGCTGTACTTGCTGCGCTGAGGAGAGTACCGAACTAGAGACAAAAAGTACATATTGTTATAGTTTGACATAAAAAAAAAATCAATGAAGATATTTTCAATATTGATTAAGAATTTTAAGAATCTATAGCATAAGAATATAGTATCTATAGTATTTGTAGTATTTGGTTAAATATCTATAAAATTTTAATAAAATTTTATGTGTTTGCTCTAATTTAAAAATTATTTTTAAGTGTATCTTGAAAAGTTTTAATGTTTGAAAAAGTGCTATAATTCATACTAACAAAGTAATATTTATAATAGAAGAGTCAAAAATATAGATTTGTCGATTATCTTTTTATATGTAAGATGTCGAAAATACATTTACCTACTTTTATTAATTTTTAATAACTCACTTATAAAATTCTGAGGCGTCTATGTAACTTTGTGAAGTGACTGATCTGAGCGCGCTGAAAATTCTTTCTCCAGTTGTCGGGCTGTTCTTCTTCGTGATTTCCTGAGGAGACGGATCCGGGGGTGCGGGTGGCGGTGGTATCGGACTCAAGGCAGACTCGCTCTCGATTTTCGTTTCATCTACGATCGATTCTTCATTCGCATTTGCGAACAGTATTGATTCACGATTTGAGCGTGTCTGAAGCTCATTCATGGATTCATAGACAGGAAGGTCAGGCAAACTTTGAATGTATTGCGAGACTCGTTGAAGATCATGGGACTTGGACAGATCGCTGTGAAACGTATAAGAATCAATATCTTCTTGATGGCCGGAAGTATTCTTGAACGGAGTCATCTCGATGTTCTGCATATCGCTATTTTTTCGATTGAGGTCGCCGTTCAGCTCTTTGCTGTTCTGAAGCATCTTGGAGATGGTCTGTGGTCCGTATATCGACTCCATGATCATCTGATTAGCTGCGCTTGATGAATTCGTCGTGTTGAAGCTATCCGGGAACCCTCTGGATTCGTTTCTCGCGTATGGTCGCGCGACATGATTCCTTTGGATTTCGTAACTGCCATAACTTCTATTGATATCCTCGTCATTCAACTTATCATGATGGTTATCCAGAGATTCACTTATACCATATCTAAGCCACGCCGGCTCTTTGGAAGGAGGCTCGAATTGCCTGTAAAGTCGATATAAAAAGATAGAAAAGATGAGCGACTTTGTAATTTTTGTGACTTACATATTATATTATATTAACATAATATATAAAATATTAATATTATAGAATATAATATAAATGATATTATATTAAAGTTAAAATTTTCGGGAAAAATATTGTTTAAACAAGAACTTGTATATTATACCTGATTAATCTGGAATCTACGTGATTTTGACTAGAGTAAGGTGTCATTTGGATGTTCTCCGCTATCGTCTTCGCAGGATTATTGTCGAATACGAAGGTGGGACGCTCGATCGACTGGAAGGAGTCGTGATTCTTCAGCGGTTCACTCTGAAAAAGAAACACGGACGGACCGGGGATTCTCGATCGTATCGATCCTCTTTGCAACGATGGCGGAGGCGTCAACGGACCCGGACCTTCGTGCATCCTAATATAGCCGACAGTACTCGGCGTCTGAAGCGGCGATGGCCTCGGACGAGCGGTCGGTCGTGGTTGAGGAGCAGGCCTCAATGGTTGGGGTGGTATCGTGCTGCCGCCGAGAGGCGGATGTAGATCCCTGTCGACAGCCTCAAATCTGTATAATAGTATGAGGGCGTGATATATATCTTTTTTACATGTATTATAATATATAAAATATATTTAAATTTGATTGAACTCAATGTTATTTTATTATAAGAGACATAGATGTAGAATATAAATTAAGGCTTTCTTCTTTATGTAAGAAATTTCATTATTATTATTGAAATTATAATATTCTCAGTTTTAATTAATTATATTCATAATGTAGAGAATGTTATAATTGGAGTAAACTAATTTGATTAATTGTATGCGAATATTATAAAATCGAATATTATATAATTGTTCAATTGATCGCATACCTGGTAAAGGCGCCTTGCGCATCTAGCCGGAGGTCGCTATCGCTATGCAAGAGATGTTGAGAGGTATTCCCAGTCTGACGATATAGGCCTGGTATTGTCTGGGCGGTTGGATGCTGAGCCTTTACCAATCCCACCTTTAAATAGTGCCATAATCGGACATAAATTTAAAATAATATAAAACTATAATAATATGAAACTGTAAAAGAAAATTCTAAAGATTCTTCATAAATTGTGTAAAATTGTAATTGAAATTTTAACATTTATAATTAACCAACATAATTGTAAAATTATAGGCAAAAAATGATTCTAAAATTTTTGAAGGCAAAATTGAACATAGTGGATTTATTAATCAAATCTTAAAACAAAAATATATTGTAATTATAAATCATTTTTTTAACAATTGCAAATTTTTATAAAATAATAAAACTTTTTGATAAAGTCCAAACATAATTTAATATACGTTTTGTAATACATTACTTTTTCTTCCCGCGGTGCCCAAAGCCAGGAAAGTCTCTGTCTCCATTCCTCGCAAACACTCCAGACATTCCTGGTACTAAATTGCCATCCAATGCGATATCTGTGGAATTGACACGACTACAGATGCTAAATGCTAGTTATATATCACAAATCATAAAATAACTTATTTGTAATTCGAAAATATTGAATATAGTTTTAAAAAACAAATGAGTTGTTAAGGACAATGAAACTGATTTGTCACTCTCAATTTGTTTATAATATTTTTGATTACTTATTATAATTGATTATTTGTCATAATTTAAATAGATTTATTAAAATATTTTAATAATAAAATTATATTCTACTAAATTGAGAATTGTATGTGTATATTTTTCATACTTTATTATATAATTTTTATTATAAAGAATATTAAATAAATTACTTCTTAATTTCTCTGTATATTTTCTGTCATTTTTTTATTATACAGAATGCTCTAAACACGTAATATGTATTTTAAGTATAAATTTAAGCTTTTTACGTTAATTAAATAAAATTATTTATTTGTTTTTACGCTTTTCAACTTCACGTTTTATATTATGTTGTTTTTCAGAATCGAATCATTTACATGATTACAGCAATTCAACATTACTTAAATTCACAGTTATCTTTAATTGTTCTCATATACTTTCTACGAAACAAAGATTTGATTTATTATTCTGAGGAAAAATGGATCAAGCTTGTCAACGGATAAATACCAAATTGGAGGTGCAATATGTAATTGCTTGTTGAATAACGCTTTCACCTGTTGCACGCATTAATGCGTTTACCAGTTTCCAAAGGCATACCATTATATTCTTACACCAACGATTAAAAAAGAAGAGATTATCAAAATCGTCCTCGCCAAATTGAGGATGATATTTGCAATTGTTTTTGTATAATAATAATAATTTCTTAGATTATATATATTCTCTCAGTATCTATATACAATAGAAAATTTAAAAAAAAATTGAGAATGTGTTTTCAATTTCAATCAAAAATTTTTATTTTAGTGGTTAGATTGATGCGCAATTATTGAGTTTTATTATATTAAAATTATTATTATTTATTTTATAAATTAATTATTATTATTATTTATAAAATTATTATTATTACCTTTTACAAAGAACAAGCGTGGCGCCAGCAGCGATGACGATGATCAAAGCTATTCCGAGCCCGGTAAGAACCCAACTCATAGCTAAATCCAAAAAATCCTGTGATATTATGAAACCTGAAGCAGAAATTTATTAATTACAAAATCAGCATTAACTGCATTATGAAGTTAAAATGTTTAACTTTGATCATTATTTAACTAATATGCAATTGCAAATATAAAAATTTGATTTTTATCGATAATCAACACCAATAACAGAAACATATATTAAATGTACATATGTTAGTGTATGTGGCACTGTAATATAAATTTTCTACATATATAAACTTTTAAAATTTTATTTTATAATTTATTATAAAAACTTTTTTATAAATTTATAATTATTTATAATTTCTGTTTATTTTCTTTTTTTTTTTTTAAATAAAAATGCTAATTGATTTTAATAATGAATAAACGTAGTTGTGATTAATGGGTTATAAATTTAAAAGAAAAGTATTATGTTCGAATAGACGCAGAAATGTAGAGAAGCCACGTGTCGACTAAGTAACACTTTTGCTTTTGTTTCTTTGATACTCTTTCTGTAAACGAGAACAATGGTGGCAATTAGTGATAAGATTTCAACTTGAAATTGAGAAGAAAGCAAAAGAAATTTTCAAGTACATCTATTCAATACTTAGTTTCTCCTTTATTTTTTTTTATAAAACAAAAATCAAAGAAAAACTGCTTTTAAAATTGATTTGTAATTTAATTAAAAATCGATTACTTCTTACAACAAAATATAAAAAACTCTTTGAAATTATATTTTAAATATTACTTCAGCTACAATTTGATAAATAATACAATATGTATTATGTACACAAAAATATTATTATTGTTGTCATTTTGATTATAAGAAAAAGATGTTTATGAAACAAAGATTCGTCGACAATAACTAGAAAAAGTGGGTCAGCCAAGAGATGGACTATTTCTAGTTATACATATTTGTGTCATTATATCAAGGTAACCGAGATTTTTAGTATTGTGTTGAAGATATTATTTAATATTATATTAATTCGTTTAAAAAAAGAATAAATAATAAAAATTATTATAAAATGTTTCCACTTTTTATTCTATCTAAATAGGTATTTAATTCAATACATTTGTTAAGAGTCCATTTAAAATCATTTTACTAAGATTTCCCGTAAAGTTCATCGTATACACCAGTCTGCTCATTACTGCCGATAGTTCTTAAAGTTTCAGAATCAAACTTAGCGAGTTATCATGAATAATTCACACGTATAAATAATTTGTTACAAGTCCGTTACCTTGAAAGTTTTACTTTATGACGCATATAAACTGGATTAATTATCTTTATAATTTGCTAACTTCCCGGTATAATATATTGAATAGGTTTATCATTAGCTATTGTGTAAATATGTCCATCCATAAATCGATTTTTAATCAATTATTTCCCATAAAATAATAGATTTGTACACAATAACTTGCATATAATAAATAACAGTGAAGCAACATTAACACTTAAGAAAATCCAATCGCTGATAATGTACAACTGCTAACGCCGGTTTGGTATCTCTGTTCACTTTTAAGTAAAATTCAATAAGCTTTGAACTTTCCGCTGTCTAGTCCATATTTATGAGATATTGTAACGAAGTCATGCAAAGAACTGCAAAGCGCAACGCACTGTATCCAGCTTCTAATTTATACTTGTTTAACGAATTTGCACGTTTAATGATACTTAAATTAGTTTTAAAGCAGTCGTGACATTAATAGCTATAATATAACGTACAAAATTTTTACTAACAAAATTTACACTTATACTCTTGTAAATACGTATATAAATCTTTGACTTTTTTAAAAAACAACCTCTAACTATAGAATTAATATATTGGCTATAGCAAGAGTTAACTAATTAAATATACATTCTTATTCTACTATACAAATATTTTTTATGCCTAACGTACCATAAATTCTATAATACTAATTTTATAATAATCTCAATATTTTATTTTAATAAGCAAATTTCAAATTGTTATAGAATGATAAAATTAATATATTAAAAGAAAGAGGCAGACGAAAGGCAATAAAAAATAAAATATCAAATTCTATAATGAAGTATTTCCGTCTGCGCATGCATTGGGAAGTGCCTGAGGGAAATAGGGATATAGATTAAATATTTACCGAATATTTGAATAGTACGCTCATTTCTCAAATCAAATATTCTGTTACCATTTCTTTATCAACTCTATCGGACTTGAATAATCGCTATTTAATTCCCATGTGAAGATGAGTTTTGTGAGAAAATATTGTGTAACAATAATAATATTTTTTTTTATTTAACAAGGCAACTAATTATTTGTATAATTTTATTTTATTCTCGAGAATTATTATTTCTATATTTTGGAAAAATATTATTTTAAATACTATTTTTAGAAATAATAAATTATTACATTTCTTCGTTTTAATTTTAATTCAGATCAGATGTTTTGATAAAGTTGATGTGAATTCTTATTTTAGTGAAAATATCGAGAAATCAATAGTTCCGCAGTTATAAGCGATTGAAGATGAAGTATTTTCAACGAATTTCAGCAACAAAGTCTCAAGTAGCAAGCAAGGTAGCAAAACCATCTTTATAATAGTTAACTTCATGGAGATTTTACTTTAAGAGAATTTTAATTTAAAGTTTATATCAAAATGTAAAAAAATTGAAAATTGACAAATTGAGGTAGATAATAATTTTTTCCTTGACATTTTTGTTAAGGAAAAGTTTACTTTAAATACGCTACAGAGGATCTGTGGAATCAAAGTCACGAATTATATCTTATTATTTAAAATAGTGTATTTTTTAGTAAAATTATTTCTTCTGTAAATTGTATATTAGTTCCACTTTAAAGTCAACAACTTTAAAAAATTTTAAGGTTGTGCTTGTTCTTCATTTGTTTGTCATCAGGAATGATGTTCGCTATCGATTTGCTTCTTATTTCTTAAAATGCGTTATTTCAGAGGAAGTTCTAACGAAGTACGATCCTGCGGGTTACTAGGTCACCGGTTAAACAAGTTTAATATGCTTTAGGATCTCGCGGAATTTTAAGACCGCCGTATTCTCGACTCAACCCTCTCGCAAGAGTTTTCCTCTTTTCACCGTTATCCGAGAATAAGAACCATCTCAAAGGAAGGAGAAGATGGCTGCCGAAATACGAGAAAGAAAAAGAAAACTGATAAGAAAGAAGGAATTTACAACGAGACACGTCAAGGGCTTCTTTTTTTCGTGTTGCTTCGAATTCGCCCTTTATACGTAAACTATAAGCGGATATCAGAGGAGTGTGAAAGAGAAATCTCTGAGGAACTTCTCCTCTTCTATAATTTTCGAGGCTAACTCCGAAGAAAAAAATTTTCTTGCTGCCCCTGGAGAGTTGACGCTCTGATGTTACTGCCATTTTTTTTCTTTCCATTAAATGTTTAATAAAGAATGAGATATTGCGATATAAATTTTGCGCGTGTTTTATTTATTACAACATTTATCTACTGCATATATTATAATATGCTTGTATGATTACATGGTATGTAGTAAATTGTTAATTAAGTACTAAGCAAAAAAGATAAAATGTTTTGCAATTGACATTTAGACAGAATTAATAAAATTCTCTTGATGTAACAAATTTAATTTCAATAGAATGGAATAGTCATCAACAAACATTGTCATATATCTTGTTGAAACTCATCATCTAAAGTAAGCTTTAAATTGAATTTTACATTTATGTAAAATAGATCAAAATGATTCATCATCATTGTAGTTATTGTTATAAGCGGCGCATTAGCAACCAAAAGTGTTAATAATAATTAATAAATTATATTAATGATCGTTGTGTCGATTATTACAGACACAATATAAATCAATTTTCTTCCATACGATTTAGAAAAAACTAATTTATCGGAATGAACATTACAGCTAAGCGTTTCTAAGTTTTATTTTATTTGCAATAATATTTTTCGAACAAGACAAAAAGAACCAATGGCAACTGTTGAGAAAGTTTTAGTTTTATTGAAATTTTCCTTTTATATGATACATATAATACACGCATGTCAATATACCATATGTCTCAACGATCTAATCAGTTAATTTCTGTGTATCGCCATTTCCTCATTTCATGGTGCTTCCGGACCGGAATTATCTGTAAATACTCGCGATTCCTTCTTTCCATATGTTTTCCCTGAATCTCTCTCTCTCTCCTTCAATACTAAATCTCTCTCCTGGATGCTAAACGAGGTGGAAATCAATGTAGGCTGAGACAAACCTCGATTCGATTTTCGAGATGGTCGCGGAGTCGTCGGAGTCTGGTTAACTGTACACGCGCACGTGCGAGGCTACCTATACGTCCTCTCAAAGAGTAGTGGTGGATGAATATGGTCGCAGCTAGCGGACACACACACACACACACACACACACACACACACACACACACACACACACACAACACACAATATAATCAGATTTGCAAGAGAGCGATGGGTTCCATCATCATTTACAGCACACACACCTCAATCTTCATCCCTTGCACTGTACGTTTGTTATTTTGTCCTGGACTTCGTCCATTTTTCAATTTACTTTCACGGCAAAGTAACTGTATGGTGAGGAGCTATGTTAAAAGATATAGATGTACACACATGCGTACCTGAACATTTTTCAAAATAACATATTTTGTAGAATTCGGAGCGTAGAATTGTACGAGCGGCAATGCAAAAAAAAAGAAAGAAAAATCAATAGAAAAATATACTCTGTGCATTAAAATGTGTATTAAACAAATTATATTATTTAACTCTTTTTTAGTATAATTTTGTTACGATTAAAATTAATCTTTGATTTCCTCTTTATTTAAAACATGTGTATAGAGGAAAGAAAGTTATTGCCATTCTTACTTTTCTTGTTAAAAGATAAATCTTGTTGTCCTTTTCATAAATATAATAAGAATATTATATGGCTTGATTTTTCGCTAGATTTCTCATGTCCTAAGTTTATCGTCGAAAACACGCAACGCGGGTGTATATAAGTATAACGTGGCCTCTTTCATGCTAAGTTGAAGCTTTCGTTGCCAATCCGTCGGTCTCGACTGTCTATTTAATTACCTTAAAAGCTGGGTTGAGAGGAAGTTAGCTTCTGACACGTTAATAAATGCACTCAGATGCATCGTCGTTCGTAGCAAGTGCATTAAAAGATCTTCGCGGTTCGATGCTCTTTGAGAGATAATAATTTTATTTGGGTTAAATTTACAACTGCAATGTTATGCATTAACCAACATGATAAAAAGTCTATCTGCTCTTATATTTATTACAATGAATATTATCACTCTAATATTTATCGTTCTAATTATTACAGTGAATACTTTTATCTTAGATAATTAAATACATATATAATTAATTATATTTAATAAAATCTGATATTGCTGTCATGAAAATTTAATGTTAGTTACTTTGCTTATCAATCAAACTCACTTACGGCAATAGTGACTTCAAAGGGTCTTTGAAAGTCAAGCTCCTTTCGTTAAGAAGTACTTTTCGATTTACGTAGTTCGCCGCAATCGCGACCTTGGTTGCGTCTGATTTAAACGAGATATTGCGGAACAAATTACTTTATTCCATTATAACGAAAAAATGATAGGATCGTCGAGATACAACGAAACTTAAGATCGTTGCGATCTCTGAAATATTAATATTTTATTAATATTTTGCTGAATTAAGAGACCATGTTCAATTAGACTAGAGAATTTATATTTAGTTCTGTGAAAAATTTGGTGGAAACAAAGAAAATGATAAATCTACAATGTATAAAAAAGACAGATAAAGTATAAATTGCTCAATTAAATTATCTTTCAACTAGTTTTATGTCAATGTGTGATACCTGTCAAGCGCGATGTTCTTCCCTCTAGTGGCCGATCATATTTCGTCTAGTACTACTACTGGTGCGAAAAGCAGTGATACATAATATGAGAAACCACAAGACATCACTCCGTAAAACTACGTCCATCTGCCGCAGCGCATAGCGAGTTTTACACGCGACAACTCGTTATTTCCTAACGATGAACAAGCTCTCGGAAAAGCCGGATTTTGCTTAAAAAAAAACAATATAAGTTTTATCACCACTTTTCAACGAATATTGTCGGTAGACGGCATCTTAATATTTATTAACCGGCATCTTAATATTTATTGCAAATAAAATTTCAGTATTACTTTAAAATCATTAAAAAATTGATATTTTACTTATTTTAATGGTAGTTTATATATTGGCACTTAGTTGACTCAGAAAAGTTGAATTAGAAGAAAATTCAAATAAAAATATTTATACATTTTTAAAAACATATTATGCAAGTGATTACTTAAATATTATAGATGTTTTGCGAAACAGCACAATTTATCCAAAGAGCAAAACATACGTATATGAAAAGGTGAGATTCATTCATAATGCATAAATAATTATCACATATATGCGCGTTTATAATACTTATCGATTTCGTTGTACGACACTTCGCTGTATTGTAATACCACTTGTGAGGACGAAGACCGTGTTACAAGGTCGAAGAGAAAAATCCATATTCCCAACGAATTCCGGGAATACTCTACTCGTTTACAACATTTGAGCTCCGCAAATCGATAATTAAAGAAATCCACCAACGTGACTCCCAGTTCTACATTAATCAGTTAGCGAAAATATACGATAAATTTATATAATCGCGCGACACTTTCGGTAGTCGTGGAACAGTTCTATTTTTGGATTCGCCGCATCGTCATTACACATTACCGGATCAATAATGTAATCGAATTTAATTGTACTTTATTCAATTATTAGATTATGCTTTTGTATCTTGCTAATTTAATGGTTCTCAAATGGTTTACATAACGATATATTAGTATATCACGTTGAAGGCAAAAAGGAGTATAAATTATTTCTTTAATCTAAATTTTACTAATTTACATTCAAAGTATACTATGAGTTTTGACTTAAAGAAGAAGATGTTTGAGAATCGCTGTAATAGCAACAAGCAACGTTTTATAATCTGGACTATGCATAACAACGAAGACTTGTAACAATATACAGAAATAAACAAAACAATAAGAAAGCTACATAAAAAAAGTTGTGCAAAAGGCAGAATTAATAAATCTTCAGGCAATTTTTTCCTCAAATTGCAGTTACCTCTATATAGTTACACAGTCTATTTAATAATCTGATAAAGAGCAACGCTTTTATTATTTAACGCTTATTATTTATACATTTGATAGCTCTCAATACTATTGCTCTGTCTCCAATTTATCTTCTATCTTTATCTAAACAAAGTGGAGGTCCCATGTATTTCTTTTCAAATGTTTTTGCAAGTCTTTCATACTCGGATAGTATCGAAAAATGGAACCTTAAATTATTTCCACATGTAACACACACAGAATAGACTTGGCGCTCTATAACTCGTGCTACGAGTCAAATAGCCTCGCGTGCGCATGAATTAAAACAGACCGAGATAAAACAGTCGATGTATTAAACCGCACACATGTAATATAGTATAGTATGCTCTATTTATACTATACAGATAATTGACATACTGAACATCATTATATTCGGATATGTTCCCAAATGTTGAAGACTGCAAAGTCATTACTGAGGTTACAGCTGAAAATGTGCACAAAGAAAGTACGCTTCATTGCTGTTTGTATTTATTTTGTAAATTCTGGTTGTGGTATTAAACGACGTATTGACGTATGTAGACGTTAGTAGTGTACTAATACTAGTACGTATCACATGGTACGCAGGAACATAGCCCGAGGCACGCCAGCTATTGGCATCCTGGCATCTGGGAGAGACAAAGAGCTTTAGCTCTAGCCGGGGGTATTGGACTAACGGATTCTTCTCTCCTCTCCTTTCATTTCTGCCGACATGCTGTCTTTCTTAGTTTATCCACCCTCTCACGTCTCCTCTCTTTTCCTATGCCTGTTCTGGATGAACGGCAAAACTTATTAAACCATACCCGCTGTCTATCTCTTTCTATTTTACAAAGGAAAGTTGAATAGCTGAGTCGTAGTGGACAATGAATAGGATGAATGCCTCGCAAAATGAGAAGCAAATAATTATATTTTTTGATATTGAAAATCAAAATAAAAAAATATAATTATTTCCAAAATAAAAAAAAATTTCAAATAACTTAACTAAATAACTTGGATAAAATATCTAAATAATTTATCACATGAATAACATAATTAATGACATACTAATATAAACTAATAATAGAATGTAATTTTACGCATTTATATATTTTTTAATTTTTTATCATTATAAAAAAATTTAATTTTTTCTAATTACACGTTATTTTTTAGAAAATATACATCAGAGTTAAAAAGTTAAGTTATAAAATTATCACATCACTACTACGATTATTTGTGCAGTTTACTACTAACAATAAGTTTACTCTATTAGGGAAAAAGTAGGGTAACGAGTTTAATATAACAATCCAATTTTTTCAACAATGGAAAAATAATAATATATATCTATCTATATATATAATAATATATTATCTATCTAAAAAATTCAACAACGATGGTTCGAGTGATACGATACGGTAAAGCGCAATACGTTATCGAGAAAACAGTCAGTCTCGAAAATCAAGTTACTAGACTTTAATGTACGAACGGTGTCGAGATAATATCCGATCATCTCCTATATCAATTCGTTTTCTCTATCCTATTTTTCTTTTTTTTGCTGTTTTTTGTGTCTTTTATACATAATTGAACTACGAACGGAAGCGATAAATGACATGACCCAATGAAAAACGAAAATAATGGATAGAAGGTAGCTTGATAATCTACGACTCACTTCGCCAGTTTTCATCATCAGAATCTTTCTTCTTTTGGAATCGCTTTTCTTATTTTTTAATAGATTTCTTCGTGTTTCTCTTTTTCCTTTTTTATTTGTCTTTTGTATTTTCTTCTCCCATTCAACATACTCGTCGAGAGGAAAAGATAACAAGTAAACTGAGAACGCATTCTTCTCTCAACAGACTAAAATTGAAGTAAAAATAAAATGTAGAGCTAAAATTGATTTTCGAAATCGATATACGATATATATATATATATATATATATATATATATATTTCAATTCAACTACATTTGATTATTTATATAATAACATTAAAAACTTTACACAAAATTGCTTGCACAATTTATAATTATGTACAGCTTGCAATTTGTCAATTTTTATACAGAGGTAATATTAAGAGTATTTATATATTTATATATTTTGTTTTTTTAGTTGGAAGAACAGTTTTTGTTTTTAGTTGAAACTTATAGTAGCATATCTTTTTATTAGTTAAATTTTTTATATTTTTCAAATAATCAGAAATTTACGGTTTACTTAAATGTTAGAGATTACTAACATGGTTAGTTTGATAACTAAATAGTGATTTAGTAATCGCTTAGCTTCGTTATTTGTTGAACGTGAGCTATTGTCTAGTGCTGTTTACCCTGCCTAAATAGATTTTGAAGCAAATCAATAAGACAATAAGTCACATAAAGGTAATTACTATACTTCGATTATATTCGCTTTGTACTATTCGCGTGATTTGTAGGAAAATTGAAGTGGGATACTCAGTTGAATAACTATTGTTATCTCTAAAATAAGCAATGAATGAATGTAAATACCACAAACAAGATTGAATTCTAGTAAATGTAACAATTAATTAAGTTTTGTGTGCATTATTTAAAAAATATCTAAATTATTATTAATTAATACAATTTTTCTATTAAGTTTTATAAATAATTGGTAAGTTATTGTATATATTTATTATATCTATTAACTTTTAATATAATTTTATTAATATAAAAACTTTCTCAGCAACACTAATATTGAGAATTAGTGAAAGGTAATTTTCCGTAACACTGTTCCTAAAAATAATATATATTACTATACTTTCAAATCTACATTTTTATAAATCGGGATTTCTTTTTAATATTTTATATTGACTTTTATTTTTATATGATATTTTATATTAGTTTTCTGTACTGAATATATCATTTTTTTCATATTTATTTCATACTATCAAAGACTTGATTAATTTGAACTATAAATCACTATTTGAATTTCGCGTAAGACACAATGATTGTCATATCTACATCGTACATGGCACAAATCGATATTGATGAAGTATTCAATCGTTTGATAATTGACATTAGATGCGCAGTACGCGTTATTGTCCATAGTAACTTTCATCTCGAACAATATTGATTGTAGGTGTAAAGATAATACCATAAAAGCTCATTGCGTGTTCCTGTGAGATAAGTTACTTGTCCTGAAACGGTTTCAATTTCAAGTTTCCTGTAGAGACAAAAGGAAACTCAAATCAAGAGAACTTCTAACAAATCAATAGCTAGAGCTTCCCTGTAATTCTGTGTATTATACAGTGCGAGGAAAGTATCTTCAAATTTTATAGTGTGTAACAAAAAATTATATATCTACTTATCACTTATGTATACTACTCACAACTTGTAAATTTAAATCACTAAAATAGAAATCTGCTTTACATATTTTGAGTACTACATGATGGATATTGAACTATATATTTTTTAAATATATTATTATTTTCTATTCTAAGTAAATTAATTAATTAAAAAATTTAAAAAATATTCTGTTTATTTTAATATTAAAATAACTGGTATTTACCATCACTTTGCATTTCTCATGAGTAATTTAATACGATGACAATAAGGATAATCTTTTCCTTATTTCCCGTTATTTCCAATCACTTTATTTTAAAAAAATCGAGGTTTATGCAGCGATCGGTCGCATTAAATAATTCAAATAAATGAGTTATTTAATTTGTCTTATATTTCATAATTATCATTTATCTCTGAGACTTGATATGCACTTATAGATAGTGTTAACATTTTTATTAAGAAAAAGGCATATGAAAACTATAGAGAAAAAAGTAAAAATATAGAGAAAAAGTACACAAATATATATACAATACAATATAATACAATACAAATTATGAATAAGTGTTGTCGGACATTGCATATATCTACCTTTGTATTCATCCAACCAGTGATATTCAATAGATTTCGTTTTCTAATGTATTTGTATTTACTTGCTGACGTAAATATAAAAAGAAAAATATATCAAAGATGCTCTCTGACATTCCAAATTTCATTTTAGTTTTATTTATTCGATTCTCTGCAGGAGTGGATATTCCTGTGAGCTACTCTCGCTCGCAAAATTAAATAATCCATTTACGGATGAGTGCATTTTAACGTACATTGTATCGTGCTAAAATGCATCCGAATAAAATTCTAGGTTGTCTATAGATGGCGAATGATATGGCGAACGATAATTTTAATACCAGGGATTAAAAATTAAAATTTTGATTAGTTTAAATTTTTTGAAGTTATAAAAGAGTAAAGCGATAAACATATTTTTGAGCAATTAAACGGAACGTTTTAGTTTGAATTGACTAACTTTATGTGAGACACAAATAGTCACATTTTTTATATTTCTTATATTTTTTAAGACAAAAGTTTTTAATACATTTTTGTTTCAAAATTTTCTCTAATTTTCATTTCTCTCTAAATAAAATTAGAGAGAAATGAACATTGGAAAATTGGCAGAATTAATTATATCGATAATGGTTAAAAACATTAAAATTAATTCTTTCTCTTTTCGCATCTCATAAGTAATAAGTAATAAGTACTGATTGGTACACGACAATATTCGGGAACATATCCCAAGTTTGCTTTTATTATAAAAAAAAAAAACAATGAGAAAGCTGGTGCTTAAGAGACATAATGGAAGTACCTGCCTCGCGTCAGAAAACGATTTACCGAAAGTCGAAGATGAAAGTGGAGAGCTTTTCGTGAACGTGACTGTTTTATCGGAAATCTTTTTGGTATGGCAATTTGCTTGTTGCAATTTTATGATATTACGTGCAGGAAATACGTTGGAAGCTGTAATGCAAAAACGCCAACCAGCTGTCTACCAGCAAGGTTACCATGCGTCGCATTGATGCATTCATCGCGAAAAACATGCGTTAAACATGATGCTCTGGCTACAACGTAATACGAAAAAACGGTGAAGATCTATTATCAGCGTAAAAGAATTAAGTTGACATTTTCACCAAAGACGTAAAACATACACGCGCATTGAAAAAATGTGTCGGTAAAATAAAATAGTTACAAAAAAATTTTAGATATATTTATAGATTATAAATAATTTTAAATTGAAGACTGAATTCTTTACCTAAAAATTAAAAATAAGTATAGAATAGTTTTGAATTTTAATAAAAAATGGATAGAACAAAGAAAGTATTTTAATTTGCACCGTGTTGATTTTAATGACTGATTATTTGATGAATTTAAAATTTAAATTTTTTTTAAAACAAAAATGTAGAAGTTAATAAATTTTGAGTTATAGCGATTAAAAATAAAGGACTTTAACGATATTTAGAGGAACAAACGTAATCATATCAAATCGTATTTTTTTTTCTAATTCTAGATAAGTTTAATTTTAATAAAATTTTAATATATTTAACTATAAATATATATAATACAAAAGATAAAGAAATTGATGTAAATAATAATAATCTATATTCTTATCTATGTTATCTCCATTGGCTATAAAGATAAGATATTTTATACTTAGAACAACTGTTATTAAAATTGAACTTGCGAATTTGAATACTGTATATATTTATTTTTGTCCACGTTATTATTTTAATCTCTTTTGCGTAGAAAATAATTTTAAATTATGTAGGGATTTTGATTTGAGTTATTTACTATACATAGTTTCTCTTGTAAATGTTGATTGTTTATCCGAGAAAACGCAAACGTAAATGTTATACAAAGTTGAGTCGATATTCTTGTAAGCGCCGTCTGTCGCACAATAAAACCCTGTTTGGACTGCAAAGCTGCGCCAAGAGTTCAAAATACATCAAAGTCTCCTCCTTTGTGTCATCGAGAAGTCTTCTGTGCTTGTCTAACGTGCAGTTGTAAGACCGGTTATGATGTGATCGGAGAACTTTATAGTTTCTCTTTCAGACGTGTTCGAGCAAGGTTTCTTTGCGAAACAGAAAATGTTTAACAAGTGCGCAAGCGCAGCACATTTTCCGTTAAACATACACATACGTCACATCTTTTGCATCGCAAGTTCTTCAATTATGATTTTATGAAATTCAATAAAATAAAAGGAAAACTAATTATATAAGGATTGAACTTTTGAAATTATTGGTTCATGCTGTGAATAAAAGAGAAAGATATTACAAGTAATCATAAGAAATTTTTTGTTATATCTTGCATCATAGTTTATTCTGTAATTCTCCAGATTTTTTATTTTTATTTACATTAAAAAATTTTTTTTACATTATTATTATGTTTATTATAAAATGTTAGAATTTTATTTTGATTGTAATCTTTGACATTAATCTTTATTTCTTTTACTTTTTTATTAGAACGTAATCGACTAGAACTGTTGGGTATGCGTGCGTGCGTGCGTGCGTGCGTGCGTGTAAGTAAGTGTATAGAGATCTGGACATAGGTACATATACTTGGCGCGTATACGTCAAATGTCAGTCGAGATTGGACGTTCAATGGCAATTACGAGGTGCTAGACCTATCGGAGCATAGTGAGATCTTGGAAATTAGATATATCTATAGTTATAATCACGCAATGCTGTTCACTGATAATGCATCCGCAATCGAAGCTATTCATGCTGCAGATAAAGCTTTAGCTTAAAGATATTGACAATGTTGAGGAAATAATTACTAATTACTAATTACTAATTACTGTTTGTTACTAATTATGGTACAATAACTACATAATTTTACATAATTATACTTCTCACGATTTAATATTAAAAAAAAGATAAATAATTGAAAGTTTGATTTTCATAAATTGAAACATTAGGCAAGTATTCAGTGTTCCTAGGCTTCTGCCAGTGATTCGCATTATCGATTATAGTATATCATAGTACTGGGAAACCTCAATTCGCTGTTTATATACATATGTCCATCGTATACAGCTAACAAATAAAATTTCAGTATTCGGTAATGGAAAAGTAATTGCACGTACCGCGATACTACTGTATTCTCGATGCTCACGTATGCCCATATGTACACGTGTCACATTCGGACAATCCATTATTTACTCGGCAAGCCGTCGATCGCACGCCGGCTACCTATTTGCCTCTTTGTTACTGTAACATTTCATTTCGTCGAGATATCGGCATGCGTCCCACTGGTCGGAGGAAATACCGTTATTGTCTGCGCTATTGCAAATCTAGGGATGGTATAATAACGTTATCTCTATACTGCAACCAATCTCAGGTGCAGGCTTCCCGACGCGGCTTCGGCCCGAGTGCATTGTTCGGAGGTAGCTTTGCATGACGGACCAAAAGCGAATGCAAGAATTTAGTGTGATACATCGAGCCATTCGACCGATTACTTTGTGTTCTTGTGTGGTCTGTAACTTCACAAAGGACTTCCACCCGTGGTTGACTCTTGAATCTGGAAGAGCTCTCTTGTCGCACCGGTGTGACAGGAAATAAAAATTTATAGTTTTTTTATTCGGCAAAAATAGACTGTTGCTTACTGGACCAAATACTAGAAAATATAATGTAGCAAGAGGTAGAGATTTAGGACATCAAAATGTAATTCTGTCTTATATATTTTTAATTTTTCTTCTCTACTATTTCAATTTATAAAATTCGTGTAATTTTTCATTTATTGTACGTAATACGTAATATTGATAAATGTCGTTGCATTGTCTCGTGTTGATTTAAAGAAAAATCAAAACATGCTTCATCGTGCAAAACCAATAATTTGAAGACAGACTCGCGTGACAGAGTGCAATGAGTGATAACGACTGAATGACAACTGCAAACCACATGTAATTTACACGCGAAACCACACGCGTTAAGTGAGTTCGCATAGAGACGAGCATACTGTCGAGAGGATTTCAGGATTGGCTGCAGCGGCGAGATAATATAGTCATTCTTGCCGCTACAATCGCTATGACTGCATAGCGTATCTATATAATATGACAGCTATCATTTTGTGTGGGCGAAGACCAATATGTGCGACTATCTGGAAATCTTCTACCAATATAGATCATTTGTTGACTTCTCTTATTGGTTGACTTCCTCTATCAATCTACATGAAAAAAAGAAAAGTTTTATTACGATTCGGATAATTCGAATGATTGTGTCTCAAAATAGAGCTAAATCTTGCGAGATTTCTTTTCTATTTCACATTTACATTAATATGACTTAGCACAAATTGATGTTAATTTCATACTTATTTCAGTAAATATTTGTCGAATGGAATTACTGATGGCGAGTCTTGTGCGTACATAGTAATATCTGCAGAGAGAATTTCTTTCGACATTTTTTTTGCTACAATAATATAAAATGTTATTCTACACACCACTATACCAGCGTAGGTCGGATTAGCCTTCATTTTTTTTTTGGATTTTAATAAACGAGCCGTAATTTTCCATGTTTTTTTGAATTTAGTAAGGAAGAAAAATATGGATCTTTTGACATATGTATCTAACTTTTCTTAATTTACTTTAAAAGATTAAAACTAAGACAAGAGCATTAAAGAGACATATCGGAAACGACTATAAAGTTTAATAAATGATGGATTAGCGATTATAGTCTTCTTCATAATACAGAAAAGAGAAAAAGTCGAATGTATCAAAGTGAGTGACATTTTACGAGAAACTCTTAAAATTTATTACACAATGTACTTTGTGCTTATTTCTGATCGTGAATGTGTGAAAAAGAATGAAGAGAAGAAATGACAGATTAAATCTTAAAATGATAGAAAAATCGAGTTGTCATAAAATAAGTATAACTCGTACATGTACAAATTGAAGTTTGCTAATACCTGCCAGTACCTATAATCTATTATTATTGATACAAATCGTCGATAATAACAGACGGAATATAATCTTAAGACTTAAGATACCGAAAAAAAGTGTATGTAAAGGAACAATATGGAGCTTGAGTAGAAAAGTTATTTCTATTGCGAGCAAGAGCGATTATATGCAGCGTGCCCATCTGTGTCTCGTGCACAGCATGAACACCTGCTCTTCTTGAAAAGAGCAGCGTGTTTTCTATAATTTCCTTTTTATCAGGTAAAATATCTTATGCTGTGTAATTTTGTTGCTGACCCATACGGTTTAATGCAAAGTACAATCGGAACGCTACCGCTTATAGACAGCATGGATTTAATTCGCGTCTCAGATGTCGATTTAGACGGACTGTGTCCAGCTTTAAAGTGTCGTCGATACTCAATTTTGCGTCAACAACGATAGGACATCGTATTGGGCCCGATTTGATATCGTCACACATTTCCGACGACGCTATTTTCGAATCGATGGACGTGCACAAATGCGACTGTACGGCTGGATTATACTATACGCTGGAAAAAGACGAGGTCTATGTTTTTACACCTTTCGCCAGATATGTGCATATTTCATGCATATTTCGTATTTTTTTTATTTATATTTGCGTTCGGTATTGTAATATTACCTATATATTTTATATTTGTTTTCCGTTACGATAAAGGTTCGAGATTTCTCATAATCTAATGGGTAAATATTAAAAATTATATAAATATAGTTTATCATTGTAATATAGAATAGTTTTCAAACATTTCTCTTTACCATAATGACTTTTACATTGATTAGAATCGTATCAATTGCAGCAAAATGGGTTTCTTTCAAACGGCAATGACAAAGCACATTTTTTCTTTAAATAAGAAACGGAATCGCTCATGAGGGAAGATTATACTCTGCAATGCTAATACTGCAATACTGCAATCTGGCAGAAATGCATGAACTTGCTGTATTTATATTGCAGCAGTTAAAGTGGCCTTGAGATTTCAGTGATTATTGCGATATAATGTATTTTTTACTAAAAATTATGTATATAAAGCTATATTTTAATAATAAAAAATTTTAGTAATTATTAAAAAATGTAAGAAAATTATTAAATTAGTTATTTGAAAAACAAAAAATGCAGCACCCACAGCATAGCACATTATTTTATATGCACTTCATATGTGAAAAGCTTCAACATATCATTTGTTAAAGTTAGCAACAATATTATATAGTATATATTAAGAATGTCTTTTTGGAATCTAGTTTTACTATAATATTTTCCACGATTTTTATCTCTATGTTCTAGTTGGATTTGTCTTATGGCTGGATTTGTGATTCATTTTACATATCTCTCTCATTACCCAATGTCATTTCAGTCTAGCTTTCTCGTTTTCTGGTCGGCGTATTAAATGATTATATTCATTAATTAACGTAGAGGTGATTCGCACACTGAGTAAGCTTGTGATCAGTGAAGCGACTGATGTTAAAAGAGACGTCATTTTTACCAAGACTCGCGTATATCGATATGTCAAGGTGAAACTCATTAAACTTTGTTTAGCTGCATTACACGATAACATATCGGCGATGAATACAAATAAGATAAATAGAAGAGCCATCTTCCCTTCAATGTTGCGACCGGCGTTTTTCATGGAAAAAGTAACTCGTCAGTGATCGGACTTGAACATTATTAAGCTACATCTCGGTCACTTTATCATGTTGTTATTATAAAGAAAACTTGTGTAAAATGTTTAACAATAGAAAAGAAATATAATAATATCGCCATTATATTTCTTTTCTATTGCTAGTTTTATATACAACAAAGTTTATAAATAATTGAGATTGAATTTCCATTACAAATAAATAAAATGTAGTGGGATTTATTACGGGAGTAAATCTATAATTTGCGAATGGATAAAAAAGTTTGTAACAAATTTATAAATCCGCTAATAACTCTGTAGAAGTTAAATAGATTTAAGCAAGAAGTAAGAAAATTATTTGATAAATGATTTAATTTTATAAAAATAAAAATTTTCGACTTTTTTAAACGAATGAAGCTATAAAATTTTCTCAAGTCTTTTTATTAATTTTATTTTTTCAAATGTTTTAAAAATATTTCTCTTTTAAAGATATCTTATTAAAAACTCCTTAAAAGATGTAAAGATATCTTTTAAAGATTTATGGGAATTTTATTCTGCGGAAAAAATTAATACTTGTATCACACATTTCTTAAAATCTTATTTTGCACCAGAAAATTCGATCGCAAGAGCATTATATTGTATGCATGCTCTCTATAATGCATGTATGCTCTATATAAGGGAATTCTATGCATCGATTATATTTTTTTCTCTCACTTTTAAAATCATTTAGGTCACGTCTCTCGACAGTAAAGCTAAAGCACTCATGATGACGAGGTACAGATTGTAGAGCACAAACAACCCTCCAGCTCGAACATCCGTCCATCGACACGCGTGTTCGAGGCAGACGCGTGAAATAAAAAAAACCGCAGTTTTGGAGTCGGCTTTGCAATAAACTCGATGGCGTTTGAGATTTAACGAATATATCGAAAACATACTCCCATGATAATTGCTCCGCGTTAAAATTGGATATCACGACGAGACTTGACGTACTCGAAACGTACTCAAGTAACTGAGAGTAACTCTGAGAGTAACTCTTAAATCGCTAACAAACAAAATGTCATGACAATAAATATTCATTTTAAATGTGGATTGAAAATTATCCAAGTTTCAAGATTATTAATTGAAAATTTCTACATTAACTGCTGCGTTAATCAGATTTATAACTTTAATTATGTGTTTGCACTATACTAAAAAATTTAATTATGTATGCTGTATACGACACTAGGATATTGATTTGATCACAAAGCGTAAATATTTACTTTGCATTATTAGTTTTAAGAAGACACATACTTTTTGATAGCAAAGTTTTAGTTAAATGAATAATTTATTTTTTTTATTTGTTCTTTCCTTTATCTTTCACTTTATATAAAAGAATGCACCTTGAATGTATCTGTAAGTATGTATTTTTTCGTAAAATATTGCTACACATTATTTTTTAATTTTTTTCTTAACAATCATATCATTTATAAACATAAGAGTAATCTCGAGATTTGACAAGCTCTAATTAAAAGAATGAATAGCTAAATCCTCAATTAATGTCAACTAATATTTATACAGTCATAGCGAAAACGTAACTTATAGACTGATGAGAATTAATTCAGATGGTTAGAGATCAATTTATATGTAAATGCAACACGTACTTAAAATTGCTCGGTTCAAATGAACCATATTACGTATTCAGTGGCTGAAATTTGAAATACGGCTGGTTGGAACGTATGCGGGATCGTACGACGGTCACTGTAAAAGAGCACGCGTATAATTAGTTGGAAATTATGAAGATGACCGCCTAGAGTAATTTAGAGAGTATAAAAACTGAAAGAACTCTTATCCGCATCATGGCAGAGAAAGTAAAGTTTTCAGTTGTCGAATCAAAATGTCGACATACCGGTATAATTCGCTAAAAGTATGTGGCCATACATTGCAAAGGGGTGTGAAAGGAAAGTATCGGAAGAAAAGAGAAAAAAAAGATAAACTGATTGCGGCGTATACATACGCTCCGGTTACCACGAGCGAAGATTTCCATGCAAGTTTATTTTCCCATAAATATCGATCCAATCCACATTGGACGAGCCATAAATTCGGTTATTTCGCGAGATGTGTGCTTATCTTTCGGCTTCCATTCATTGATTGTGGTGAGGGGAATTTTGAGTGGCGCCGAGATAGAAATAAAACTGTGTAAAAAGTAGTGAGAAGGGGGGAGAGAGAGGGGGGAAGAAAGAGGGAGAAGAGTATCATAAAGTGGGTTAATCGTAAACGCCAGCAGAAAGTGGTAAGTCGCGTCGCAGCGTGTAAAATCCCTCGTATATAAAATCATATTTAAATCGTATTTAATTATAACTTGTCAAATCTTATCTTTAATTTTATTCAAAGTTAAATCGGAGAGCTTGCGTCTTCTCAAGAGAGCTCCATGAATAAATAAAAGCACGAATTTTTGTCTTGCAGTCTTCCTATCGAGATTCAGCCGATTCATTTCTGGCACATCTATTTATATCCTTATCCTCGCTAGCTCGATTGCTCCGTCAAGTGCTAAGCAAACGACATATGTACGTGAATGCCTAATCAACCAAAAGTATTCCCGGATTAGCACCGATGCGACGGCAAATGTATCGAAGTTGCGTTATCCTCCGCAACGTGCTGAGTTTCTTAATCAGCTGTCTGTGTCATTAATTAGCCGACACTGCGGCACAAGTGTACGAACATGCAGCGGACTAGCAGGAGGGTGGCAGGGAAAATAGAGAAGAGAAAGCAGCACCGTTCGCGAGGGCGAGAAGAGGGCATTCGTGGGCGGGCGCGCGCGGCGCAATCAGCGAATCAGCAGGATACCGCACCTGATCAATTAAGCTGCTAATCGTGCCGAAATCACTGGTCACTATCTGGCCACTATTATCCGTCGAGCGTCCTCCACTATCTCGCGTACCGAGAATCCGACTGCGTGTTCTGCTCGTTTTTTGGCATCATCATATTTAGCGGCTTCCTCCTTTCCTATTTCCGAATCACCACTCGTCTCAAATCGATCGAATGGTTAGAGGACGTACAAGGGGCCGATGAGCCAGATGTTACAAATCAGTCTGGCCTTTTGCGTTGACAGCTGCTCGTTGAGGCGGCAGCAACGAGCACGAGTACGAACGCGGTGACGAACTTGCGAGCTTGCGCGACTCTCGCACCTCGCACGACTAACCGAGCCTGGAATCGGGGCTTGCCCGCCACCCTTACCTTTGCCATGAATGTTGAACAGTGGCGCCACGAGCGCTCCCAACTACCCCTTTGGATTCGGATCTACTTCGTGGGGGAGGATTGCGCAACGCCAACGATACATCGGGTGGCGCAAAGCGTAAAAGCTTTCCAGATCCGTTCAATTGCGCGCGCGCATTCTTAACCGGGATTTTTATGTTTTCGTCTCGTACGGCATATTATTGACAATAAAAATAATGCGAATTGTTGTTGGAAACCATGGGTTTACATTTGATATTTAACGCGTAGCATTTTCTTTCTTCATCCCATCTGACACTTTTGTCAATAGTATTTTTGTGTCGATAATATCTTCTTTTTTTCTCTTAATGTTTGAGAGGTATCTCTCTCTCTCTCTCTCTCTCTCTCTCTCAGCATTTACATATGCAACTACTGTCAAAGAGAATTGTTGTGTAATAAATGTCAGATGTAAAAGTGTATTAAAATGTATTCGATATTATCGTGAATCGATATTATAGTGAAATTATAAAGAAAATAATTTTCTTGTGACAAATAAAAATATCAAGACACAGCATTCTACAAAACTCTATGAAATTCATGCGTTTTTAACTTTAATTTGTAACTTTTCTGTTATATATATTTAATTGTAAAAGATATATCTTTTTATTAGAAAAACAATATTTTATTAATGTAAAATATGATATATTTTCATTCCTATATAATATTTATAAATAAAAATATGTTATAATACCTTTTTTGTTTGACAAAGTATGTATACTAATGTCTATTTATCCGTCTCTTCTTTTAATTAAATTTTTTTAAATTTGCTGCAAATTTTTAAAAATATTATTTATTTAAAATTTTAAAAAATTTCTTAAAATTATATATTAATTATAACACAATTAGTTTTTATATTATTTAATTATTGCTGTCTTATTTAATTACTCTTGTCTTATATTTTTTTATTGTAAAATTAATTGTCAATTAATTATAAAAGTGCAATAGAGTTCGCCTCCTCTGAATTTTATTTTGATCAATTTATATTTCTCGTGTTTCTATGCATTATCAAATTTGAATTTAATTCATATTATTTGTACATTAATCCGACTGCTATTGTGCTTATCTTACTAGGATTTCCTTACCTACGTTTTGTTTCTTTTAAGACGACGTATTTGTGGTTTCTCTTCCTCGTCTTTTTTGTCGAGCAACCACCTGTAACTCCTTTGAGAGGCATTTCAAGCTCAACGCATTTCTGTCCTCTTCTAACTCCAACATTGCACATCTTTTACATCATTTTATATTTTTTATATTTTTATTCTATTTTTTTAATATTTTTATATTTTATGGATCAAAAACTTCAGTAAAATCTATCCGAATTTTGTCTCCTTCCAATGGATTTTGATTGTTCAATCAATTATTCAATTAAAAAATGGTATAAATTAAAAAAAATGAAAGCATTATATATTGTTTTTCTATTTTTCTTTACCTGACAAAATTTAAATTAATTTTTTTACTTTAAAGATTAGACGTAGCTCTTTCTTGCATTTTCCATAAATTTTTAATTACTAATAATTTTAATATTATGAATTCATAGTTTCACGTAAATTTATGCAAAAAAACTTTTTTTTACAATTTTTGGATTCATAAGAAAAAAGCACTACACACTAATTATTTAACAAGACAGCTGGTATTTATAAATGTAAAAATTTTTATAATAATGAAGTAATGTAGAGAAAAAATGTAAGAGTGTATCAGCGGTCGAGTAAATTAATTGTAATTAAAAATGGATGTTCTCTATATTACTTGTCATTCGTAAAATAGAAAATGCATATAATTTCTTTATCAACATCTGAAAAAACAGAAAATATATAAACCATAATTGGAAATGTGTGACTCGCGATATAATGTATAACTGTATATTTATAAATTAAAACGACAAATATTAAAATAAAGATAATATTAAAATAAAGATAACGATAAAAATTACTCTATTAATTTTTTGTCTAATGAGTAATACCACGTCACAAAATGCAAAAATCATTGATGATAAATTTTTATATACTTTTTACATAAATATAATAAACATTTATTTAGTATTTATTATTCTATATTTATGTTGTTAAGTTTTGTATTACTTAGTCCAGAAAATTAATTTTAAGTTAGAATTTATGTGATATAGCAATAGTTATTATTGATGTATTGCACAAATATATCAATATAGTAAGTGCAAATAAAAATTTTATAAATAATAATAACGTAAGAATAATGAGATTCTTGTATTTATCTCTTTTGTATCTTTATATTTTATTTTTATATTAATACTATATTGTTGTATATTAATACTGTATTGCTGCGTTTTAATGATCATCCAGAGAAGATTGTTGCAAAAAGAACTACATCATAAACAACATAATTCACAATTAAAGATTAACTTGCTAGTTTATATTTAAAATTATTTAAAAATATATTGTATATATTTTTTCAATACTATTATTATAACATTTACTATTATTATAATATTTTGCAGAAGCCGATACAAAGATATTTTACAGTTATTAAATAAATAAAGTTGGAAACAAAATTACATAGTAATAACATAATTTTAATAGTTTTTCAATTCATTAATATAATTTTGAGTAATTGTTATTATATTTTTTTATTTTAGTTTTTTGTTATTTATTTTAGTTTTTCAATTCATTGATATAACTTTAAGTAATTGTTATTATATTTTATTAAATAAATAAAATCAGAACTATTATATTATACTATAGCTTTAATAAAATATATAATTTTTTAAATATCACACACACATATAGCATTATTAGTGGTCAGATATATATATATATATATATATATATGTATACAAATATATGATATAATATGATAATTATTATTGTTGTTGTAAAAGTAAGCCGTAAGATTCTAATATTTTTTAAGCATATTTGGTGGAAGGACAATCTATGTCGACACAAAAGACGAAGTGTATATGTTTGTTGACTATCACTGATAAAAAGCCTCACCGACTGATAAACCCTCTGATAAAACTAAATATCAACGAGATATGTGGGCGGACTGCCACCTGACATTTTTTTTGTCCGACATGTACCTTATACGCTTCTTCCTCCATTCTTTATCCTTACATTTTCCGTCTTCTCTTTTATATTTCTCGCTTACGATCAACATCATATGTATTTTCTTGTCTTGTTTTCTTTTCATTCTACTCCTCTGTCTTCTTTTCTCTTATTCTTCCTCTTGTTCTTCTCGCCGTGTCAACTCTATATTTCATCTCAAAATTGTTTCTATCTGGTTTCTTCTTTTCCACATCTACTTACACTTCCACATCTACTTTACTTTCTCTTATTTTTCTTTTCTCTCTTTCCTACCTTTCTCATTCTTCGCTTTCCAATATTTCTCAATCTCTCCCTCTCTTTCTGCCGCCCTCTCACACCCTCTATCTTCCCAACGGCTAGACCCGCTGGAGAGATTCAGTCATTGACGCGCCGTGAAACCAGCAACAACCATGTGAGTTAATCGTCAATTTTTTAATCAGAACATTTTTTTATCTCAATAATTATATTTCTCATTGTTATTAACGCGTTTATCATAATTAATGACTAAATAACTGTTTTAATTGCGCCAAGTTAAACCAAGATTGCTACAGAAACGGTGAAGATTGAAATCAATATTTTGCAAACAATATTGAACAATATTGCAAACATATAAGAGTTAAATAATTTGTTCGATTGTGTTAATAGCCAGATAGACCGAAGTGTCAATACGTCTACTGAATGGTTGGATCAAATTGTTCACTTCTACTGAAAATTGTCTGACTATAACGAGATTCTCTTCACTTATCTTCTACGAGTCGCTTATGACATTTTTCGCCGCTGAGTATTACATTCTATCTTTTACGAAGGTAAGAAACTATAATTAATACAATAGTAGATATTACTAATATTTTAAATTTTTAATTAATAATTTAAATTTTTTATAATATATTTTTAATTATATTAACAGCGGAGAAATTAATTTAATAAATCAAAATTATTTTATTAAAAGCTTTAAACAATTTTTCAACTAAACCATAGTTTTACAGTTTAATTTTAAAGCAATGTGATGGTCAAATAAGTTAATAACATAGTCAAATTGTGGATTGATCGTTGTCAATTTATTGAAAAACTAGCAAGTTGAGATTTTGATAACACTATTATATTGTGAAAAATTTACAGATAGTGTATATCGAATATTACTTGTTTATCAAATATTTAATATAAATGATCGTTTACAAGGGATAAATACGAAATCGAGTATATTCATGGTCAAAAGATTATAGGAAAAATATTTAGAAGTGTCGTCTTTTCGAAATTTATATTTTTTACAAAAATAAGCCAACAATGGTAAGTCGCATAAACGCTATGAAAAAATTCATATCATGTATTTTAGAAAAGCTATTGATAAAAGTATCGGTCTGTGCAATTTTACAAGAAAATCGTAAACAGAGAATTTGTTACAATGTATTGCAAAGTGACTGTCAGATACACAGATCGTTTATCCTTCTCAGCAGACAGAAAAATAAAAAGACACAATTTCTCTTCCACAGATAGTTGTATTACGTATTGTATTTCCAATTTTTGTTTATAATATATAGAAGATGTATGTGTGATTCATGTTTTTCAGATTTTATTATTTTAAAACAAATTATATTTAAATAGGTACATAAAAATCTCATCAAAACCAAGAAATTGCACTTTACAATACATCATTGTAACAAATTCTGGCATATATATATATATATATATATATATATATATATACACAATATATAGATTTCTTCAAGAATTCACACAAGATGTTACGTTACGAAATTAATGGGTGTCCGCAGCATTGTCATTAACATGACAATGTCAGATATAATCGGATTTGGATATTGTCTTTTATTTTGGTTTTCATACAGGATATCCGAGAATACGTTGCGAATAGATGCATTGTAACATTGAAGGATTGATGTTATTGTATGAAATGTTCGCTCGTGTACACATGATACAATGAAATTCTGTGTTAGGAAATGCTGCGACGGTTTCATGATCTATATTGTGATGCTAATAACTTTTTAATGATCTCCCTACAAAGATAATTTTTCAACATTTCATAACGTCCATAAATCTAAGATACTTTGGTGATATAAATTGACTTTAGTTCTCTCGAACGCTAGAACTGAAATAATTGATCTGCTACAGTGACCTTTTAACAAACCTGAAGTCTTTGGATAAGTTATTAAGTAATTATTGCGTTAATCCACTTGAGAAAGCATTGTGACCTCTAATCAAATAATTTTGATTAAAAGATAGGAATAATGTCTGACGATAGATAGTTATACTAATAGGGAATTAATTAAATCGTGTACAGATTTTATCATAATTATACATCACAATTATAATAAAGAGCTTGATTTTTATTTTATTTATTTGATTATTAAAAATTCTTATGTTAAAATAATTTAAACAAAATTGTTATGAGTTATAGTGTATGAAATATCTAGATATGTATAAAATAAATACAAAAATTACTTTCAAAGATTTAATTACATTACACTAGCAATGTGAAAAATGTAGAATTTTATATTAATTTATTTTTTTTATGCTGAATCAATTATTGTAATGGATGCTTTTATACATATGTCTCTCTTATAATATCGTACATTGTACTCTTTCTCGATATTATAGACGGCGAATCGATTATTCGATTTAACTTTCTGACACTTCCATATTGCATTATTATTGTCATTTAAATATAAAATATCATTTGCATCATTTTACAGCAGCTTGTTGATTAATACTAATATTAGCTATTAAAATTTGTTCTTATCTCGAGTTCTTTGTTAATCCTTTATCTTTTTCTGCCACTAGAAAATTTTTTAAAATTAAGTTAGATACATAATATTAAAAAAAATTTATTGTTCTGTATTCTTAAAAATTAATAAAATAGCCATGCATTATATTTTTTGTCATCCGTTATTATTATTTCTGTTTCTTTCTTTATATTTTTACACTTTGTAATCTGTATTTTTGTATTTTGATATTATAATATATATTATTATTTCTTCTTGAAAGTTAGTTATTAATGTGATGTATTAATTAAAATTAATGTGTGTAGATATTTAAAATTTTATCAACAATAATTTAGAAGAGAATTTTTTTAATCTTCTTGGAAAATAGATTTTTATACATACTTTAAAAAGTGATTTGTATTATTTGAAATTTGTATATAAAAATATATATATAAAAGATTTATTATATACATAGATTTTGATTAGTAGCCATACAACTCATAACAGTAATTTTAATTATTGAGACTGTTCTAGAATTTAAAATATCTAAATACGTAACTATACAGACTACATTTTCGCTCTTGTCATCGGATAATCCGAGACAGTTGTAATTTGCGTTTCACGGTATCCGGTTCGATACGACGTTGCTGTTTACTCAAGATCTCACTCATTATTATTCAAGAATCGCCACAATGTGCCATTCACGCCTACGTATCTGTCCTATGTATCTTGCCAAGGTGCTACAAAATCCAAGTAAATCGAAAAAGATATCGCAATAAATATTGTTTAGATTATCAAGAGAAAAGTATTAGATTTATTGAGAGAAAAGTTAATGAAATGTAGAAGTCTCGTGAAATGTAGAATTTCTCGTCAATAAACTCAACAACAAAATAATTTTTTTGTTAATTTCGAATTTTTTCATTAACATACAAGTAATCAGTTTAAAATATTATTTTTTTATTATTAGAATTTTATTATTTTTTTAAAGGAATCTTTCAATTCGCTAATGCCCGTTTCCACCAATGTAGATTAATTCTAATCTCGGTTTTATTAAATTACGCTTTATCTTTTTCTAATTTTCAGAACTACATTGGTGGAAATGGACATAAATGTTAAATGTATTAAATTACATTATAATTGCTGATTAGATTAGTAACTGCAACAGAGAAATTTTTTCCTTCTCTTGAAATGGGTTTAAAGCAGCATATTCTTCTTAAAGATTCTAAGAATCGGGACTATGTTTAAAATTTTATGTATATTGACTTTATGAATACTTGTAACATAATTTGATAAAATATTCATAGATTCTCGTGTATTCCGTTTACACGTTAATATGAAGCGAGATGAGCAGACCACAAATTCTAAAACTAAAATTAAAGCCTCATGATCACATTATTAAGTCATTGTGGTAGTTTTTAAATAGTATATACTTAATTGTATAGAGATTACATTTAACCGCATCTATGGCTATGAACTTTTCTAACGTGTTGGGCCAATTTCCAATCAAAATCCAAAAATCGAAATTATGCCTATAAAGTACAATATATATCAGAAGAACAGGGATTGCCTAAGGATATATTTTGCTTTTACGCGCATATTTATGATGATGAAATATAATTAATGATCTAACTGTACGTCTCTGCAACCCTCAAACAATCGCGACTTGAAAGGTCAGTCAATAATACGTTTGTTTAATACAGATCCGTTTGGAGAATACGTCACGTCACGTTATTCCCCTTAGGAATATTTTTCCCAAAGGAATCTATTACGTTGTCGAAATTCAAAACTGCAGAAATTAAAAAATGTGCGGATAGATCAATTGAGAATATTTAAATTTCTGTCGCGTAAGTTTGATATGTTCGAAACACATTGAATGGCTTATTATTTTCGTGAAGATAATGACAGTAAAGTGGATCAATCATAGTCTCACAAGTTTCTTCGCAAACAACTGCGAAAAAGGGAAGCAGGAAATTTTAATTTGTTTATATTTGTCTGTTTTATTTAACTTTCATTTAACGCACCGTACAGTACGTAACAATAATGATATATATTTTTTTAGATCTAAAGGATTTTTTAACAATATTGCATAACACTTTATTTTATACATGTACATATATATAAATTAATCAAAATTTTATAAATAAAATGTACATAAAAAGAAAATCTGTGTTTTTCGAATATATTTTAAACAATATTCAGTTCAAAACAATTACAATTTGTTTCAAAGTTTTGACTTTCAATATTTTACTTTAAAATAGCTGTTTAAAAGAATTTTTAGCGATTATACGATTATGACTCCTTGTATTGATTGACTTTTACGAATTGAATATTTATTTATGTAAGTATTCGCGTATTTCCTACAAAAATATTTTTGCATGCGCGCGCGATATGTCTGATAAACAGAGAGCATTAGTTGCATTAGCTTATTCAAAACAAAGTCGTATATTCGATATTTGTTTGTACACTCCGTGAATTGTGATTATAGGCAGTTTTAATGTTTCTAAAATTTATTATAATTCGTCCCGATCTTCCTATTTTTACTTTTTATTTTTTCGATTTAAAGTTAATTCGATGTGATTCTTCTCTTCCCAATCAAGTTATCAGTTATTAATTTTACTCACCGCTTGGCCGTTATCGATAATTTCTAATTAAAATCGTAGTTTAATTTAACCACTGCGGATTAGCTATTGCCCAGTGTGTTTTGCTATAATATACATTTCATTTGTTTCTTTCTATCCTCTGATCTTTATGTATTAATATGTATTACGATGGAATGATTATGACGGAACAGTTTCAATTTGTTTAAAATGGATCAAGAAATTTAATTATTTGATGAGTTTTATATATGTACCGTATACTGCAAACTTCTAGCAGAATCAGTTATCACTTTATTTTGTCTGTTAAAGTTTATTTCACCATTTACTAAAAATAATTTAATGAAATATAGTTTTTTAATGTATATTTTATGTATATTTTATGACAATTTTATAAAATTAAAATTAAAAATTCCAAAGAAGTCTCTCCATGTATACACATATCATATTCTTTAAGTTATGAGTAGAACAACAGAGATGTTCTAAAGAACTTGTAAAAGACATGTAAAAAATTAAAAGAATTATAAAAATAAGAATTTTAAATACTTATGCAATAGACATTTCTCTGGTTGAAATTTTTCGATGATTACAATTACATGTAATAATAACATGTAATAATACGTTTCTACTATTTTATTTATAGATTAAGCAACGAATATTTCATCTAACAAAATTTTATAAGAAAAAAGAATGATGGTTTCGTCCGCAATATTTGGAGCGGCTGCCGGCACGGGATTAGCTTTAGTGGTGGCCATGACGATTGTAATTTATCGTTACTATGCCATGAAGCGAAAGGGAAAGTGGAATTGGAGCAACCTGGATCGCTGGCCAGATCCACCGAGCATCAAGAGCAACAATGACGATCAGCCTCATCATCATTATCACTGCCATGCAGCGTCACAAGTGCTCGACTGCTGGAGGAAGCCGCAAAAGAATTACTACGCTGTACAGACTGGGGTTAGTAGTTAGCTGTTAGTTCGTTATTGATTAGTCACGTGATAATGGCTGATAATAATCATCCATTACAATTCTCCTTTTTACGCGAGCAAAAAACTCCAAATTTCGTTAGATATTGAAATCTTTTTTTGAAATCTATTATTCTTTGTATTCTATTACAATTACTAAAACAATTAAAAATTGTTTAACAAAGAGAGTAAAAGAAATGACAAGAAATCTCAAAACGTTTGATAGAGGCGCTATGATTTGAATACATCAATGGATGAACTTTGTCATTCGATTATGTGACTCTATTTCTTCTTTTCCAGCTCCATAGATTAATAATTTTGATTAGCCTTCTTCGCATTTATCTTTCTTCACATTTTCATTGATAATTTTTCTTTGTACTTCTTTCTTCTGGAATATGATGTTATTTAATATTGTTGTATATTTTTTTGTCTCCCTCATCTAGTATGCTAGGTTTATATCTTCTTATATGTTACCGAAAATTATTAACGTATTTATTAAATAAAATATAACGTAAAATAATTTCAAATTGTAAATTTGTCATGATGTTAATAAATAATTTAAAAGTATGTTTTTATTAATTTGTTTGAAATTTAAGAATGCACTTTAATGTAAGTATCGTCTATACTGACAAAAGTTGCTTTGTTTTTGCTAATAATTATTGATTTGTCACAAGTATTTTTCATATGTCGGTAATTTAATTGATAAAATTTGAAAGTGTCGGTAAAACATTTCTGTCGAGCCAAAGGTCGATAAGGTTAGAAATTTACTATATATGTTTGATTCTGTGATCGCACCAGAATAATGTTTTTATGTTGCCTTATGTCGACAAGACGACTCGCATATCCAAAGAATACTATAATTGTTGATATTATGAAAAATTATGAAACATATAACAAGTACAATATATATAATTATAAGAATATATGTGATATATACCATTAACTCTTTCAATAAAATAAAAATTTAATTAAATATCTAATGCTTTATTTGTAAAAAAATTTTGATAATTTTATTACAATAGAATAATGTTTAATGTATAGAAAAAATTAATCATCTATTCGAGCTTGTAAATTAATGGATTTTAACAGCTTTACTAAAAAGAGTTGAATACACATTCCTGATATAAAACTTTTTCATGATTTTGTTAAGAATATATTGTGATAATAGTAATAATTACGGAAACAGATACGGCGTAAATAAGGTTGAAGTAATAGAATGTTATTTAATTTAATTGATGAATAAAGTTTAATTTAATTGATGTGACCTATATTTTTGTCTACTTTTCGCAAAACCCAAGTTACGTACAAACAAAATAAAAGCAACGAGCAATCAGAGAGGGCAAACGAAGACAATTATGTATTACATACATTTATGCAAAAATTAATCAAGCAAAATATAATTTTCACCATCATAAATGTGCAGATAATGTCATAAACAAAATGAGGATGGGATTAATAAATTTATTATCTCGTTTTATCGTGTTTCCACGTATACATAATCATAAAGAGTCTTCTACATTGAACAAGAACGTTGAATTTAGAATTTCGATCGATACAGCACTCGTAACCGCGACGGATATCATTTTCAGAAATATGACTCGCAACACAACACAAGGGATGGATTTTGTTAATATAGAGAAATATTTATATAATTTATTTGTATAATATATCTATATCCTTTAATCTTACTTTTAATAAATACATAATTTATAATTTATTCATTGATACTATTAAAAATACTAAAGAAAATTTATTATTAAAACATTAATATTAAAAATAGACGTTAATATCAAAGGGCAAAAACGAAGTATTAAAACTGATCAAATCCTATTCTCTCAATAGGCTGCTAAGTTCTTTAAATATTTATACTAGTATTTATAATTATACTTTTTTATATATTTTAATAAACTTGATGTTATATTGAAAATAATAATGAATAATATAGGATATAAATGGATATAAATTATAGGATATAAATTATTCTGTTTGAGTCTCTCTCTCTTTCTCTTTCTCGCTCTTAATTAAATACAAGTTCAACTTGTGAAATATTTAGTATCTTCAAATATTCAATTATTTTATATATTTTTAAAGCTTGAAGAACATTAAATTTTAAATAAAAAAATATAAATCTATTTTAATGTAAATATAAATCTATTTTAAATAAAAAAATATAAATCTTTAATTCTTTTTTTAAAAAAGTTGTTGAGAGTATTACATTAAATTTTTTCAGTTTACTTTAAAAGATAAAATAATAAAATGTTTTATTGTCTATCTATTGTTTTATCTAATTTTTTGTTCAATTATTTGCAAAATTTGTAAACTTCTATTTTATGCAAAGTGTATTGAAGGTATACTGTAATTAGGTTAATGTACCGTATGCTCCGTTATATTGAAGACGCGAGATTACTTAGTTTGTCTGAGACTTAGGTATTCTTAAATTTAAATATTTCCATCATTATAGCAATTTCATTTTGTTAGAAAGCACTTCAAACAAATTGTTTTACATTGTGCAGTTACGTTAACATTAATGAGCGAATTTTCATAAAAGAAATAAAAGAAAGAATCTTTCTAAACATCGTTCTTTCGTTTACACGAGGTTTAAATTAACAAAGTAATATATAAAGTAAGTAATATATATAATTGTCATTTAAGTGTCATTTGTGTGAGAAAAATAGAACTCAAAGAAAAACAACTCGTCTACAATCAATAACGTAGTTTGTGTGCTTACTTACATATACCTATTGTCATGATTACAAGTAGGTTGTAAAAAGCATCGGCAGAAATAGATAGATAGAGAGAGAAAGACTCAAACAGAATGATTTAAAATTTTATTCACTGTTCTGATTGACGTATGATTCATAATATAGATCGTCCTTGTCTAATGAATTCTTTTGCTACAACAGATCGAAGGTTTTTACAACAGAATTTACAGTTCAAGAGCGGATGTATAGTCTATGTAGCGTGTGCAAGATCAGTTCTACCGAGTCCCATCATCTTTTGTAAAATCAAATTTAAAAATGTTGTTTACTTTAAGCTTTCTCATCGATCACAAAATAAATTTTATGCATTCTTGTCTGGTTAATGTGTCTAGACGTTAATGGTTACGGAATTATTATTTGAGAGCCTTTTAGCAAATTGACCTATAGAAGATCCTTGCTAATCGTTAAGTAAACCTTGAACTAAAATTTTATTAACTTTATTTAAACAAGAATCTAATTTAAAGGAAATAGAAGGTATAATTTAATGTTGAAAAATAAAAAGATTCCAATTTTTTAACAAATGTGGAATTTGACAAAGTACGATACTTTTTAGAACACTTTCAACGCTTGTATTAAATTTTCTTTTGTTTTCTGTTAAATATTTGCCATTAAATATTTACTGTTAAATATTCGCTATTTGCCACACAGTGATCGATCTTCTTGCAAAGATTCAGGAAATGTTATATTGCGAGCTGACAATTATCGTTACTATCTCTTATCTGATTCCACCTATCTGATTATAAAATTTGTTCAAAATGCAACTATTGTTAGTATAATATAGACATAATTATACATAAAATGTACAATTATGTAAACAATATGTAGGTATATGTACAAAACAATGAAACTTTATCATCAATATATCACAAGATCATGAAATTAAAACTTTTTTTAGGCACAATGCTATTGCACAATTATATCTCCGCATTATAAACAAATAGTTGTAAGTAATTAACATATTTATATTCAGTGCTATTAATTTTAAGATATTAAGGTACATTGTCGCAATAAGCATCGGTGAAACGAAAGTAGAATTAGAAAGTAGAATTCTTCTCCCCAAAATCGTTGTCGTCCCTGAGGTGTAACCTGTTGCGACGCACGCACCCTTTCCCGTCTCACTTTCGTGCCCGATATTCATCTTCTCTTACGTCTTCCATCGCCCCCTAGTTAAGAACCTTCCTCTCCCTTTCTCCCCTTCTCTCTCTCTCTCTCTCTCTACACCCTTCGGTAGCGGAACTGGTCGCCCACCACCCCCAGCCACCAGCTACGTTCAGCGGCGAATCGTCGTTTTCTGATGGTGCACGACGAGCCCTGGCTCTGGTCGGGCGCGTATAAAGTCAGTCGGGCTAGCCCAGTATCGCGGCACAGTGATACCCGGTGACACACATCCATGCCAGGTCACGATAGACGCACCGAGAACGGAATCGAAAATCGACAAAAAGTATCCCGTATTTTCGTACTCAAGAGTGCTGGAATGAAATTAATCTTGTGACTGGGTGATAATCGTGTGCGTACCGATCGCGACGCTCCTAAAATAGTTAGTACATCGAGATCCTAACGAGAGTAAAGAATACAATTAATTATTATTGCGTGTTGTGAAACCGAGGCTGTCCCTTGTTGTTACTCGGGCGACCGACAACGAATCGGGTCAGCGTGGCGTCTAGTCCGCAACGGTTCAGGCATTCATCTCGTCCTTGACGGAGAGAGATAGATAGAATAGGCAGTTGTGACGTAAAATTAATTAGATCGGGTCACGGATAGAGTAACGAGCTGTGGTCGTGCACGATCGCTGAACCGTAATGAGATTAAACATCCTTCTTCAGCTTCATACATGATTAAAGGAGAGTAGCGATTGCAAAGAATGAAACGAAGCCGAGTTTTATCGAAAAAGATAAATTTGTAGAAAGTAGGACAGACAGCTATAAGAAAGAGATTATAATTCTTAAGGGGCTTTAAGTTCAAGCTGGATAATGATATATAATTTTGACTGACTACTCTTTTTCACGGTGTTAATTGAAAATCGATCTAGAATATTCTTTTTGAACGTTTTATTGTAATGAGTTTCGTGACACTCAAATCTAGCAATTGTCATGACACATTCTAAAAATTAAGATAACACAAGAGAGTTCTAATGTTCACGATTCTTCAAAATAAATAAAATGATCAAAAATAAAGAAAAAGAAAAACAAATTCTGGATAAATGAATACTTTGTTGTGTGCTAATAGAAATAATGCAATGTTTTTTACATGCAAAAATTTTACATGCTCCTTGAACTAAATTCTACGATATGCGAAATAAATTAATATTCAATCTTTTAAGTTGTATTCAATGTTATAGAATTAACGTTATTTCAGTGTTTCAGTAATTTACTTGATTTTTCAATAGCAAGACGAAAGTTGTTTTTTGTACTAGTTTGCATAATTTTATAATGACGTATGTAGTTATTTACATTTTCGAATTTATCAGCTAAGTAGATAATTGTAAATAACCTAATACTTTTCTTACAAGAGCCTATTCTATTAAAAGTGTGAATCTGTCTTTAACAATGTAAATTTTTCCATCGCTCTGCTTTGACAAATTAGATGATTTGAAAAAATCCGAACTTTAATCGTATAAACACGTATGATTTCGATTGGTGATGAGAGTGCTATATCCGAATTGGTCTAGATAAAGTGACGAGGTAATTAATCGGCCGCAAACGTAACGGCAATATCGTAACGCAACTGATTGATTTAACGAAAGCGAATTTAACGAAAGCGCCCTAGGCAAATGCATCTTTACTTCAAATGATACGTAATTAATATCATGGACTTTATTGACAGTTATATCCAACAATAACAAGCTACGCGAAATATCGAAAATACTATCCATTGAAACGAGGTTATTTAATAGTTAATAATTGATAGAATGAAACTCATCGCACGAATTCTGATAACAGTCATCAGGTCAGATATTTAATTATTTTCTGCCTTCAACAGCTTACATTTACTTTGGATCACATAATTTAGTATAACTTCCTTCCTTCAATATACAATTGTGATATTTGTGCTATTATAATAAAGCTTTTCATTGCTGCATTTATACTGCAAGCTCTTATATTATTAATTTTTGTGAAAATTTATTCCTGTTAATTTACTCACTGTCAAGTGACTAAATAAACATTAGTTTTTGTCACATCAGGATAAACAGAGAGTGCGACTTTCCGTGAAATTGTTATTCCACGTCGAGACAAATTCGAAACTCCGATCGCTCGAGAAACCGTGCCACTTTCCAAATAACTACCTATGCGAATGTAAACTTTTGCGTTTGCTCGAGACTCGCGCAAGGTACTTTAGAATTGATTGCTAAAGCAGTAGATTCGCATTGGACGTCTAAGTGTTTAACGCGAGTGTGATGACAAAAGTTTCACTATTACAGGTATAAAAGAGGTAAAGTGAATTGCGCTAGAGTCATCGACATCTTTTTGCTAATTATTCCGGACGAGTTTCTGCCATGTTAAAAGTTCACGGCATTGCCGAGGAAACAATAACAAGTATACGTTAAATCGAGACTCTCGAGTCAGCGGAGATCCGTTTCGCGACTCCTTCGAACTCGAACAGTTGTTTTGCACACGTTCGTCAAAGTGCCGGACAAATTGTCAGAGGTCCTGGGCGATGTCCTGGAGTTATGCGGCGGAGGTGGAAGCGGCGGTAGCGGTGCTGCAACCGGGGACAAAAACATGTCGAGCAACACGTCGGGTGGAAACGCGGCCACTAAGATCGGCGCAGTGACAGGAGTAGCGATAATCAAGGGTAGATGGGCCCAAAGAGGCACGAGATCGCCCCTCTCTTCCGTCGCTAATACCGATAGTGCCGACAGTACAACTTCGACCAGTTCGGAGGTACAGCTATTTGTATAGAATTGTATAAAATGTTTAATATTTGCTAATAATCTTTGCAGTACAAGATACCATTTTGTCTTTTTTATCAAATTTCTCTCGGGGTGTTTATATGTATGTATAAAATTTCTATTTTGCACGAAATAGAAATTTTTACACGTTTATACGTATTTCTTGCTTTAAATAAAATCTTTGTTACTTTTAGCTAAATTGAAATTAAAAATCGAAAGCCATTTTGATCAATTTCAAATAGATAAAAAATATATATATATATATATATATATATATATATATATAGGAAAGTTTCGAAATCATCTAAAAAAATTTAGCTGTCCTTTCGATATTTTTTAAGTCTTGTTTAGATAGATATCTCAAAGAAAAATATCTTCTCAGATTATTGGCAAAAACTTTAGACATACGCGATAGTGCTGTGTACTTTCAACACCTTGAAAATCTGGATGCACTTGTTGCGCTCGTTCTAGCGTGGGCTTCTCTCTTTGTTACGCGTGTGACTTCACTCACCGTTCTCTTGTGTATCATGACCATTTTACGTTGCACGTGAAACTAAATTCAACGATGGATTTAATTATAATTATTCCTTATTTTTATAATTATTCCTAATTGTTCCAAGCAATGCTACTTCACTGGCAAGAAATTTCATGATAGTTCTGTTGCAAAAAACATAACATAACGTAACTTTGTCGCTACTTAAAGAATTTTGGAATTTATAAGGAATTGTGGAACAAAATTCTCAAGTAAAATAAAAGTTACGTAAGTTTATCGATGTTGTTTATGTAATGGAATCACTAGAAGTAAATTGAGTTTTGGAGCTCGCTATAGAAAGAGTTGACTGTTATCCATCGATTCATCCCCCCCCACCGTCGTCCTAGAAATGCTTACTTGTTAATAGAATATAGGATTTGAATATCGATAGCCGATTACGCCATCGTGGCAATTAATTAAATGGAAATTAAGTTCATCGCATCTATCGTTATCTATTGGTATTCGCTAAGTAATAAATACTAATACCTAAGTTTGTTAAAAACAAATCAAAATATAAAAAATATTAATTATATACATTATTAACATATGCAAATCAGATTAATTAAATCAGATTTAAGATATTAATGTTCAAATAATAAATTATTAATTATTTAATAATTTTATCTCGCAAATATCAACTTTAATTTAATATATTTTAACTTCTCAACAAATGCTATATAACGTAATAACTTTTAATTAAGAGTGTATAATTTACTGTTGGAAGAAAGGTATATACTCGTATAAGTCAAAATTCAAATTTATTCGTTGGTGTATCAAATCTTTACTATCTTTTTTTTATTACCAATTATGTTTTGAATACCTGCGCGTAGCAAACTTTTACGGAGCACGTATAACTCTGTTTTCTAAAATTCAAGAAATTTTGCAGCTGATTTTGCGGAAAATGATGTATGCTACGCTCTGGATCAATGTCTTTCAGTTGACAAGGAACGAAGAGTGGTTAATTGACATTGGAACAGCTGTGACAGATACACGATCATTGAGATGATTGTCACAGACTGACATGCGTCCAATTTCTCTCTTGATAAAGCACGTAACTTGCGATAATATAATATATGTTGCAAATATGAGACATCTGTGATTAAATCTACATTATTCTAAATTGTAATTGCTTTTAAAATTTATTTTATACAACGTAGTCATCTAAAGTAAAAATTTCACGGAAAGACTATCGTTATTTTTTAAATTAGTAATGTTTTTCTTTCAGTGTTTAAGGACATTTTTATTTCTTTTAATGTTTATTTATTTCTGAGTTATATTTACCTAAATTTTTCTATTGTATAATAGTATTTTTAGTTTTGTTACAGTAAGTTTTATTCCAACATGCATAATACGATGCATTATTGGAAAGAAGAACTTTATAATTATATTATAAATATAAGAACTTGTTTTTCCGTAAACTATACTTTACTATGAATTGTATCTTGTTGCTTGTTTCACGTAAAAGATTACATTTTTCTGCAAACAAGTTGTAATTCCATCTTTGTTATCAAGTCTCAGATAACTTCATCTTGCAGTCTCGTCCGTTTCGAGAAATTTCATAATGATCTGAACTTGATGCGTGAATGAAGAAGCTATTTGTAATTGCGGATCGTAATTGAACGCATCTGCATCCTAATAGAATACGATACTTATGACGCATCTAAGTAGGTACAGAGAATACGTTCTCCGACATAATTATGTAAATTGTGCATTATAACGCTATTCTCTCGAAACATGAGATACATGTATTTTCAACAAATGTGGAAAACAGCGTGTGTATGCGCGTGTATCCTTTATTATCGAGACACTTAACTTTGCACGGGCACAATACTATTTACTCTAAGGTATTATTTCTTTCATAAAGGAATTGTAAAAAATTTCACATACGTGCAGAGATTTATATATTTTTGTTAATATTACTGCTCATTAAAATCATTTCTTGTAATAAAGTTGTAAAGCTAATTTTGCTTTGCATGAAGTTCTTATTGCTAAACAGAAAATAAACATAATACGCTTTTTAATATCTCTTTGTCATATAAAATATTGCATTTATATATTCTCATAAGAATTCTTCGTTTATATTCTTTATGATCATTATCAACGAATTGCATTCTTTGTTCAATTTAAATTTAAAAATGTAAAATATTCATCATTAAATTCTTCTTCACGAACTTTTTTTATCTGGCAGTATTTTATATACCAGATATTCTCTAAAAGTTAGCTCTAAATATAAGCTCTAAAAGATAGAAAAATTTTATAAAAGGATTTAATCTTTGTTCCTGCAAACGTGTATGCGTAAATTTTTGATAAATATTTTTCAAAATTATTTATTTCTTTAAATAGCATTATACTATATTCAATAAATAACACTTTGCAATTTCTGTATTTAAAAAAAATAAAAAATAAAAAAAAAACTTTAAACATACAAAAACATCGTAGATTACAGTATATTTTTAGATTATAATGTAATAGACAAACAAAACATAAAATAACTTCTCGTTTTTTTATGTCCAATTCGATCATAGAAACTTGATGAAATTTTGATGTTAAAAACAATTCTAGTTTTATTACAAGTAATATAATTTTAACTGGATTTTAACTAATTAATTTTGCAAGTAAATCTATTACAAAAAAAATTATGTTTCGAAGACGTGTCTTTTTTAATTTGCATTACTTCCTAAAATATCAAATAATAGATAATTATTTACAACTAATTTCGATTTTATAAAGGTCGTAAATTTAAATTTAATATTTTATATTGCTTGTTGTGTCGTTTCTACTCTAACGTCTAGGTCACTCGTTTTTAATCGTGACTATACTAAATTCTGCTACCAATATTTATTATGCATGCACCAACATTTATTATGGTCGATGACGGTACATTTTCCAAGTGAACACATTTTACCTATCGCACTCCGAGCGGCACTGCGAGCTTGTCCTCGAATATTCCGTTCGCGGCTTATATGGGGCGGACTCATTCCGGACATGAAATGTTTTATCTACTACAAGGAACTTCGTTTTAGTACGCTACATACTGGTCACCACTGTGTCGGGCAAAATTTGCATGATAAAGCAAGTTAATTTTTCTGCCGCGGGGTGAAATTAAAGTGGATGCTACGTCGTAATAAAAGAGATTTTGCTGAGAAAAAAAAGAAGAAATTCTTTTTATTCGTGCATATATGAATTCTTAATATCGTTATTTCGCAGTTTTGCACTTTTCCGCGCGCGCACGTGTTATCGAGACAGGCTTCGATTCGCACGAAAAGATCTATTGTTATGATGATTTTAATTAAGTTGTCTACATTTTTATTTTTTAATCCTAGTCGGTTTGATATTTAATCGAGATCGTATACGCAGTTAATATATATGTAGCTAATTTTGTATTTTATTGTTTAAATGTTCAACATAAAAACAATATTATTGCCTCCACAAAGGGAAAACAAATACACATTTAAACTGAAATTCGGAATATGTGATATTATGTGACATATGTAAAATATTATTCAGGATTTTTTCCAAAAGTAGTCTTCTTGTATAAATATAAAATAAATACAAAAAATAATAAAAATATAATCATTTTAAACAAAAAGGAAAATTATTACATAATTTTAAATCAAAATAGTCGTTAACCTCAGTGTTGATAGTATTAATTACGTATTATTAATTTATTATTTACAGGCCTCTTAGAGGTATAGATTATGTCTAATTCAAACGTCAAATAATGCCCGACTTAAACAATGGTATTGGTCTGCTAAAATTTATATAAGAGATTTTGTTAATTAGTACACATCATAAACACTTAGACTCTTAATTTTTGTACATACTTTTGTAAACATAAATCTCAATCGATGAGATAATATCGCAAATAGGAAAACGACAATTTTGATGTTTCGGCTTGGTGGGCGGAACCATGGATTCCGTTCCGTGCTATGCTCTAAGTATCGACCCGTCAGCTTCCAGCGACCTCACCCCGTAACTGCCACCTACCCTCTCATCACGATGCTGAAACACGAAGTTCGTATCTTTGAGTCTCTCTCTTTCTCTTTCTTTCTCTTTCCCTGACATCATAATTCAAAGGGTCGTCCTTATCAAGGGCTTATGGAAGATGCTTCGAAACTTCAAAGGAACCATTCGATTATCTTTACCATTTGAAGAGCTACCCTTAAGAGACCATATCGAATAAAAATCACATTTCTTTAAAAAGACTAAATTCTCTTTACGTAGTTGTTGTAGTATCGTTTTGTATAAAAGCGTTCTCCTTCTGTTATTGTTATTTTAACATCAAGCATTTATTTTTATATGAAATAAAATAATTCTTCCACTAATATAGACTGATAAATTCCACGAATAGATTTAGAACAAAACTAAGTGAATCCTTGTTTCGAGTATAAATATAAATATATAAATATAATTAGAAACAATAATACAATATACATGTGTAATTTATTGAATGTGCAATGACAGTGATACACAGTTACTTATTAAATATACATGTTCATAAGCTGAACACATACATATACATGTAGAAATTTTTATCTTTATGTTTAATAATTGTTTATTTGATTTGAACATTTTTAATAGAAAACATTAAAAATGTTATTAAATTTTTATGTAGATTGCAGTTTCAAGAATTTCTCAATTTCTCAATCAAACGTTATTCAAAACATTTATTCGTAATAGAGTCAGAAGTAACTTTGTTCAATATTTTATTTATTTAATCATGTCCGTTTGCGAGAAAGCTTAGCTTTTTCATATGAGAGAAACAGTCACTGTACGAAACCAATATTATTACAATAATAATTCAAATTTCTGAAACAAGCAATCTTTAATTAAAGCGCTAATTCCGCTGAAGTGAAGTAACATGTCATACAAATCACATGTTAACAAAAGTTACGATTAAATCATTAAAATGAATGCTGCTTTTGCTTTCATGAGAAAAAGCGACACACACTCGCGCGCGCACGTACACAAGTGATAGAGGAAAATATCGACATAATTTTCTGCAGTGAAGCCAGGAGTAGCAGAAATAAAGGATGTGGGCTAAAACAAGGGATAATTAATGTCGCGTATCCCTGACAGTGCAAGAGAATACATTGATACGCGAGATGCATACATGATATACGAAACCGTTTGTGTAGTACAAATTAATTAATGTGTAATTTGCTGTGAAATTTTGAATGTGAGTATCAACATTCCTCATGGAATCATCAATGATGTAAAATTTACTCTGTGTTCACATTATTAACTATTATATTAATGCGAATCTGATTGTAATATACATTGCAATTACTTAAAAGAGGAAATTATAAAAGAAGAAAAAGATTCTCTTCTATTCAAAATTTGAGTTTTCTGCTGCATTATGTTCCATGCAATACAAATTTGACAAATGTGCAACTAGATTAATTTTTATTTTACAAAATAAAAATTGTAAGGAGACACTTTTCTAATACTCATTTAACTGCATATCATTTTTTTTTACATTTTTCTTTGCATGATTTTTATTTAGTTTTGACATTTTTCTATGTATAAAGTTTGATGTTCTCAATAAGTATCCTATTATATGTTGTCTATATGACACATCCATGTAATTCACAGTATAATAAACATAATAACATAATAATTAGTATAGAAAAATAAATATCAAGTTTATTTGCGCAACGATATTATATCACAAAATGTTGTTGCGGAAATAAATAGGTATAGGCAAGTAAAGGTATTCCCTGCAAATAAATTCTAGCAGAATTTCTCATCCGAGAAAAATATCAGAAATTTCTTGTTGAAAAATTCTCGAATGTAAAATTGAAACGAGAGTCACGCAGTTGTATACGTTGCTACACACTAATTAAAAATTTATCCAGAGAATATTTAATTCAAAACACGTTTGGATTGAATAAACCCAACGAGTTTCCTATCGTGTTGTTATATTAAAGAGAATTCTAATTGGCCAATTTTTTTATTTCAGGAATTTAACATAGCGAAGGAGCAACACGCAGTACAACCATCGGTAACCGAATCGGGTAATTATGTTTTTATAGGATTCTTAACGCAAATATTAATTAGAGTTATACGTAATTTAAGTGGTTCTCTTTAACATTCCCAGAAAATTCTAGCATCTATCTATCTAGTATCTATCTAATATCTAGTATTGTTTATGGAAAATGATAATTAAATCTTTAGATAAAAGACAATCAAGCAGTTGAAGCTCAACTGATTTTAATTAATGCTTGTGGAATTCGTATTTTTGAAAAATTACGCCAACCCAAACAAGTAACACTTAAGATTTTCTCCAACGATTTCTAATGCAGCATTTCGCTTTTTATTTCGATTATTCATTTAAAGACTCTTTCTTCGATGTGCGCTCGACGTTCACGGACGGAACTCGATTACGAAGAAATTTGTAAACCATCATCACACATACGTGAAAGATACTCTCGAAAGCTATTTTCTATTGTAGTTATTAATGATAATTTTTCATCCCGTTTAATTTTATGTAATACGTTTTCTTTGAAGGCTTGCCCCATCAGAGTCGCAGTTATCCAGGCGGTGGCGGAAGTGGCAATCGAACGTTAGCTAGAAACTCGTCCGTCAGCTCGCAGAGCTCGCTGGAAGGTGCATCCTGCTCTTCAAACCATCGGGGATCGTCACCTCAAATCAGAGCGTTCGGTCCGGACGGGCGACATCATGCTCGACATGATCCTCTACACGCTGCCTCTTCATACCCACCTAGCAGAAGTTCGAGGTCAGTGTAGAAAAATATGATATACAACATCTTGTAAAAAAATAAAATATTTACCAAATAAATCTTTTTCACGAGATTTTACACAAAATTCGATCGTGAATAAAATAATAGTTGAAAATAAATAATAGTTCTTTTTTTTTAAGTTTCAATGATATTTATTATTTTTACATAAAGTCGTTTTAATAACAATTATCGGAATATGGATAAAATATATTACTGCATAATTAAAGTCAAATACAAATTGTCTAGTATAAATAAAATATATAAAACAAATACACGAAATTGCTTAGTATATTTGTAATATTGATTGTTCTTGTAAAAAATTCTTTCTCTGATTTATTTGAATAAATAACAACAATTTATTTATCATAACTTAACAAAACTTTTCTATATTATTCCTCTAGGATTTGAAGAATACACTTGTTTTTATTTATAAATTGTTGAACCTTTTTCACTGGTTTTCACACAATTTTGTCTCTGCGTACATAATTTTTATGTTGATAAAAAAAAGGTTTTCCTAATTGTCCCAATTTTTTTTCTTTTATATAATATATATAGACGTATAGTTTGGAAATTTCCTACAGATCTCCTTCACCAGCTCGTGCAGCATCCTTGGATGCACGTTGTGCAAGTCCTGCCAGTTACACGGGCAGTCTGCATAGTGGAAATGCATCACCTTCACAGACCTCTTTATCGTCCGTAGCAACGGGTGTAAGTTCCACTTGCGGATGTTCGCCGATGAATGCCGTTCAAAGTACTTCTAGACAAACCAGTCGTTGCTTATCACCCCTTCTCATCCCACCGCCACGTGCTTCCATAAGGTAAATAATAGAATTCTCATAAACATCATAAATATATTGAAACTTTTATGAAAATGTGAAGAGTGTCATTTCTGTATAAAATGGTATAAGAAAATTCAGACAGACGTGCACGTCTGGCGAAGATGTCAATAAAGATTATTTCTATAAACGTTAATTAATAATATTGTTTTTATAAAACAAATTACATTTCGCCAATATGTTAATTAATTCTTTTTTCTACAAAGTAATTTCTAAATAAATATTTGGACATATTAACTTCATAACTCTCAGAATTTCTGCCTGTAATATCGAGGCATTAGAGAGGAGATTGCATGGATTTGTCTTTGGTTATTAAAACTCTATTTTAAATCCTTATCAGTATATGGGGTATGTTTTGAGCATAAATTCGGAAATGTGATAATGCTTATTCTGCAGTAACGACGGTGGCCCTATACCACCTGCTTCACCACTTGGCTCTTTACAACCGGATCTTTATCAAAGACGTGACGGTCCTGTTTTTCTCAGCGCTCGCAGGTATATAAAAAAAAATTTTCCAGATATGCAAAAAATACTTGACTGTCACTAAAGACCAATCGTGATATTTGTGTAATCACAGAACAGGAAAGCATTTGGGTAGGCTTCATCTGCGCTTGAGATACGATTTTGATAAATCCGATTTGGATGTGCACTTGATCGAGGCACACGATCTCGCAGGCAGCGATCAGGGCGGTTTCAACGATCCCTATGTCAAGTTGACTCTCAGCCCGGAAGTGGACAGCAGGAAAAGACAAACGCAGATCCACCGCAATGATCCGAATCCATTTTTCGATCAGCATTTCAAATTTCCTGTCAGCTACGACGAACTGCAGGAGAAAACTCTAGTTTTGCAGGCAATTATATATTGTAGAAAACCGTATAGAACGATTCGATAGGATAGAGTAGTAGTAGTAAAACAAATTCCCAATTTAATCAAAATCGTTGAAACAACACGTAATGTTATGATGCAATTAGGTTTTCGATTACGATCGTTTCTCGAGGAACGATGTGGTGGGTTCGGTGAGAGTGGCCATGGATAGTCTCGAATTGGTCTCTTCCACTTCCTCGGTAGAAGTTTGGGGTGAAATAGCAAGGGAACGTAAACCGCCGGAAGAGATTCAAGAAGTTTTGGTCTCATTGTCTTACTTACCGAGTGCCGAAAGACTCACGGTTCTTATGATGAAAGCTAGAAATCTGTTTCCCCAACAGGTAGGATATATGACGACTATATATTACCTCTCTCTTTCAATAAAATAGGTTTCTTTTTCCTTCGATTGCGCGTCTTTCCTTTTAAAAATAAAAAGTAAAGTGAAATCTTCACTAGTAGAAATATATCGGTACGTTTCTCAGGATGTTCTTTTTAATTTCCTCCCCATTTATTATCTTTTATAAAAAGATTTGTTTTGTTTGTATCGCCAGTTACTTAATAATTATCGTAAATAAATGTTTTGGATAATATGTGATGCAGGATACTCAGAAGGAGACATTGGATCCGTTCGCGAAAGTTAGTCTTCTCTGTGGAGAAAGGAGAGTAAAGAAGAAGAAGAAAACGGCTGTTAGAAGGGCAACGACAAATCCCGTCTGGAATGAAGCGATGTCGTTTAATATCTCTGCCTCATCACTCGCATCGTCGGCTATAGAGGTACACAGCAATATATTTTAAAGGAATTGCACAAGTAGCAGATGACAATATATAGGTCAAATAAAAGGAAAATAATAAATTAATTACGTGTAAGATATGCGTGCTGGATTCGAGCAGCGAACTGATTGGCGGAAATGCCATCATTGGATCCTGCATCATTGGACCGGCCACGGGTGCGGACAGCAGTAACAGTCAAGGACGAGAACACTGGCTTCAAATGACGCAGTCACCGAGGAAGCAAATCGCCGAGTGGCATACGCTACACTAGTTTGAGCGTTACGTCTAGATGTTTGATCACCCGAATAATTCGCGTCCTTGATCGAAGGAAATACAATCTGTCGTCACGTAACGTCACGTCGTAACAAATAGTCGAATGACCATATACACGAAATGTATAACGATATTACATATATGTAAAATGGCAAAAAATAACGTGTATTTCTCCACTGTCTCAACAAAAAGACAAAAAAAGAACAAAAAATCTAATAATCCGTTAAGAAATCGTTCTTCTGCACTTTTATAGATATATAATATGTTAATGATCGTTAAAGATCCATAACATTTCGTTGCATCGAATGTCGATGAGCGAAAAGAAAGAAATAAGAACGAAAAGTAATGGTGAATATTCCTCGTATATCTATGCACACTAACTAAGGCACTATGCATTTGTATTTTCGTTCATTGCACAACATTTTGCGCTATACGCGTGATCCAACTGTTCATTTCTTAATTTTGAATACTTAAACAATTTAAGAGAATTTGAAAGTACTATAACATTGATGCGTTAATACAGATTCTCCGAAGTTACAATGAAGGAAACGTGATCCAAGCTGTGAAGCAAAAGCAGAGACAGATCTCGCGTTTCGCTTAACAGATCAATAATTAAACGTACAAACTAATATTTTAAGATAAGACACAACTCGAGAAGACAATTATCAAGTCCGAGTAAGCCGATCAAATCTATTGTCTTGAAGAAGCTACTTTCTCTCAGGTTTATCCCGTATTTCTCTTATAATTATGCTTCCTCTTCTTCCTTCTCCTCTTTGAGAAAAATTAAAATTACATATATCGGAAGCCTAAGTCTGTCATCGTGTGACAAATGTGGCCTAGAAGAATATTTAAAGTAAACTATGTCTATAGCTTGTAGGCTAATCGAAAAGGCCTAATATCTTCGCGAATGAGCATGCTAATCGCAACAGCGTATTGACTGTGTCGTTATCGCTGTGTATTTTGTCGAGTGTGTAATTCATATGCTAGTTATATAAGTTGAAACATAATGTGTGTGTGTGTAAAGAAAGCAAGTACGAGATGTCTTTCGTTTAATATCAGACGTAATTAAAACAACGGCAATAAAATATTGATTTGTCACATCTTTCTCTCAACAACATCTCTATAAGTATACGCACATACTTACTTTTTTATTAAACGACGAAAAATTAAGTTTTTTTTTTTCATAAATCAAGTATTACAAACGTGAAAATGTATCCGATCAAAAATTCACCATATCATATTGATAATTTGTACTTACATTATCAAATTTCTTTAAATTTTAAATATAAAAAAATAATAAGTCTATCGGTTACCAAAGGATTTAATCATATACATTGTACATCATTACGTTTAAGTGTTTGCGATTTACCAATCAAATTGCATTGTAGTAATCCAATGTTGGAAAGAAAGAATTAAATGTTAATGAGCGTTAAGTATATTTAAAATAAATATTATAATAAATAAGTATAAATATATATAAAAAACATGTAAAGAGAAAAATCTTTAAATCTCACTAGAGGAGAAGAAACGTTTCCGTCATATGGAAAATAGTGTAAACGCTTAAAAATTATATATATATATATATATATATATATATATATATATATATATATATACAGGGTGTCCCAGACCACCCGTCTCACCCGATTTTTTCGTAAACGCGACATTTTAAAGAAAAATGTTTCAGACAAAAGTTTTGTGACTTCGAGGGGGACATAAGATGGTGTCATTGGTTTGACCTTGAAGAATTATTTGAAAGTCACATGAAAGTCACCTCAATTTTTTTAAATGGCATTCCCTATTTTTTATTGCATATTCTTGTAGCTTATCTCGAGACCTTTCCAAAACACTATAAATAAATGTTTTTTCGTTAAATATTTTCCGAGTTATAAGGCTTGAAATAATTTCTTAATTTTACATAAACTATAAAATATCTCGTAAAATATTCACTTTTCGATGACCTTACCTCAATACTTTTATGCACAGAATAATGAGAGGAATCAATTGGTGTAAAGAAAACACATAGTTGTTTTTAAGAAAATATATGTAATTGTTAATTACAAATTGCACATTTTTTCTTAAAAACAACTATGTGTTTTCTTTACACCAATTGATTTCTCTCATTATTCTGTGCATAAAAGTATTGAGGTAAGATCATCGAAAAGTGAATATTTTACGAGATATTTTATAGTTTATGTAAAATTAAGAAATTATTTCAAGCCTTATAACTAGGAAAATATTTAACGAAAAAACAAAGGTCTCGAGATAAGCTACAAGAATATGCAATAAAAAATAGGGGATGCTATTTAAAAAAATTGAGATGACTTTCATGTGACTTTCAAATAATTCTTCAAGGTCAAACCAATGACACCATCTTATGTCCCCCTCGAAGTCACAAAACTTTTGTCTGAAACATTTTTCTTTAAAATGTCGCGTTTACGAAAAAATCGGGTGAGACGGGTGGTCTGGGACACCCTGTATATGGTATTTCTATTATATATAAAATTAGAAATCTTATGCAGCTGCAAATATAAAGATGGACATTAGTAATAGGGATTTTTCTACAAGTCTCGAGTCGAGTTCTCTTCTTAAAAGTTAAAAACAGCATTTTATTCATTAAATAATTAATAATAATAATAATAAAGCCTACAAAGCTTTAAGTTTAAAGAATGAAGAGCAGTTACAGCATATTGCTAATTGATCTAAAATAAATATTTTATCAGTATTTTACGAATTGTATTTATAAAGTATTCGTATAATTTTCCATCAAATATCATCGCTATTGCTAATGTCCATTTTTCCAGCTGCGCTAGATTAATATAAACATACACTTAACAAATGTTCTTATATGTTTACCGTCGTACAATCATCTTGAGTGTCTGCTGAAATGTACTTTCGATATTGCTATATTCTACTATCTACGTGAAAGATTCTTTATACAGTGTACTTACACAAATTCTCATTATACAAGAGAAGCTCAATTTTTTTCGAAGCTTAGATCAAATTATATTTATACAATAAAAAATTAACTCGACTTGTTTAACATATATTGAAAATTCAACCGTTTACTCATACATAAAAAACTGATGTCGTAACATCGGTTATTTCATAGAGCCAGCACGAGTTGTTATATTTTTTATGAATTTATTTTTATGAATAAAAGGAAACTCGTTATGGTTCTTCGATCAATAGGATTGACTATTGATGGACCTGAATTTGCCTTGCATTATACGGTATACCAAGAAGAGCCTCACTTAATATCTTAATTAACAAGAGATCTAAAAAGTGAAAAAGGTCACGTTTGTCCTGCCAATAAAGGATAAGAAAGAGCATTTTATCTTACTTGTCGAGATTTGTAAGTAAAGCGGAAGGAACATTGTTTCGAAGAGTTTTTAAAGATATGTCTCCCGTGTCCGTATATTGTAAAGAGTATATAATGTATTCTAAATGTAATGTGTAATCAATATTTTCTTGTAATGTAACTCTCAATCCAATCATAATTCAAAATAAAGAGTAACTTATTTACACCAGAAATCCTATGTATTTTATCTAAAGCTGCGAATTTATTTACCGTATGTAAATTCGGATTCTGCCGTAGAAGCATATGTACATTTTGCGCATATTTCTTTATATTATTTAGAGAGATATAAATGAGTAACCTAATTATACTTCCAAGCATTGGAAAACTTGAAAATTTTAGATTTGATAATTACGTACTCACAGATGTAAAAAAATTCTGTTGAGTAGTACTGATGTGTATTTATATACTTTTACCATGGGTGCAATGGTAAACATATATGAGATGCTCATACATTTAGAGTTTGAGTTAAAAAATTGTGTTAATTATGGCAAAGCAGTATCAAAGTACATACATGGTAAATTTGGCAAAATGTTAACAGAATAAATTTGTGTGATGTTATATACGTATATACATGGTCTGTCCCAAAAGTAATGAGAATGATTTTTTCTCGGCCGCCAGGCGCGTTAGGAGACGAATTGCTGGGCCTGGGAGTGTGGTGGGGAATCTCAGGTATACAGCCAGACCGCCGCTAATCACCTCTGAGCCTTCGCAGAGTGTGGATCGTTAAGTAAGGTGCTGTCTCAGTGACGCATCACGTGTCTTAATTAAAAAATGCAGCATTTTACGTCCAGGTACTCGACCGATTAAGAAAAAGAGTCATGTGCGTCCGCGCAGAGATCAAGAACGCTTGGATCCTTCACCACGACAATGCGTCGAGCCACACTGCGTTGGCGGTGAGAGAATTTTTGGTTATAAAAAACATTCCAACGTTTTCCTAACCACCGTACAGCCCAGACCTGGCCCCGTTCTTTTTGTTCCCTCGCATCAAGTCTGACCTGAAAGGAATCCATTTTGGGACCATCGCAACCTCCGCAAGCGGCTGTGACGAGGGCACTGAACAGTGTCTCCGTTGAAGACTTCCAGAGCTGTTACGGAGAGTGGCAGAAACGTTGAACTCGGTGTATAGACTCGCAAGGGGACTATTTTGAGAAGTTCTAAATGTATTTGAACCTAACTTCAATAAAAAAATTTTTCCAGAATCATTCTCATTACTTTTGGGACAGACCATGTATATTTAAATCTAACACATTTTTATTATGAATTTGTATATTTGTACATTGTATCATAACAAATAACATCAGACTTTTGCATATAACTTTCTTTTTCAAATAACAATGTGTTTTGTACAAATTACTAAAAGTCAAATCTACATCCTACATTTATAAGAATTTTGAACTAACATTTTTCGTTAATTTGTCTGTTTCTATGATATCGACAAACTTTTTTGAACCCTTCTGCTGAACAGAAAGAGTTATGCTTGCTCCATTTTCATGCCACTTTGCTTTTAATAACACACAGCATTCTTTACCTGTCAACAATTTTCATTAGATAAAATTATGAAGTAATTTTTTGAAGTAATTAAGTTAGAAGCAAAAAAAAAACAAAGTAGATACCAAGTTCTCCCCGTTCATGAGCTGCTGCTAATTGGTTAACAACTCGTCTTTCCACTTCATACTTGATGGAACGAGCACCATAATGGACATCGTATCCATCCGCTAATACTGATAAAACCTCTCTGTCCCATTTTAATTCAATCATATGTCTTTCTTTTGCACGTGCAGCCCATGCTTTTAATTCTCTGGCGACTAATTCTATCAATTCTGCCCGAGAAAATGGTAAAAAATATACAATTTCATTTATTCTTCCTAAAAACTCATCTCTCCGAAAATGATCTTTCAGTATTGGACGTACCTATAAGATGGTTTTATCCAATTTTCTATTTGTTTTAAAATATGTTTAAAAATATTTTTATTTTCATTTTACATACCACTTGATCTTTAAAATTACGAGATATCTCAATACGTTCTGGTTCTTGATCCTCGTTGATAGTATTGACTAATCTATGGTTTAATAGTCTTTCAGCTTCTGCTCTTAATTGCATTGCATGTTCTGCAATTTCCTCGCTTCCTAAATTTGATGTCATTATAAAAATAGCATTTTTACATTCAATTGTTTTTCCTTTACCGTCAGTTAATCTACCCTTAAGAATAAATATTATTGCATTATTAAAAAATTCTGTAGAGTGTAGATAGACAAATGATTTAAATGATTAAATGACTACCTCATCGAAAAGCTGTAGCAAAACAGTTAAAACATCAGGATGGGCTTTGTCAACCTCATCAAATAATACAACAGCAGAAGGATATTTTTTTAAAAGTTTTGTCAGTTGTCCACCATCATCATGTCCCACGTATCTAAATAATAAGTTTAACAATTTATTGCTATTATTATATTAAATTTCAAATATAATATACAAACTATAAAACATATAAAAATAAATAAACTAAAATAAAAACAATAATAATGTTAAAAGTTATACCCTGGAGGTGCTCCAATTAATTTCGCAACTTCATGTTTCCCTTGATATTCAGACATATCCAATCGAATAAAACTATCTGGTTTATTCCTATGGATATAAGCAGCTAATTGTTTGGCTAATTCTGTTTTGCCAATGCCTGACGAACCCAAGAAAAGAAACACTAGTGGATGCTCCTCATCTATCCAACCATTTTCTTTCCTTCTGATAGCTAAGGTAAGTAATATATAATAATTTGTAAACGTATCTCTTGATAAATTTTCTAATAAAAATATAACTTACTAGAAGCAACAATGGAAATTGGTCCTTCCTGTCCTACGATATGTTGCTTCAAACGTTGCTCCAATGGAAATCTACGACGTTCCTCTGCTTCCTAAGTAAAAAAAATTTGTTTTATACATGCACCACTTGTGTAAAGAAAAGGTTTAATATATACCTTTTCTTTTACTATTTCATCATATTTAATGGCATGTTTGATGAGCATTTCTTTAATTTCTCCTTCTTTAGCATATTCAACCGCTCGATGTCCTGCATCATTTTCTATAGTTGGATTCGCTCCTCCATCTAATAATGCTTTCACACAAGTTTTTGAATCGGCTAACACAGCATAGTGTAATGCTGTAAAACCTTGGAAAGTTGCTCGATTATTTAGTCGATCAGAAAATTCCTCTTCCCTCTTTGTAAGAACTAAAATATTCAAATTAAGATCAGTCACTAAGTCACCAATATTTTATATCAAAAACATTTAATATTCTTAAACTTTAACATCTATAAGAAATTGTGCTGTTTGTATTTGTTACATTTTTAATATTAATAACAATATTTATACATAAAACAAAACGAATACCATCCAAAGAGTCTAAGCCCTTTTCCATGGCAGTTCTATATACATTAACAAAGTTATCTCCTGCATTTACATCAGCACCATTGTTCAATAGAATTTTTATAATTTCTTCCTTTTGATTTATAGCAGCAGTTTGTAATGCTGTCCAACCCAATGGATGCCTGATATTTACATCAATGCCATCTGCTATAGACTAGAGAACATATAGTGTTTTCATATATATATACATATATATATATATATATATATATATATATATATATATATATATATATATATATATATACATAGCTTTACATTTTTTACATTTTTTTCATATTATATATATATATATATATATATATGTATTGCTTTGTAAAATTATAATTGTCAATTACTTTTCTTAATATTGTAATTATGTCAAACAGAAACTGCAGTTTATTTAACAATACAGTTACTTTGAAGCATTTCTCTTCTCCTTTTTTTTTCAATTTTTCAAAGAAAAGAAGAAGAAGAAAGTTTCAAAGCATCTGTAACAGCAAGTGGGCTGTGTAGTAGTGTTTCAATATATTAAATATATAATTTTTCAACATATCAATAGAAAACTTACTTTTTTTAATTCTGATATATTACCATACTGGACAGCACGAAAAAATCTTTTTTCTGTAAAAAATATTAAGAATCATCTATTTATTTGTACAACGTTATTTGATCTTGTGTGACACACATATATACATATAGTATACCTTTAAAGTGTGAAGTGTCGCAAAAAGCCACCACAAGTCCAAGACTGCCCAAAAGTATTCCAAGATGCTTATGTCTCCTGTTACATGTATCACCATATTCATCATACCTTTCTTTCTTAGCCGTCGAAAGTATTACAGGGAAATTGAAAAAAATTCTGTCCGATAATCTGTACGGTGGATAGAGTCGAGATGCCAGTAGTGAGAAACGCTGGGCATAACCTCTCTGACAACTCGAGCATGTAGCACCATTCAAACGATCACCGCCTTTAAGGCGCAATCGACTCAACAGCGTCACCAGCGGTCCGCTATTTTTTATCACAGGGCATAATTTTAAAACACACAGTCGTGACATATCGATCCGTTAATTTTTCACCGGATTTACAATCACGTGTCGATCGCTCGAAATTTATTCGAAACATATCGAGCCGCCATGAGTGTTGCACTTTCTTTCTTCTGCACTACTGGGAGTCGATTTCTGTTTTTACACAGACAATCGTTCCTATTAAAAAACACAAAGTCAAACGTTTTTCAATTCCAGTTTGTTATTTATTTATTTATTTTTATGATTCACAATCGAGCCGATCGGTAATTTTGTCATGAATCTGTAGCGAGAGATTATCGCGTGTCGATCGTCTATTGAAATACAAAGACACAGCGAGCAAAGATTAAATGCCGTAAATTGTTATGAATTTTTTGATGTCGCAAGTATATCAGACGAGATTGACGAAAAACACATGCCATTCGTCTTCGTAATTCCAGAGACGAGTTTTCTTTTTGTCTAAATCGCGTGATCACACCGGGCTTGGTGGATCAAGCCCTCTTTCCTCTAATGAACTCTCTTTTTCTCTATTTTACAGTCTTCGACAATTAAAAGTTTGGGTAAAAACTCTCGTTTTAACAATGTTTTTTCTTTGTTTCGTGATAATTCCCTTTAAAAGATTGTTATGTAAACGTGATAGATTGAGTAAAGAAGAAACGTTCGCGATTTTCAAGTCCGAATATCTGTCGAAAGATTTTTCAAAACCATCCATCATTTTTCTCGGTCGCGAGCGAATAATCGCGTGACTCGACAAATCCCATTCGTCGCTCGATTCAATCCGCTGTAATCAACCGCGGCGAACGTAACGGCGAACTGATGACATCGCGGCGCTTTTTCGAGAATTTTCGCGGAAACGTCTGACGGTCTGCAAAACCGACCAATCTCGCAAGATTCCAGAATATTCCAGAGCGAAGTGGCGCGCCAATCGGCGCGTGCCACAGCGCTGCCATGATTGGCCAGTTTTGAAGCGAACTTAGCAGAAGGTAGTGTCCGTGCGGTCCGCCTGGCTGTGGAGGAGCATTTCCTACACGAAGCATCGCCTGTCGTGCGCGAGCGTGTTTCTGTTGTTCGCCGTTTTACTCGCGGCTGCTCGTGGTCGTGATAGAGCATCGTGCTGACGTTAATCGCAGAGTCGTAGACGATCGGTGGCTTCTGATTGCTGCGAAAGCGAGAACGCGCGAATACCAACGAGTAGCAACGAGTCGCCGACACGAGAATCGTCCAATTTCTCTTCTACCTCGTGTCACTGAGGAGTGTCGATTCGGCCCAAGCACCAACAGCCATGGCTGCGATGTCCGTGATCGGGATCGACTTCGGAAATGAGAGTTGTTACGTGGCTGTGGCCCGCGCCGGTGGCATCGAGACTATAGCGAACGATTACAGTCTTCGCAGTACTCCGTAAGTACTCGCCGTTGCGAGACTCGCGTTCGCCAAGGGTACCGGCCGTCGCCGTGCCGGTTGCACGGATCCGCGACCTTCGCGTCGTGCGCTGCGACACGAGACTTTAGATTTACCGCTAGATCTACCAAATTTAGCTTGCTCTCTTCAGATTTTTTATCCCGAAATGCGATTTGGAAATACTGTATTATACATTAATCATTATTCCGCAACTTTATTTCCACTGTCGGTACGATTCGTTTTAGCTCCAAGTTCAATCTTCATTATGAGACGAGCTGTCGAGTTTCGATTGTCTCCAAAAGGCGAATGGCTAAGATAAAAGCTTGTGCGTCGCGACATTCGAGCTTTGAATTTCTAATTTTGCACTTACGACGAGAGATCAGATATTTTAATTCTCACATTCCAAACAATAATTTAGTTAACTTACGGGCGCATGTCGCGCGCGCGCGCGCGGATTATCACACTTTCCAGAACAGCGTCCGTGTTACCATTTACAGGCATCTCGTTACCAAGGACCACGCTATCACACTCGCGTTCATGTGTTTTCGGAATATCCCAAAAAGTCCCACTTGCGCGGGTTTCGGCTGCCCGTCTCCTTGCTTTCCTTTTAAAATTTTTGTTAATGTTATTTAGCCTTCATAGCCATCGACGACGTCGATTCTTTCTTTAGCGATTAATCTCATCTTTTGTAGCTCACAAAATATTACTTTCTTCAATCAATCAAATGAGTTTTATTTGTCGCGTTATTTTCAATGTTTATATCAATGTTATTTTGGCACTTATATGGGCTTCTTATTCATTTATACAAGTGCCTTTGCATATTGTTATGTTGACAGAAATAGAAAATTAGTGTTTAATTTGATTTTATGTGTCAAATATCAAATTCATATATGTTTATTTCGTCATCATTCATATGTGTGGTTACACATGGTAATTGTAGTAAAAAATACGTAAAACACAGTTATACTTTTTAAATGTTTCTCTTTTGTTGCTTTTATCTAATGGGTATCTAATAGGTTGAATCGCGAAAAAAGATTGCGCTCGCGCGCGCACATGTGTGTGTGTGTTTTATATGCTAATCTCTGTAATTTTGACAGTTATGTTTTAATAAATATTAAGTACAAATATTCGAATCAAATTGTGCATTTCTGTGCGTTTAAACTAAAGTAATAAGGAATCCTCACGATATGGTTTCCAGGTCGTGCGTGGCATTCAGTGGAAAAAATCGAATACTCGGAGTAGCAGCTAAGAACCAAATGGTGACCAACTTGAAGAATACTATTCATGGTTTTAAAAGATTATTAGGTAGAAAATATAACGATCCACAAATTCAATACGAATTGCGGTTTCTTCCATATAAAACAACTTCGCAAGTTGATGGAAGCATCGGTATACACGTAAGTGTCGCATCAAGTGTAGAAAAGAATGACTTTTGTGAATTGCTATTATTTTAAATTTGCTTGTAAGATCAATCAAGATTATATTTCTGTAATTAGTACTGGGAAATATGTATGTCAGGTCAAATTCAAAATAACTACAAAACCGATTTGACTCGTTTTTATCACAATTAAGTAGGATATGCTCACGTATAAGAAAGAAAAAAGAAGAATAGAAACAAATTTGTTTAGTATTTCAATTCGTACAATTTCTTTTGAGTGTGACTGAATGACTGAGAATCGAAAGTAATTTAGGCATTTTGCCAGAACTGTCTCATTTCTGAAGACTCGTATCTTATTTATATCTTTAAAAGATACTACGATGATTCATTAATGTTTCTTATATTTTGTGAAAATAAATATACACTATTTCAAAATTTATATTTACATAATATTTCATGATTTCTACATTGCTACAAATTACTTTAATACACTTATATCTCTTCTTTTATTATACCCATATTTTACCCATATTTTAGGTACAATATTTGGGAGAAGAACATGTCTTTTCACCGGAACAAATTACTGCTATGCTCTTTACAAAATTGAAAGACATTTCTGAAACGGCGCTACAAACTGCTGTTAATGATTGTGTCATATCAGTTCCTTCATATTTTACTCAAGCCGAGCGTCAAGCTCTGCTTGATGCTTCTAGAATTGCAGGTCTTAATGTTCTAAGATTATTTAACGAGACTACTGCTACTGCTCTTTGTTATGGTATTTATAAGCAAGATTTGCCAGCGGCAGAAGCACCTCCTAGAAACATTGTTTTTGTGGATTGTGGTAACGCCAGCTTGCAAGTGAGCGTTTGTGCCTTTCATAAAGGCAAACTTAAGGTCAGTATTACAAAATGTATTACAACGAGATTAAAATTATTATCCTACATTTCAAAACGTTTTTGATTACATTACTTTCATTTTGTTATATTAAAGATGTTGGCAAGTACTGCTGATAATCAATTGGGTGGAAGAGATATCGACGTTATTTTGACGGAACACTTCTGTAAAGAATTTAAAACGCGATACAATATTGATGTACATACCAATCCGCGGGCGTACTTAAGATTATTAGGAGAAGCGGAGAAACTGAAAAAACAAATGTCGGCTAATTCAACCACTCTTCCTTTAAATATTGAATGTTTTATGGACGAGAAGGACGTACACGCCGAGATGAAACGTAGCGATATGGAAGCACTATGCGCTCATCTGTTTGAACGTGTTGAGAAAACACTTAGACATTGTTTAATGGATTCGAGTAAGTTTACAATAGTAAATCTATTCTGTAAACGATTTGATTACCTTTTGTTTTTATATTAATGTTTGTTTCATTGCATTCTGGATCGGCCGAAACTTTCAAATTAAATTTGTTATACTTGCATTTTTTATGAAAAGATAAGCCGATTTAGTTCTATTCTGGAGGACTAGACTTGTTCTCAAAACTTTTACTATTTATTATTGTTATCATTCCGAGGATTTTTTGTAGATGTTTCAAGAAATACTGCAGTATCGCAATTTATTTATTCCCAATTGTCATGGAATCAAATTTATTTCGCGTATTGTTTCTATTGTATAGTGGAATATTTTTCCACTCAAAATTCTTAGTATATACTGAGTAGCAAGTTCGAGAATCGATCCAATCAAACCTACTTTGGTTGGATTGCGCTAGCAATAACTATCCAGGATTCTTACTAATGAGGCTGTATAATTTATCAGAATTGAAGCTAGAGGAAATTCATGTGGTCGAATTGGCGGGAGGATCAAGTCGCGTTCCTGCTATCAAACGTTTAGTAGAGGAAATCTTTGGTCGACCGATATCGACAACACTGAATCAAGACGAGGCAGTTGCTCGTGGTTGTGCGTTACAGTGCGCTATGCTCAGTCCTGCTGTGCGTGTCCGTGAATTTTCTGTTACGGATATTCAACCATACCCTTTGAAGTTGACATGGGATGCTACTCAAGGCGAGGAAGGGTATGCACAATTATAATTCCTGCTACCCTGTTGTTACTAGTGAAAATTGTTACTAATGAAAATTGATTGTTTTTCTTCTAACTCTACTTTTCAGCGAAATGGAAGTATTTGGGCATAATCATCCTGTGCCATTCTCAAAAATGTTGACATTCTATCGTTCGAGTCCGTTCACGCTAACTGCTAGTTATAGTGCACCACCCCCGTGTTATCCTCAAACATATATTGGTATGGACTTACTTTTGTTTATCTCATTTAAAATAATTTTTTAAATAGTTTTTCCTAAATACTAAAGAAACACGAATTCGAATTTAGGATAGCCATATGTATTTTGTATTTCTCTTATATCTTACATTTTACGCAGGCACGTTTACGATAAAGAATGTAAAGAGTACGCCAGAAGGTGAATTGGCAAAAGTCAAGGTGAAGGTAAGAGTGAATTTAAATGGTATTTTAACCATTGCATCGGCTTCGCTTATCGAAAAACGTGAGCCGACTCAACAAGAGAAGGAAGAAGAAGAGGCTCAGCAACAACAGCAGCAACAACAGAATAGTATAAATGTCGAATCACAAGCTACAGATAAAAAAGATAAACCTGATCAAGATGCACAGGCTAACGAACCACCGGCTCCAGAGGTTTGTAATTTCGTTGTAATATTCTAAAACTTGTGAAAAAAGAGTAAATGAGGGCATTGGGTAGAATATTGTGATTTTGATTTATTATAGTAAATATTATGTCATGACATATGGAGTAAAGTTCGAAATCGTATTTTATGCTGGTGTGCGATCTTTGCATTGCCAGCGTTCATGTGCATGACTATGTGAGTTTATTGTGGTTTAGGTGAGCATGGATAAGACAAGACGGAACTCAGATGCTGATGATGGTGGAAAAGGTGCTGGGGGTTCTGCCCCTTCCTACTCCTCCAGGATTCTCTCTTGGTTCAGCTCGGTACGGGGCATACTATCTCTACTTGGACCCATACGCATACATTCATATTGAGACATGTGTGCGATAAATTCTAAGCTCTTAATCGTTGCATTGTTGTGAGTTACTGCGAGCATTTTTTCGTATTTAGGGCCGATTGATTTAGCTATTCTTACCTTCTGTCACGCTAGCTTTATATTTTGAAACGGAAATCGGTCTGACGCAGCCTTCTCATGGTAGCAATAAATGCACGATAATTGCAATCGCCTTATATAACGCAAGCGATATACATATTTGTCATCAATTTAACAGCATTCTCGCACATTTTATTTTTTGCAATTAATTTGATTTACATTCCACATTTTCTTCAGAAAGTAATTATGAGAGAAATTATTTATCAAAAAATGGTATATTCTTTTGATTTTGAATCTTTAACTTATTATGTAATTATTTTATAGAATTACAATTTAGAAATTTTTTCTCATCATTTACTTTCATGTACATTAACTTTTATTTAGGGTTATGAGTAGATAACAAGCAGTTTTGTACATTGTTATATCTGTGAGCTATGCTTAAGAGTAGATCGTTATAATTAATCAAACGCATGACTTTGATTTAAGCCCAAGCTTTAAACCCTGTGTCGATTTCTTCTGCAAACTCGGCTATTCAGCGATATTATAAAGATTGAGCTTGCTCTATTATAAAATATCGCAACATATAATAGTCGATGATACATTATATAATTCTTTAATAACCGTTTGATAATGCATATGGGTCCAAGAACTGCTGTGTTACAGCCGTGCTGTCTGTCTTTGCTCTGCTATTCTGTACACTGGGTCGCAGAAGGAAAAGAGACAGAAATATCTATGTAATAGAAACGCATCGAGGAGCATACAGCAGAATACTTCTAGGGTATAAAGGCAGGCAACACTGATCAGTTTTCAATTCGTATAGAGAGAGAAAAAGAATAACAATTTAGTTGTTACATACAAATTTAAAGGTACACTTACAAATGTAAAAATGATAAAATCCATGTACAATATATTCCATCTCTGTTACTAAGGTGACACTATACGGATTCAAAACTACACACGAAAGTATATACCCCATTATCCTTGTCTCATCTTTGTCATCACCTGAATTCCAGTTTAGTTTTTCTTATTATTATTGTATAACTTTTATTTATTTGGTTTAGTATTTTTATGTACACAAAAAAAAATTTGTAAAATTATGTTAAAAACAAAAAAGAAAGTAGCGTTTCAAGAAAGTATTATAATAAGGTAAGTAGACAATTTCATATAGGTAAAATTTCTCAATTTATTATTTCTCAATTTTTTAAATATATATTTGTGTATATGTGTGTTTATTTGTTACATTTTAAATAAAGGATAAATTTTGGAAATTGATTGAGAAGTGATGATTGAATAATTAATTTTCTTGTAAACGATTTTTTTTTTTTTTTAGGTTCGTGTAAAATGCAGTAATGAAAAAATATATTGATTTAGTAAATTTTTTCTGTTTTAGGGGGATGATAAAGGCGATGATAAAAGTAGGAAAAAAATTCCCATTCGTACAATCGATTTACCTATTGAAGCTAATGTTTGCGGACTGTCTCTTCGAGATCTCGATGCTGCAATAGAAAAAGAGGTATGTATCGTTTGATATATATATTCCAGATGATATATTGTTATGCAACTTGTATGAATGTTGTATTATTTTGTCTTCAATTATAGCGAACTTGTCAGTATAATATTGAATCATTACATAGTTGCATGCATTTTGTTCATGAACAGGGCAAAATGATTGCTGAGGATAAACAGGAAAAAGAACGAGTTGACGCGCGTAATGCCTTGGAAGAATATGTTTATGATCTGCGTGCTAAATTGTCGGAAGAAGATCAATTAGCTACATTCATCACAGAAACGGATAAGGAGGCGCTATGTCGTATATTAGATGATACTGAAAATTGGCTCTATGAAGAAGGAGAAGATTGTCAACGACAGATTTACTCAGAGCGATTGACACGCTTGAAGGTATATTATTTGATAGAATATTATTGATATTCTAGTGATTTATGTCTCATACAAATCTTCTTTATTTTCCAACAATTCTTGTTTTTATAAATCAGAATTTTTAAATATACCATTTGTTTCTTATTAGTCTCAGGGAGAACCAATAAAGGAAAGAAGATCAGAATTTGAAGGGAGATCTTACGTATTAGAAGAATTAGGAGTGGCATTACAATTGGCTAAGAAAAGTTTGGATCAAATAAAAACATCAAATGGAAAGGACGACAAATATTCTCATTTAACGGAGGAAGAAGTGAAAACAGTCGAGAAAACTGTGCAAGAAAAATGGACATGGTTGGAAGAGAAACGTATTCTGCTTGCGAGTACACTTCGCACGCAACAACCACCAGTTACTGTGGCACAGATTCGGGCTGAGAAACAAGTAAGTATTGAAAAATCGGTATAAAAAAGAAAAATATATATATATATAATTATAAAAAAAAATATGTATATAAAATTATAAGCGTTTTTCTTTTAACATACTTATTTTTTCATTGTTTACGTAGGCATTAGACAATGTGGTACTACCTATTCTCAATAAGCCTAAACCTAAAGTAGAACCGCCAAAGGAAGAAAAACCAAAAGACAAGCCTGCTGATGAACAGAAAAATAATCAAAATCAAAATGCCCAAGGTAACAGTCACAGTCAGTCCAACCAACAACAGCAGCAGCAAACAGAAGAAGAAAAAATGGATGTTGAGTAACGGTCACCGCAACTTATGTGTCTTTAATAATATTAAATCTACTATAATTGAAATAGAAAATATTTCATGGATAAATCATGTTTATTATGTCTCGAAAACGCCTGACATGTTGTCTGATTGCACATACGATTGTCTTTCTGCGTTTCTTTTTTTCTTTTTCCTCTGTAGCATCAATTTGGTAAATTAATCTTCTTAATGACGTATATACTATCATGAGCGTAAGCCTATCGCGCAAAACTGAAAGAAACACTGAAATAAATTTGTGAATCTTTCGGAATACATGAAGAAATATTCTTTTGCTTGAAAGTAGTTCGTTATGGAATTCGTGATATATATTATTGCAGATGTAATTATAATTTGGATAAACTAGTAAAGCACGATCACCTCGAATTGTGAAAGCTTTTTTTTTATATAGATTAAAGGCTTTTTCACGGTTTTTTTTTCAAGTTTTAATACTTTTCTAAATACAAGTAATAATTACACAGAATAGATGTTTGAAAAGGATTTTAAAAACAATTGCCAGTAGAAAGAATTAATACGTTGCGACTTTTAATGTATAAAGTGAGTGCTAAGTTAGATCTAATTGATCAAATTAAATTGTGGATTAGTGATGTCGCTGGCAATTTTATGTAGCTAATGATATGATTGTTCATTCCAATATTTTTTTCATGGCCGACAGCAAATACTGTTTCAAAATTTTTTGTTGCATTTATGATACTTAAATAAATTAATATTTCGCTAATTGAAATTGTGCTAAGTCTAATTTTGGAACAAGAATTTTATAAGAATTTATTGCAATACGTAACGTTTGAATTTATTTCTTTTTTTAGTTTTAATTGGACTTGTAGAGTTTTAGTTAATGCAAAAATCACTTTCTAGAGATTTGTAATTTAGACGTATCGTTGTACATAATTTATAAGCATCTACACAATGACATAGTATATTTCTTTATCTCTCACGATATTTATATTTCTATATTACTTCACAGCATAGAAAACTCATAGCGAAGATTTAGTTGTTCCTAGAATATACAAGATAGGCAATCTATATTTAATTTTCACGCCTAACTTTGTTCTCACGTCGCTTTTAGCAACTAAGAGTCGCAAGTTATTACATATGTATAGTATACTTACTATTAGAAAGATGTAAAAAATGCGAGTGTTAAAAATATTTTGCTTTTTTGAACGATAAAAATTTCCACACATACAATGAGTTTTTTGGTTATTATTTTCTTATATATTTCACACAGTCTTATTATATTTGTGATTCTTGCACACCTATGTTTATGACACTTGAATTATTATACCTATTTTTATGCTTGTATATCCAACAATTTTGATATTCAATCATAATCATTCGATCTTATCTGGATATTATTAATTAAATGTTTAAAAAGTTTCACTCAATGGAAACTTTCAATGGAACCGCGTACAAGCTGTCGCATTTCCGTTTGATAAGTAACATAAATTCACATTAAAAATTAATATATTTTCAACTTTGGTTTGCTATGTTCCAAATAAAAGAAATAAATTTATTAATAAGAAAATAAAAATGCTTGAAAGCATCTTCGTTGAACTTAATTGCTTTGGCAACGTATTTTTTGTGGCTACTAAATTGGAATTTTATCAAATCAACTTAATCTATATTAATAATTATACATATGAGACGACTTAAATGGTTTCACAATTATCCTTTTTTGTAAACTTAAATTTGGATAAATAAATATAATAAATAAATATACTATACAATAGGCACAAACTTTAAAATCTCCACTATAAAGGGAAATATCAGCACTCTCGTATCTTCTATTTCAATAAACAAACAAAAATCTTCTGTTGCTATTCTGTTGTGTTTTATAAAAGAAGGTAAAATTTAATCTAGATAAAAGTTATCTATGCACTACTGATAAAAAATATTTTATGCATTACATGATTTCATTAAACACGGAACATTTGTTTATACATGGAAATATATATTTTAATATTTGTGTGGACATCGAACAGTATACTTGAAGTGTACAAATACGTAATGTTTGAAGAAATCATGGAATGTGAGTTGCTTTGTTGAAGAATTCATTTCCATGTGAATTACGTAGTGTGGACAGTATCAATTACTAATTTTGACAAATTGCAACTAGCTTTTAACTGATTGACTGAAGCAAAGATAAAGAAAAATATGTTAATGCTGTGACACACATTTCAAAGTTTTTACTTTACAACGACAATGTCATTCAATTTATCCGAAACAAATACGTTGATTATGTCACAAGTGTATGGTCTCACCAATGTGTACTTAATAATAAAGAACTAATCTCTCTTAACTGGTGTCCTTGATCGATCGTCAAAGTATGCTCTGTATATAAAAACTCCTAAGGCAATATGTAACACTATTACTGCAACAGCAGCCGAATACACGTTACTTGGCACATTGTTGAGACCTAATATACCTAAACAGAAATTACAAAGACTTTATTAGTTAAGAAGTTGTCGAAGAAAGCAGAATATTCTAAGATATAAAGTTCTACAAAAGAGATACAGGATGGAGGAATAATTTCTTTTTTTAAATAGTCAAGCTAGTAATCGTAAGCTTGTTGTAGCACTCATAATTTTCTCACATATTTCGTACCATCAAAAAGGAAAATTTTGCTTGTAAAGAACGATATTATGGGTAGCGCAAGTATTACCACACTGTGATAAAAAACCGTTTTAAACGCTTGCAGCTCTGTTACTTCCTAAAATAAAAAAATGTAATGAAATTGGTAAATATTTTTTTTCATCACAGTGGATACAAATAATTATACGCAAAGATATATATTATCAACTTACCTTCGTGCCTGACATGATAGTGACTAATGTGAATATACGTGTATATAGATGTGTCGAAGTTGCAAAGTTAGAAAAATTGATATCGACATAAATATCAACTTTCGCTAGTAGGCTCTTGCTGAAATACAGAGAAACTTAACATCCAGTCACTGTGTGTCGCGTGATCGTCTCGCTCGCACCGACGTTCGATTCGACGTGACTTTGCGGGAACGGGGAGTGAAAGAGCGAGGTTACGTTTTCAAATAGTACGGGACGAGTTCCACCAGGGACGTTGGGTGTATCCTGTCTTGTCACGTCCCGAGTTTTCGCATCTGCGAGTAATCGTGTGCGCCTTGCTGGATCAGTCTTTATTTATGGAGTTATGAGTATGTACGTAGAATCTCTTGCGGCGACACGACAGCTGATTCATCCGATTGTTTACCGGAACAAAAAAATGAACGACCGTTATTTGCAATAACGGATGTACCTTGCTAATTGAGGAAGGAAATCACGTTGGAGGGATTCCGTCAAACATGGGATGTTGCTACAGTTTTTGTAAGGAGGACAGCGGGACGCAGGTAAAAAAAATTCCACGAGGAAAAATAATATATTTTCTGTACTCGTGTTATCTGTCGCCTTATCGGTGATGCTATATGCGCGGCGATCATCAGGAATTATCGCGGCTAACCCGCCCGGGCGACAGTGTTTACGCCCGATGGGTGTTTCGCGTGTATATGTCACAACGATAAAGAAGATGACGATTGTAGAAAATAGCAAGAGTGAATGATAATTTCGATTACAGTACATTTTAAATGTTTGTTAGAACATTTCTTGTTTGCAGAGTGGAGAGGCGAACGAGAGAACACATTTGCTGGTGGATCCTGTTAGTAATAATACAAACATACCGAGAGTACACAGGTGAGAGCTCACATGTGTTTATCAGGCCTAGGTATTTTGGGGGCATTCAGCCTTAATTTTAAATAAGATAATGAAATCGAATCTTTTCGCTTCTCTTTTCCAGTGACGATTATGTTAACCAGTACTCAAGTTCCGTGCCTAAGAAGACGGATGAACAGAGTGCATTGAATAGAATTTTACATGAAACTGCGGCGTGAGTGGATTTTATTTAATTTTACACTTGACTCTTTGGCCCCTTTTTACGTCATTTACAAATTTTTTCTTTTCTTACAGTAATGTCATAGATGTGGGTGCATTAGACACGCATAATCTAGAACAGCATGAATACATGGATAGATCTCGTGCGTATTCAAAGAGAATAGAAGCAGGTCGAATTAAACTCCCCGAGACTGCATCTTGCCTACTTAAGGATATACCTGCTCCAGAACGAATATTAGCAGCTGATCCACTCGTTGCTGAAGATCAAGAACTGGTAAATGCTCGCAAAGATTCTTCATCTATCACATTTATTATTACGACAGCTTAATTTGAGGCCAATAAAAGTAACACATGCAACAAATATTATAGATTACAGAAATGCTCAACAAGGCTGTGACAGCATTAAGTGATGTGAGAGTCGAACACAAGGAAGATTTGGTGGTCCCGTTTCTATCGTGATCGTTAAATGTCTCTTAATTTATAATTTCATTTCATTTGACTGGACCTTTGATATCATACGGTATTAAAAGAGCATACAATTGTCAAAAATAAATCCAACTCTACAACTCTAGCTTGTGTGCTAAGACAAAAAAGATCGATTTTAATATTTAGTATGTAATGTATTATATAGAGTGTTAAATTACTACATTGTTTATGCTTACGTACGAATAGTTTTACGATTATTAAATAGATATACATTTTTTTCTCTTATTTGTTATTTTCAAGTTTAGAATCAAGATGTGCGCCATAATCGTTTGCACATTTTATTCATATAAAATTTTTATGTAAATTTATTTGTTATTGTATATGTCTTATCGATAAAATACACACACCACACACGTACAAGACATTCTGTCACCACACGTGAACACTTAAGAGCATATTTTTTAGTCAATTTTGAATCTATTGTTCTTCTACAAAAGAAGATGTCGAGTCATCACGACTTGCCTCTCTTTCACATCATATATGTCTTTAACAATATATGATATTAAATCTTAAATACGAATTCTTTGAAAATAAAATTTATTCAGAATGAATTGATAAACGTATATAATTTTGTGTTATTTAGTTACCCTAAAAGTTTAATTTAAATTAGAAAAGATCTTTACTTTCAACCCTGCTAATTATCCATCTATCAACGTCTGAACGTTTTTCAGAAAAAAAATCGATTCCAAAGTGACCAAAGAATGTGTGTCAACGCTTATGCAATAACAGCAGAACATTTTGTATATATCTTAAGATAATAAAAAATGCTTATATTTTATTCAATTGTTCAATAAAGTTAATCAAATCTTATATAACTATAATTTTTTTGCTATTGTAATATATCGTAAAGAAAAATTTGACTTATGAAAGATTTATTACCTTAAAAAACCGCGCGTAATAGAGAAAACGTAAAGGTTTTAGAATAACAATATCACATAAAAAACAATTGCATAATGTAACTTGTAGGTAATGAAAAACTTTCTGTTTTGCACAAGTGTAGTAGATATTAATAATTAAAATATTAAATAAATTAAAAATATTAATTAATTAATGTTTAATACTTATTGATTTATACGACATTAGATGTATGATTAATGTACTCGTCAAGTTTAGAAGAAAAGTATTTGTTCCGACATACCGACATATATATAAAATAATATATATTAATTTATTATAAGTTATTAATTTATATATATATATATATATACACATATACATATATATATATATATCATACATAATATATGATATATATATATATATATATATATATATATATATACATATGTACATATATATTTCTTATTTATTTCTTCTCTACTTGTTCAAGCACTTTTTTTGAAAGAATTTCTTTTTTCAAGCACTTTAAAGATTTTCTTGACTCTTTGTAGAGTTCAAGATTCTTTATACCTAGAGAAATTTTATTTTGTATCCTATGTCACATGGTTAGATGTCGTGCTGCGTGCGTGTGTATGAAATAGGTATACTTTTGAACAGGTCAGATTTTATTATTTTCTTACCGAGAAAGATTCAATTGTTGGAACGGGGGGGTTGAAATAGAAAAGAAAGTCGGACAAGAGAGAACATTCAGGTAAGATTCAGATTCTTTGTTTTCTTTGCGCTTATCTTATTCTTGTGCTTAATTTATACTTTTATTTCGTTAAATTCTTAAATTCAAAATTAAAATATATTCTGCTGTATCTCCAGATTCGAATTCGAGATTTAAGCTCGAAATTGAGCGTTGAAAATTCTGAGTAATACCGAGAAAATTGAATTGCTCGGTTACAATGGTCTCGTAAGATGGATTTATAAACAATGAATTACCAGAAAGGAAAAAGGAGAGAATATCCCTTTGTCCTTGACATGACGAATTCTTGAAGAGAATGACAAAATTGAGAGTAAAATGCGAACTTTGAACTGCGCGCGTCGAGGGAGGGGGATGAGACGCGTAAGTCGATTGGCCGTCCGCGTAGTGGCGCGGAGGGGCATCGACCGATCTCGGCGTCGGACGGCCATCGGACTAGCAGACACTGGCAGTTCGCATCATTCAGTGCCACCAATACACAAGAGCTGGGGACGGTCTTTCGCCGACCATTGGTCCTCAATTCGCCGACCAATTGGGAAAGTGCCCACGAAAATATCCAATGTAAGTTCACAAATTATCAAACATCGGCCCGATACGCAGCGCGGTCGCGCGCCCACGTTTACGATTAACCCCGATCTCGTGGCCGCGTTCCGTCTCTCGTCGCGCGAGCCAGCGCCTTGACCGACGCCAGAAAAGCCATTGCCACACGGCCATGTTTGTCGAGGCGATATCGTGTTCTTCCCACACACGGATGTCTGCGTCGCGTCCGATGGCGATCGACCCGGCTCCCGTGACCGCGCGCCCGAGCGACGTCGCGCTCGTCTACGAACGCGCGTGCCACCGAGCTGGCCGCGCGTCTCTCGCCGTCGTCGGCCGAGAGGTGTACGCCGCGAAACGCGCGAACCAGCCAGTGGGTCTCCTCGAGGCGCGCGCGCTTCCGCTCTCGCGCGTCATCCCGCTTCGCTCGCTCGCTGGCTCGCTCGTTCGTTCGTTCGCTCGCCCGCCCGTCTGCTAGTTCGTGAAGCGGGGCCACGATATCGCGTCCCGCGTGCGCGAGATCGCACGTGGTTCGCGCGAAACGACGACTCGACGCCACGTTGGCGGGCTGCGCTAACGCTCGCATCGCATCGTTTCTGGCTGGACTGCTTCGTAAATTCCGTGCATCGTTAACCTAGTGGACAGGGACGGTTCAAAATATGACCGGTACGCGCACAGTTATATCCAGCACTACTCGTTTTAATATCTCATCTTGTCTAACATCTACATATTTTGCTAAGAGAACCTTTTTTTCTTTATTATTGTAGCAAGGATTTACCATGGAGCAGCTCAGCGAAGGACAGGCGGTTGTGGTTGGCAGTACAGGTGGAACCGTACAAGTTGTACAGATGGGACAGGGTGGACAAACTATGATGCTTCCACAGGCGATACAAGTAGCAGCACCTAATGGACAGATCCAAGTTGTTCCAGTTTCTAGTCTGACTAGCACTGGTCAACAGATAGTTATTCAGCAGCCACAGACACCACAAATCATTCAAACTCCCGATGGACAAACTTATATCTATCAACCTGTGCAATTGGAAGGGCAAGTACAACAGGCACAACCAACAGGTAAGTGTTGTAAGATATTCATGCATATTTATTTTGTACATTTTTATATAATAACTTCTTTCTACCATCTCTTTACAGTGATAAATCTTAATGGCAACCTCATGCAAATTGCTGGTACGACGTCACAAACTGCAACTACCGCAGCCACTACAACCCCTGTACAACCTTTGGGCAGTCCTACATCAACAGTGTCACAAGCAGGGAACGTAGTTATGGTAATAATTGATTGAAAAATTTTCTTATTTACATAAAATGTGTAAGCACACACATTTTATACTAATTTGCGTAATAACCATAGAATTTGTAACACCATCTATTGTGGTTTTATCATGTAAACTGTCTAAAAATTAGGCAACTAATGCTACATCACTACAATTAACGAACCATGTATCATATTTTGTAATTAGATGGTACCGGGCAATAGTGGACAGGCACAGTTCCAAAGAGTAGCATTACCTAATGCTGAGCTTCTTGAGGAAGAACCACTCTACGTCAATGCAAAACAGTATAGACGAATATTGAAGCGTCGTCAAGCGCGTGCTAAATTGGAAGCTGAAGGGAAGATACCCAAGGAAAGGCCAGTAAGTATATATTTCAATTTTACTTTACACAAGTTTTTTTTGTTAACATATATTTGAAATTGAGAGTTTTATATCTCTCTCTTAAATATTTTAATTTTGCACGGAATTTACAATTATATAGATTTATTTTACATTACATTTTGCAATATCCATTTGTTCATTATTTGGATTACAAGGGCAAAAGTAACGGAAGATTTAATTTTACAGAAATATCTCCACGAATCTCGTCATCGACACGCGATGAACAGAATTCGTGGTGAGGGCGGCCGTTTCCATTCAGGTCAAGTAAAAAAACGAAAGTAAGTGTCAATTTGTATTTTCATAATACAAGTTTCTCTTGTAAAAGAATGAGAAACGATGTCTCATTTTGGTAATTTTTAACGCATATAAGAGTGTAATGGTTCCAGTAGAGAAAATGCAAACTCCACCCAGCACATCACAACTTCAACCAGCACCGATAACGTTCATACTATAGCAATAGCAGCTGCAAATGTAGGTGTACAATATCACGACACAGACAATATGGCATCCACGATTGTACTTGAAGTAAGATAACAGCTTCTATTCTCTAATCAGAACCGCTTGTGATTTCGCAGAGATGCGAATTACATTTGCCGTTTCTAATTGTTTGTTGCAGAAGCCAAATATTCCTCTGCAAGATATGATCTCTGATGACGACATTGTTACTTCAAACAGTCATTTGATGTAGATAATATTATAAAAAAATTGGATTGAAAAAGGAACAAGTATGAGATTTTTTATGTGTCGGTGATTATATTGAACATCTACATTTTGTAAATATTCTGGTGCGACGTATGATATAATTTTTACAAAGCTGCGTAATTTTTAGATATGAAACTGTACATAAAGTGTTCCAGATATATTATTTACTTTAGATTCTTTAGCGGATTTACATATTTTCTAATAATTAGTGATTAAAGATTGTATATCGAAATTAAATTCTAAGGAACAAAGATAGACGATAAGAATATTCTTATCATACTTTTAAATATATATAAAATAATATGTGTATATATAATGTTGTATTAAAGATGTACAAGAATATTAAGAATTTTATATAATACTTGGTACACACACATACACACACATATACATATAATTACAATATTAATTATAATACAATATTATATATATATATATATATATATATATAATATTGTATTACATATATTACAATATGTATACATTTCTGTCTTGCGCTTCAACAATTAAAAATTAAAAATTAAAAATTAACTGCGGAATATGAAGAATGATGTAATAATATACTTATGACATTTTACGATAAGTGAGTCGTTATATGACAAATTAGTTACATTTTTGTTAAAGAATGAACATGAAATTAAATTGCTAAATTGGTGAAAGAATCTATCTCATTCTGAAGCACTGTGTGTGTGCATGCGTTGTGTACAATCTGGTAGTATTTACGTTTTTACAATAATTTTACTGTACTCTGATACTTTCGTTTAGGATATGTACGAATTAAATATATGAATTATGTTAATTTCTATTTTTGGAGAACATTAGATATATAATTCTGTATGAATGTATAGATCCTTTCAACTTGATCTAATTTTGATGAAGTCTGTTGATATGGAAGTGAGAGACTGAAATCGTAAATTACATATTATATGCTGAGTAATTTTTTAGATTTGATTAAGGCATTTTTTTTCTTTACATATACATTATATATACATTATCTTTACATATACATTATATACACATTATATAAATCAAGTAATTGAGTCAATAAGAACTTTTCACTACGTTCTTTCTCAACTAGTAACTAGTTAAATTGTGTAAAATATTTTCATTTCTCATGTTTAAAATTTTTAAATGTGATTTCTCGAGAAACATCCTCAAATAAAAAACAACAGACAGTTATAAAGAGAAACAAAAGATCTTTAAAACGATGTGTGTTACTTATTTCTATTATGATGAAATACAGTATACGTGACGTGAACTATAGACTTTCAGTACTGACAATGAATATCAGAAACCAGCCATTGTGTATCTTTGCGCGCGCGCACGCACACATACACCTACGTGCAACTTGATATACTTAAAAGATATAAAAAAGTTTATAGCGTTGTAAATTTAAATATTTTTTTTATCGCATATATGTTATTCAAACTTGATTTTTCGATAATTGTATTAAAATCAGGGATATTTATGCATAGTGAACACACACGCACGCACACAAACACAACATTTGGATATAATAATGTTTGGCAGTTTCCAAATAATACAAATTTCCAAGACATTTGGCTATACAAGATTGTTACTTGTATAGTTTTATTCATTTAAGCTAAGTTTTAACTCTCTATTACCTAATATAAATTTCTTCATTATCATTTTTTATTATTGTTTCATGTTCCTCTTTATCACAGACATAGTTATCTCTAATTTCCATTAATCCATGATAAGTAAATACACAATTTTAAATACACTAATTTAGATAACAGGATTACGAGAGGAGATGATTAATTGACTAAGCAAAAGGATGATTAATGTGTTTATTAATGATTTTCATATATTTGTGGCATATCAGTAAACATAAATATATTTGGTGGGCGAATCTGTTATGTATGAAATATCGAGTATTCAGAAAATATTTCATAATACTAGATTTAAATATGTAAATAATTATATAAAAATAATATGTGTTATGTGAGCTATATGCAAGATGGCGATATAACACATGCTTTTGTGTATTGGTATGAATGTGTGATAGTTATAGTTATATAATTGATTTAATCATATAATTGATTTCATCCCGAAAACAAAAGATTAAAGTTGAAAATGTAATTATTACACATGAACATAATATGAATTCTGTTTTCTAACAACTTGTATATTATTGGTTTATTTTATTTTTAATTTCGTTACTTACTGCATGTAATCCTCTCCCTCTCTTGTCTCCAACGTGACTCTTATATGTATCTTTTATGATACAGTAATTTAAAAACATGATTTAGAATATGTTCGCAGAGAGAGTTGTTTCAGTCATTGTTTCTGACTCTAGATATTTCAGGATTCTTTAATGAATTTTTACAATCCATGTAATCTTTTATATCTGACGGGGTTCGTAGTTTAATTTTTTCTCTTGCAATTCCGATTGTGCTGGTATATTCGGAATTGCCGGTTCTATAGAAAATAGTATTTTGAGATCTGAAATTATCTCAGATTAATATAAATATTGATGATGCATTTTACGTACGTCACACGAAGAATTTTTCTTTCCTTAGGATTAGGATCCAGGTTGTTGCACGGTTTAAGAATTTTTAATGGTTTTATCAATTCTCTCGTTGCGATTATCCATGGATTTCGATACGCACGTCTTTGAATTGTCTCGGGTATAATCCAGTTTCGTGGCAACGTTATTTCCTTAACCTGATGATCTGATGGTGATTACAAGTATTCACTTGTGATGATACGACATTGCAATGTTAAATAAGTAAATGAAACTAAATGTATTGCTCATAATATATATAATATTCCATGTTTCCAAAGATATTAGCACTGGGAATTTTCTATGTTATAATAGTGCTTAACTTTAGAAAATCTAATACGCTCGTTATATATAACAACAGTCTAGAGAGTAAAAAAGCCAAATCTTTAAAGAACGAGCACACAATTAGATGACATTGAAATTATAAATTAAACGTAACGAATTTACTATAGATACAAACATTAAGAACGTGCTTAACACAATCTTAAATACACGATCTTAAAAAGTGCTTAAACACGAAAGCTCAAAATCTTAAAAAAGCAACAAACGTAATACAAATTTATATGTATGTAATACATGTAGTGATACAATTATTGCAAGTAACGAACCCCTTTCAAGTTCCTTCAAGTAATCCAGTTGATACACGGTCCTCATTGATTTCTTCTTCTCGCGGTCTATCACGTTTTCATCTGGTACGATTTCCGGTAGGGCATTTTTTAAATGGGGAAATTTGTCGCGTATCTATACTTTCGATAACGTACAATTAATAATGATACACAATCACGATTATAGAAAGATTAATATCTTTACTCTATTTAAATTGTCCAATGGATCTTCGCTTCGTTCATTCTCACGTAGGGATTGATTTTCCAATCGCGTGTTTAAATATTGTTTGTATGGTCTATTCAAGATGTTCAACGATACATATTTTAGTAATAATTTATATTTGGTAACCCTTTTAACTTTTTTTTCAGGATAATCTTTCTTGTAAATCGTTACGAAATCTCGTGAGTCCTCAATATCATCGATCATTTCCATCACGTTAATTCGAGCAATTTATTTTATATTTTGCAGATAATTTACTTTACAGAGAAATTTGTAGATGTTACCAGCAGAATTATTGGCTGTGTTCAGCAAAGATAATAGTTATGCAATTGCAATTCAACATGTTTGGTTATTACTTCAACTAGGACTCAACAAATTGGCTTGAAATATCACAAAATAATATTGCTTGATTTGTTTTGCAATGTGTAAAATTTGTAACGCTATTACATCATAACGATTTATATTTGTCATAATGCCATTTTCTCTATCTAAATATGAAAAGATTTATGAGAAAAAAAATACGATCAACATTTTTTTTCATTTTATATTCTCTCAGATAACGTGTGTATCTAAAAGTTTTAAAGACACATCTTTAGGTCTTATTAAAAAATGTATTTAAAAAATATATTTCCAAGACTTTTTAAAAAGATTAATTAAATTAAAAAGATGTCTAAAAGTTTTTTATAAGACATTTTTGTAGTATGTACAATTATTAGATTTAGATTTTCGACTTTCAATTTTCGATAACATAAATAAAAATATACGACATGACTAAGTACTCTATAGAAATGTTTGTTTAAAATATGGCATTCTGATATTTTTTACTATACAATGTTACAACGGTATACAAGACGAAGTTTTTTAGAAAACAAGAAGAACTCAAGACAAGATGAACTAGAATCAATACTTAATAAAAAACAGTTTATGAGTTTTAAAATATCTTTTGTCAATGACAAAAATTAATTTCTACCTATTATATCTTGTAAATTGTAATCTATTTACATTGTAATTATAGAGTCTTACAATAATAATAATAAATGAAAAGAAGATGATAAATTCTAGTTTTTAAATTTGAAATATTTGGTGAAATATATGGTCTGCTTTATCTTATTCCTAATTATATTTTAATGTTTTGTCGTTTTTCAAGAATTTACATTTCTAGAGTTTGTGCGAAATCTCGAACTTAAAATTCTAAGAATGATGGAGATTATATTTTTTAGAATTCTCCAAAAAATTTTGAAACTGTAGATAATAGATAATCTTTTTTTATCAATTATATTCTGATATTTTGTCAGTTTTCAAAATTTTTGATGTTCGTAAATCCCGAATTTTCTTGCTTGCTATTAAGTTTCTAAATTTAAGATACTATTAAACAGGTATGAAATACAATCGAAACTGACAATTTACAATTTGTATTTGAAAAATTAAGTAGTACACATTTACGCGATTTTTATGGATGCTTTGTACAAATAAATATTTTTATAAGATTTACAATATACATTCTCTTTTGAAATAAAATTCCAAATTGTTACAAATAAAAGTTAAAAGGGTCAATCAAAGGATCAATTAGAATTATTATTCTATCAACTCTATATATCAAACTCTATAACTTTATAAAATATAAATTGATCTTGAGTTAAACTTATTGTTGGCTTTTATTTACGAGGGTGTATATAAACTTAGCAGCGATATAAATTTATCAAAAATATTAATGATATTAATATGTTAAAGTCATTTTGCAATCTTCAGCAACAGCTTATAATGTATGCTTAGTTTATTGTACGAAAAAATAAGTGATACAAGTATACATAGATATACTAATTATCTTATAGGTACATAAGACTTAGGACTATCTCTGTAGTCTATAATGAAGTCTCTGTAGTCTCCGCGGTGTCTGATAACTCATTACGGATGACATATAATATCAGCTGATGCATGGTACCCTCGTGTACTATAAACGCCAATTAGGGACCCAACTTCAGATTTCTTGCTTATATTGCCTTTTCACTTCTTCTCTATGTTCATTTTTACAGGGAAGAGAGCTTTTTCGAAGGTCAGAATAAGTATCTACATCATTATCACAAATTTTGTAGGTTGATGTATCTCATTCGTCGTGACATCCTCTTTTTTCATATTGTTATTATTATTTTTAAATCACCGTCGAATATCTGTCGTGTTCAATCTATCTTGTTTAAAGAAACAGCAAGATAAGTAAAGAAATCTCGGTATCATTATAAAATTGAAAAAATTAATAAACTATTACTTCTGTTTTACGTTTTTTTTTTACTTAATTTTTATTTTAAAAAATACCAGATTTTTCCTTTCCTCCTCCTTCCAGATTTTTTATTTTATTTCTATTTACAACGACGTGTGCTAAAATATTATTAAAAAATTTAATACAAGGGAGAGAAAGTGGAAAATATCATTTAATAGTTTTATGAAATTTTTCGAAGAAAATGTATTGATTATATATTGTTTTTGATTCGTTTTTTGAATGTCAGAATTCTTATTTAATTAGATTAAGATCACAATTAGGATTCCGATATTGGTATATATTATTCAATTTGTTGATAAAATCAGATAAATTTTTATGTGTAGAAAAATATTCAGATAAATATTAATCAGTAACACTAAATAAATTGTTCGTACGCAACGCGAATATGAAATCGTAAGAATTTCGATATAGAAAGATTCAACTATTTTTGCAAAATGCAATATACTAGGATATACTATAACTTTGATTAGTAATGGGAATGAATAATATAATAGAAATTTACGGTAGCCTCAGTAATACAATCGCGACGTTACAGAAAAGAAAAACGCAAACGCGAAATATTATACGAGAGATAAATACAATTTATATAATTCGATAATCCGAAAATGCGATAAAGGAATATATCACATTCTTATAGTGACATTCCGATTGAATCGTCTCATTTTTTTCAGCTAAAGCTGCCCATTACCGACAATTTGTAACTTCCATATCGGCATTACCTTCGGCTGTTCTATATCGGTCATGACGGCAACCCTCTTTCCTCCAAAAGAGAAAAGTCTGTTCATCCATAAATATTATGTATCTATCTTCAACTCGCTTTTACGCGCTCGGAACTTTGTGTCTTCGTTACTAGTTGAGCTTTCATTAATAATATCGTGACACAAAGTAATGTGTGCAGCTTTAACTTTAATGCGATAGATCTGATGTCTCGAAAATTGGAACAAATATGTAATACATATGTAATATAGATATTTGTAATGCTAACATGTCAGCATTACAATTAAAAACTAATATATTTCTTTATTCACTATTTATTCGTAAAGAATTTTTATTATAATTTTATTAAACAAATACTTTTATTAAGACAAGGAAAACTTTTATTAAGACAATTATATTACAACTGGGCAAAAATATATATATATTTGATACTTTATAAATTTTTATCTAATTTATAAATTTAGTAATTCCATATTTGTATTTAAATATTTTTAAAACCGAAAAGAGAGACGCGCTAAATACAAATCTCTTTTATGTTGTGAATATAATGTTGAGAATATTTATTTCTAATATTAGAGAATATGGGCATATACACGTATTGTACATATATATATCTCAAGGCGTGTTCTCTTCGCTTTTCAACACTTGTAGTAAGTTGAATTGTCCTTAAGTAAACGTTGCAAGTTTCCAGTTGATACAAAGATGTCGATGTTTGTAGTACGTGATCAAAGTCAGATTCTGAATAATGGATATTGTTGAAAGCAACTATTTCATTATATTTCTGTGCCTGATTTAAGCGACAACTTTGCAACTATGTCGCGAAATTTCCAAATGCTATTCAGCAACTTAATGAAGGTGAGTATTTGATAGCAACTTTACAAATTGTATCGTAATGTAAAAGTTGTAATATTGCATATGTACTCGTAAAAGAGAAATGCATCATACTTTTTTAACCTTCTAAGAAAACGTAAATATTAATTTTGAAAATAAAGACATGACAAAATGAGAAATAAAGACTGTAATACACAATTCTTCTACACAATTCTTCTTGTGTGTAACTCTCAGCTTTAAATAGATATATTTAATCTCATTTGCGAATATTTACTGATTTTCACAATTATCTCGAAAATTCAAACAAACGAGAAGGATATCTTGTAAACAAATTTTTATTAAATTTTTTTGTACGTATTATAACTGTACATATTATATCACTTGATGACATAGGTATGATTTAATGTACTTTTCACCACATGTTTTATCTTATTTGTTATGACTACGTATTATTGACGTTTTAATTTTTAAATTTGTGATGTAGATTAGACACTTGAAAAAGACCCAAAGGGTTGAAACGTTGTGAACAAAGTCATTAAATAAAATAATCTCAACGTTAATTTATCAACTAAAAATAGTCTTATTAAATAGTTTGCCTTTAATGTTAAAAATATAAATAGAAAATAGAAGAAAATAA
>CABEGB010000618.1:426580-510174 GCA_901521435.1 Crematogaster levior
GAGAAGGATGAGGAAAAAAGAGGAGGAATAGGAAAAGGAGGAGAGAAGAAAGATTTTAAAATCTACTAGTTGCTTCACTTAACCAGTTGCGCTTGCAGAGTTCGTCGGAAGTGTGAGGAAATAGTGGTCGAAAATGATCTTATTCCTCTGCCCTCTTGAAGGGGATATTTCCGCAGCACACAATCAAACAGCGCGTATCAGAGCACGCGTGGTGAACTTCGCATCCGATCCAGAAGCCCAAACTCCACTCCTTGTGGGGGCGCATCGCCACGCCTCCCGCATCTATATAAGCGCCATGATCGCAGTAGAACCTTCACTCGCACCCCAGCACTCGGTGGTGAGCCGAGGTTGAAATTCTTTTCCGAGCGAAGGACGAGCTGGAGCACAAACTTTGCGTTTTATCTCTACCGAATTTTCGTGAACGCGAACTGTGAGCCGAGCGGGCGCCAAAGTGGTGAGACATGAAGTCTTGGTTCCTATGGTTGTCTCTTCTGTTGGTCGTCCTGGTCGAAAGGAGCTTCGCCAATCCTTACTTCGATGATGGTGGTAAGTTTTAGTCCTTTTTTGTGCGTTAATGGAGAGCTGGAAGCTGCTTTAAACTTAAAAACTCAGAAGATGTCTGGAGGAAGATTGCGAAAATTTAAGATATCTTTCTGATGTATTTACGATGACTTTGGACGTTTGCATTTGTCTGAGTCATTGTTGTTGATACATAGATTAGAATTACTTAATTTCTAACGTGCACGAGAGTGACTAAAAAATTATGTATTTATGGATTATGCAGACAACTGATTTTTTATGCATTTGATATGTAATATGATGTAAATACTAGAATAAGAAATATAAAAGGAGCGGTACATAACTGTATATATGCGATACATGATTGTAAATGACTACAAATCTTTTTTGTAAGCAACAATTAATGAGTCTTTACTTAGAAAACGAAATTGATATTTGTATCTCTAAAGAAAGTAAAAAGATTTTATTATTATTATTGTAAAATGTCGAATTACCAAAATGTCGAAAATTTTTTTAACTAAACTAATTTTTTGCTTATTGATTTTGACATAAGCTAAATGATAATAAAGTTTTTAATGAAACATAATTATAATTGAATTACTTTTTTAGGATTACTTTTTTTGTGACCTTTGTAATTTTTCAGCTCCAAGCTAAGCGTGAAATTATTTTTTGTATGAAAAATATTTTTGATATAAATTTTCTTTTATTTCTTTATATTGTTATATATATCTATATATATTTTTTATTATTCTTTACCATTATCTCCCGTGCACGACTCATAAAAACAATAACTACCGCATAACTGTCGAGAATAAATATTTTTTATGACATAAATGAAACAAAACGAAAATATTTTTGTAGAATAGCTTGAGACTTGAGAACATTGAAGCTAAACACATTTTATAGTATGCTTTACTTTTTAAAATAATTTAAATATATTTTTATATTTCATTTATATATTTTGTTACATGACTTATATAATATAAAATAAAAATTTATATCATGTGTATTAATTAAATAAATATTCACATAAATATAATAAAGTATATATAATGTATAATATACATAAGTTAATTATTATAGATATTTTAGTTAATATAAATTATTATGTCATACATTAATTATGTTTACAAAAGTTAGTATCTGTAAAATATTTGAAAATATATTTACATGTTAATTATTCTCAAATATAATAGTTGTAACATTAAAATTATAACATGAATATTGTGTCAGCGAATAAGGTTTTCTAGTTATGTACCTTATACAAAAAAATTTTATTGAAACAAATTTTTGTTTTGCCAGAACTGAGGTCGCTCTTTAGAAAACTCTTGTTGAATAGAGTTGATAGAGTTTACCTTATTTGGGTTTCTTCTTTTAAATTAAATTTTTTAATTATACCGAAGAGAGAGTTTTCTCGATAGTTTTTCGAAAATATACAACTTCTTAAAAGTTGTTTCAACATTGCAAACTTTTTGATTAGTATTCTAATTTATGTAACGTTATGAAATTAATCGAAGAGACTTTGCAAATATTAAAACTTGCAAACTGTAATAGTACATTTTACTCGCCAGCATTACAATATATCGAAACTCGTTGAAACTTTTAGTATATCGATGCACAATACTCGTTTTTTTACAATTATGTTGTTAAAAATCTTATTTATTATGGTTTCTTTATTATGGTATAAATTTATACGGTATAAATAGTTATAACGTTATATTAACATTTAAAAAATTAAATTAGATATTATATTAATATTAAATTAGATATGTAATCAAACACGGTTTACATAAATATTTTTTGATATGTTTGTAAAATTATTAAAAGTTATATAAAAAATTGAAAACAATAATGAAACAAATAGAAATATTTTTATAGAATAGCTTGAGATTTGAGAACTGGCTGAATCTTTATCATATGTGAAGTCAATTGGGGGACAGTGCAAGTGGAGTAGGTTTACGTATGGTCGGACGTGTGACCGATTGAATTACGGCGTGCGTTAAAGTTGCAAAATTTAACTAATTAAACGGTTTTCACTTAAAATCGCATTTGTAAAAACAACATGTACAATATATTTTAAAAATTATTTTTGCTTATGATTATCATTCGAAAATATTGTAAGTTATTGCATTGCTACATTGATATAGTGATTATGTGGAATTTGGAAACAAAACCAAGTGAATTTTCTTTTGGTTTGATATCAATTATTTCGTTTGATGGAAATTTATTGTAAAAGCAGAATATTAGAAAAAGAATCAAATTTGTATGTGTAAACAAGAGTATAGATATATAAATATGTGATACTTATTTTAAAGTTCTATAGTGCAGTGCTTTGAAAATTATTTAAGATTATAAATCTATTCAGTGTGGTATGGCTTGTATGGCTTTGATCAAGCATTTATTTTTTCTTAAGACTAAGACAAGAATTATTTTTATAATAACATCATTTTCATGAATTGCAATCAGTAGAATGAATCGTTTGAAATATGGAAAAAGTTTAATGGTTATGTAACAATTGCCAGTGTTAATGAAATCGTAATTAGTTCCTGATGGGATTGGTCTCAGAGATTTGAAAATTTTTAAGTCCGCGTTTGATTGATTATCGGGATCGATTATTCTTTGAAGATGTTGCAATCGTTCTCAATATCTCGTAACCGTTAAGTTATTATTTCCTTCCTTTATTTGTTACATCAGTTACATTCGTGTTTGTACTTTAATAAATTATTATGTAATAGTTTAATTAATAAATTGTTTTGTATTAACTTGTCAATTTTATACTGAAAAAATCAAACATTGTAGTATTTTCTTGAGTTTTATGCATTTTACATATCAAGATTAATAATACATAGACGTCGTTATAATGTATAATGATTGGAATATCGTGTTCTGCGAGGCAAATGCGAGGTATACGTTTCTTTTGGATAATATAGATATAATCTTACTTTAAAAACAATGGAATTTATTTTACTATTACAGCTATATTATCTTATCAATGCGTCTTCTAATACACACAACAATTCTCTGATAGTAACTGGTGATACAAGGAAGATATGTTTTTTAGAATGGAAAAAATGTAGGAAATGCGTCAAGATGTGCGTTGGTGTAATTTATAATTGACATATAATAAAATTTTATATAAAAATTAATTATTTGTATATATTATATGTATAATGTATATATAAAAATTAATTGTAAGATTAATATTGTATATTATGTTATTTCTTACAATCTAATTCCATACATTCCAAAATTTTCAAAATTTCTAAAGCCTTTAAATATTAATAGACATTAAGATTAGAGTTAATTAATTTAAAATGAATACTATTGGTTTTTATTTACGAAAAAGACATTTGAGTTAAAAAAACAATTTAATATTAATTTATTTTTAACTAATTCTATTATTACATAAATAATATTTATGTATTTATATAAAGATTTCTTTCTCTCTCTCTCTCTCTCTCTCCTTGTCGTTAAACTCTGTTAAAAAGAAAATTTTGTTGTTGTTGAATAGTTTCGCGATTTTCTGACAGGGTACATTAAAGAAATATTAAAACGTTAGTTTTCTGGAGCACTCATATATAGACGGTTGAAATAAATAATAATAGTACTGAGGAAAAAGGAAAGGAAATAGTGAGGTAAGGGGAGCGATTCTTAAATTAGTATCTTAATTCTGAGAATTACCGTAGTCGAAAAAAGGCGAAAATAAAAAAAAATGAAAATAATGGATCGTCGTTAATTCATTTTTTGTACATACAATTTAGTAGAAATAGAACATTCATCCAAATTAATTTATAATATATAATAACCAATTATTTGTTATTTTTTGCTCAATTTTTTTATCTTTTTCTGTTGTCACACATAATCATTCCATTGCGTTCTTAATTTTAGTCCACTTTAAAATATGTCGAAAAGATTAGTAATATTTTCGGCATTTCTAAAAATAATTATTTGCAGAGATAAAAATTGCAAGGGACAAATGCTGCAAAGATAAATTAATGCTCATACAAAACAAGACTGAGTATATGTAAAAAAGTATACTTAAAAAAAGTTATTAATGTAACTAAATACATTTAGTTGGCAATATTTCTTTAGTTCAAATAAATATGTTTTTAAGTTAAATATATTAATTTAACAAAACATATACTTATTTGAATTAACAAATATTTGCTTGAGCCCGTGACCGCTGCATATAATTGAATAAAAAGAACTATTTTTTTGACTCAATACTTTTTTTTAGTATATATATGTATATTTGGAAAAGAATAATTTTATATATTCTGTTTTTATTTAAATTTGTTTTTTTGTGTATGTAACTGTTTCTTTATTTTTCTTGTTTTTCATTATTTATTATATATAATAAATTTCTAATTTATTTTTAGTGAATAAAATGTGTAGAGATTAAATGATACAGATATTGCCAATTTAATTTGCAAATAATAGAGATAACACGTATTTTCTAAAAAAAAAAGAAACATTTTTATTCTATTTGCTTTAACATAACGTGCCCTTTTACCTTCACGCCGCGCCGTAGGAAGGATTTCCTTGTATAAGTGTTTCAGAAATATGTAATGAGATTTGCCGTAATAATCTTAATGGACTACTATAATTTTCCTCTATGCAAAGCCATAGCAAAAACAAAGATACGTTGAAAACGAAACGATAAAAATTTTAAATAATAACTTTTTAATACTTTATTTTTAATATACATTTTACAATTAGTTTAATATTTTTATGAAAATTTAATAAATTTTGTTGTGTGTGTATTATTCATAAAATTTATTTACAAGTTCAAGAGTTGTCATATTTTTGACAAGTATTCTGTTTCATAAAATTTATTTTTGTCAAAAGAGAGAAATGTTTACCCAAGTAGTCGCATACCGAGTCAAAGAAATGTACCAAAATTGAGTTCGCAATGTCTTCGTTGTCTTATAAAATATAGAACGATATACATATAGAATGCTTTAGTTTTACTTTTTCCTCATCTCCTCAATATAGAGATAATATATGTATGTCCTTTAAGTCGTCAGATTGTGAATCGCACAAGCGTCTTTGATCTAAGCTCATGTATGAGTATCCATTTATACATGCTATAACCTTAGCAACAAGCTGACGTTATTATCATTTTAACATCAAAATTGTCGAACCGTCATTTTGATGTCGAAATGACGATAAACAACATCAATTTGGGAAATCTTGTTATCTGTTTGCGAAGAATCCCAGACAGCAGGCATTTGATCCAAATGACTTCTCAAAGTCTTAAAAGAGATGTGGTCTTTAAGACTTTATCAAAAGACATCCTTAAAATGTCTTTAAGACATCTTAAAAAATAGTTTTAAGAATTTACCAAAAGACATCTAAAAATGTCTTTCTGATGAGTTTTATTAAATGTAAAAGAACAAAAATATGTTTTTGACGTCTTTGAAACGTCTAAAATCATAATGATAATGTCTATGGGATACTTGGTTAATTCATGAACGTATACTTATATATGTAATAATAGTATTATTGCACACAAATTGTGTAAAATTAATTAATTCTATTTCTTTTAATTTAATAACGAGGCAACTAATCCTATTAAAATATATTGTATAGATTATGTTAAAACAATTTATTTATTTTATGTTTGCAGAAGCTGCAGATGATCTTCAAGATGATGATTCCTCGGATTATACAGACAATGCTTTGGAGAATCTGATACGAGTGGCACAAAAGTGAGTAGATTATCTTACTTGTCATTCTGGTTTTATTTCCCTCTCTCGATATCTCTTCCAAGATCAAGGATGTCCTTTCCCTCTTTCCGTATTCTATTCTTTCTGATTGCGGAAATTGTATATATTTTATGGACGTCGAAAAAATTAGGAACATTGCTTTTTAATAACATTATTAAAATTCATTATTAACGTATGCATGTATGTGTGCCTGCGTGCGCGGGCGTGTGTGTCTAGCACCTTATTTTATATATGTATAATACATTATACATACATATATGTACACGCATATGCGTTTAAAATTAAAAAGATAATTTTGAAAGATAATTTAAAAGATAATTTTGAAAAAAAAAATTTTATTTTTGTAATTCTAAGAAAAAGTTATTCTTGTATTCATCACATATTGATACGTACATACGTGTGCAAGAATGCGCGAGACACATCGAATTGATATTGCGATCTTTTAGTCCTTCCCTCTCGCCTTGATGTTTCAATGTTGTGCAAAAGCATTCTCTTGATTTCCCTAATCTCGAGTAGACGTACCTCGTCGATAAACTTGTTTAGGCGGGCTTGCATAAGGCGCGGCGGCGATTGTTACCATCGACGGAAGGACTGCTGCTACAGCTCCAGCTGCCGCTGCAATCTCTGGGGTTCTAATTGCCAGTGCCAACGGATGGGTTTCTTTCAAAAATGGGGCTAAATGATATCCTCTCTTCCTTTGCAAATCTTCCTATATTCTTGTTTCCTTTGTATATTTTTTCTTTTTCTCTTTATTACCCCTCCCCGATTAACCCACTTCCCTGAAAGACTATCCTGACGGTATTTCCCTCGAGCACATTCGTTCCTTCCATATAATTTAATCCACTCGATATCTATCCCGTGGGAACGATTTTAATATCTTTTCAAATCTTGTAATTGCATTTTTGAAACATAGGCCTCGATACGCTTTGTCATCTTTTTTTCATGTGTTTCTTAGGTTCTTTTAGTATTATAGAAAGAGATTTACATGAGTGATTTTTTTTAAGCTTGATATTATGATTGAAAATAGTTTGCAAAATGTTACGTTCAAAAACTATTTACATTCTTCTATGATATCCATTAGTCTCTCAAGTTAATTTTTCATGATTACCTCTCTCGCGATATTCGATACTCGGGATCAACTGCGCTGACTAATTGATATGATTAATGATCCCCTGTCTCTTTCTAAATAGTAACTCTGGTTATAATGTAGGTAATGCGATGAATATAATTAATTTGCAACTTTAGTACAATCGATCCTTATCGAGTTCCTTATTTTTATCGAGATCAAAAATGTTTGTGTATACGTGAATATGCGCATACATGCATATCACAACACTTTTGTAAGAGTTATTAAATAGAATGTTGTTTTATCCAGTATATTTATATTTACTTATATTTATTTTATTTTTATTTTTATCCGAAATATATTTTTCTATATTTCTTCGATGTCTTTTTTCCTAAACCCTCCTTAAATTTTTCGTCGTTTCAACTTCATCAATGAAGGTTGTCGTCGAATTGGAGTGGCGAACACACTGGCAAATGCATTCTGCATGCAGAGGATCTTGACTCACACTAATTGATCATTTCTTCAGCTACAATTCATCGGATCTTCTGGAAAACGTATAAGGAGTAAAGATATATTGTAACTATTATTTCAAGTCCTATCACTATGTCTCACTGCTAGCAAAATAAATTTTAAAGAGTGCTCAATAAAATTGTCACGTATCTGCAAACTACAACTACGTTTGTCTTCTCTTAAACACGAATTTCTTTATCTAATATTCCAGAATAAATTTTGACTTCTGTTCAAAATATATGTAAATGCAGTATTTCGTGACGACAATCTTTCTTAAAAATTTTCCACTTCCTTTTTAAATCAAACTTAATATTTTTAATTTAAGCAATACAAAATATAAACATTATATATATAAGTTAATACATTATCAACAAACGTTTCAAATATTATTAGTTTTGATTCTCACATTGCATTACTTCTTTCAGTAATCTTTCCGGGCTTTCAAAAATTAAATTACAGATGATCTACAGTATTATTCTCGTTAATAATAAAAAATCTTGACAAACTCTATTACAAGAAATATCACTTTTTCGAATCAAACTGACAATAAGTCAGAATCAATTCTCGCATTTTCGAAACTTCACAATTCTCCTAGACAGGACAAAAAATTGGAAAACGAAAAGACTTTAAAAAAAAATTGTAGGAATTACTGCTTTCTGATTGGAGATATATCTCCGGTCACTTTCGCCAATCAGACCGTCGGTCTTTCTTAACTTAGTTATTTTGTCGAGGATGATTGTGAATAATCGATAGAATAATTGAAATTGGTGTAACGACAGATTTCTTTCACGTACGGACATGGTGATCAAGAGGAATGGAATTTTTTTTGTATAATCATAAGTAGAGATTGATAATTAATATATATAGATGTATCTAAAACTACATGTATGATTATAAAAGAAGTATTATAATACTATAATATACATATAATAATATATGTTTATGCATTGTGTATTTGAAGGTGGATGTACACGTACTGATATATTATGGAAATATAATATTATATATATATATATATATATATATATACACATATATATATATATATGTATACGCGGAAATGTGTTAATTCCCTTTTATTTTTACATCAATTCTATATCGTTGATAATTTAATTTGTAATTTATTTTTATTTTAACTGTCCTTATTTTGATTTTTTCATTATCTTATCCTCAAGCTGGTAAGTATACAAATTAACACTTTTTTCGAATTACATGTAAATTAAGTAAAAACCTTAAAGTTGTTAAAAATTGTTCATACTTTAATTAATAATAAAAAGTATAAATTTGTTTAAAAATACGACTTTTTGAAATAAATTAAAAATGTATAAAAATAAAAAGATGTAGTTTTTGTCTTTTGCATCTGCAAAGGTACAATTGAGAACCTTCAAAGTCACGATGACCTCTTCCTTGCCAGGCTGAGGAGGCAACGTCATGCTAGACCTAGGGTCAAGTAACTGGATCGTGACATATGATTTAACTCGCAATGCGATTTTCTTATGGCTAAGAATTATCTGACAAATTATAAGTATGTAATTATTCTTACTTATGATTTATGTAAGAAATAATATATTATCATATAAATAAAATTGTTTATATAATAATGTTTAGTCTATTATTAAAGAAAATATCTCAGTTTAATTCTATTTAATTCCATTTTTTTACAAAATCTTTAACAATAAGAACGGTCTTTCACAAACCTGAAGAATGTAGAAGTTTCTCTTCTTCGGAAAGTTTGATTTAATATCATATTCTTTCGTACGTTTTCAATGTTATTTAATTTTCAGATTAGAAATGGAATCTGCATGAAATTAATGAAATAAATTAATGAATGAGTTTTTTTTTGTTAACTGCATGCGCCTCTAAAGTTGAATTGGATTTATGCAAATTCTATCAATGATTTATAAATCTCGAAAACTTGAAATTTCTACAATGAAACAAATGACATTTATTAATTTTTTTATTAATAATTAATGTAATAGCTTTTTCAATCTTCAATATAAATTGTTAGGAAAATGTATAAATGTATATGTATATGTTTATGTATATGTATATGTATTTTGGTGTGAGGAAATTAGTAAAACATACCATTAAATTTGGTGTAATCCAATTAATTAGTAGTGTTAGTAACATATTAAATCTTTTATTATTTCTCTGCCTATATATTTCTCATTTTGTTTTATTTTTTCCATATTCAATATTGTTTTAAATAATCGATAAGGAGTACTAAACGACACTCTATAGATTTTTCTAATTGAAGTACATATTTCTAAGATCGATCTCGATCTCAATCCTACGCGGGAGGAAAAGGTTAAACAAGTTAACCCCATGGAACTTAGATGACCTACGTCCTCGGTCCGAGTCGACTCTATATCGTAAATAATCTCTTATTGTTAGTAATGCAATGGCTCTATTTCGAACATATACATTTTTAGAATATTTTACCATTTGTACCACGCTTTTTGAATCACCATTCCGGTTGTTTTGGAAAGATTTAAAACGTATGTATGTTTTTTTGAAAATATATTTGAGAGCAAGTAAACAAAATTGAATTAATAAGAAGAATAATTTTTCAGTCTAAAATGCTATTTTTTATAAGAAGTAAAAAATCTGTGTTTAGAAAAGAAATGTCTGCTGTTTTCAAGATTTGATTTAAACAATTGTATGAAAAAATTAAATACCATGCTTACAGAATAATAGAATATTTTCGAATAATAGAATATTTCTTTCATATTAATTTGTTTTAATTTTATCAAGATTATTGATTAAAATTCTTGCGCACTCACGCGTACACATACATAAGAGAATTAAAAAAATTGTGCGACTACGTAGATCTTAATATTGTCTATATATTCATGTTTTTTATTTAATTTTTGATAGAGAACCTTTGTATTTTAAGCTCATTAATTCTGTTGTATTAAATTAATAGAACAGATAGTTTAACTTTGTTTTAATTAGCACATAATGCTAACATAAAAATATTTTATGATGAGATTTTCCAACTAAATTATAAACAATTTCAGTAATGGGCAGTAATGAGAGGTGTATGATTCGTATGTATGTCAGTGATGTAATAACAAATGATGAATTCTTATAATTAATAGGCCAAGCTTTTCATCACGCACGTTTGCTGTGTTCTATTAAGTCCACCTAAATTAATTGTTTTTCTAGGACGACATGTGTCGCAATTTAGGGTAGACATTATGTGTGTGTTTGTGTGCGTTTAACACTAAGATATTATGTTTAACACTTTGAAATTCTGTGATGCATATATATAATATGTGTAATATCAAAGTGATATTTAATATTTTAATATTTTATTATTTTAATAATAAATAAATTATTTTAAATTTTGAATAATTTTATTTCACTTTGATTTTTCAATTTAATACATTATTAACACATTATTAGTTCAATTAATATTTCCAAATATAAATCATAATTATTATATTGCATTTGTTTACTCGAAAGAGTACTGAGAAAATCAATTCTACCAGATGTCTTAGGCCAGATGTTTTAACAAAGGTCGGAGATCTCTGATTACGAAATATTGGCGAGTGAAAGGAAAAGAGGACGCACGGTTGGACTACGAAAGAATGTAATCAGGAGGAGAGTTCGAAGACACGATCGGCAAAGGAACCATAATTTGAGGAACATGTTCTGCATGAGATAGTTCAACGAACTCTGTTGTAGATTTATATTTTTCGGTTAAAAGAAAACATCTTAGACCATAAGGAAAACACAAAGTCACGAATAAAGTGATCAGAGAGAAGGCCAACTTATATTACAATGTTCGATTATTTTGAATCTTCCGGTTAACATCGTATTATTCTCTTATGACCATATTATTAAAGTATAAAACAGTATGTTATAGTGTCACGTAGCTCATGATATCAATTAAATTAAATTATTATTTTATTATTAGATTAATTTAATTAGTAAATGTGTTTTTACGTTAAAAAAATATATTTATTAAATTTTATATAATATAATATAAATTTTTTAAATTTAAAATTGTGTTTATATTTTTACTTTTAATTATACACACACACAGTTTTTCCAAATGTGTGATTATCAATAAGTTTTATTCTGATCCGTTACAAGAATCTTTTTTATTGTTTTTTTATTACTGTTTATTGTATTTTCCAGTATGCTAGCATCAAATCGAACCTCTGTCGCGACATTTCATAACATCGGTCATCTATTTATTACTTCTAAATAACTACCCAGAGCAAGTGGGTTTGAGAGCAAGTGGATTGTTCTCTATTCGGTATAAGTTTTAATGGTAATGGGAATAACGTACGATCGTTAGGAACACTTATTGCTCATAAGATTGATGAACAAGAAGATAAAAAAAAAATTGAAGCTTATAGATTCAAAGATATAATATTTGGTGTTTGCGGTTCATACATATTTACTTAAACACGAGAAATTGAACGGTTCGGAATCTTAATCTTAGTTTGGTGAATTATGTACTTGCGAATTCGTGGTACTCTCGCTGCTCTTTACAGACAGAATTGGATAATCAATTGTTTCAAACGTAGCTATTTCATGTGCATTTACGTTATTTAAATTAATACAAGTACTTATAAATGAGCGATTTGTTGTGTAACAGAAGGATTATTTTCCAAATCATTATATATATATATATATATATATATATAGATATATAAATTAAATAACAAATGTTAATTTTGTAAATTTCTATTATTCCTTCCAAAATAAATAAAATTCGTGATTTGGAAAATAATCCTTCTGTTACACAACAAATCGCTCATTTATAAGTACTTGTATTAATTTAAATAACGTAAATGCACATGAAATAGCTACGTTTGAAACAATTGATTATCCAATTCTGTCTGTAAAGAGCAGCGAGAGTACCACGAATTCGCAAGTACATAATTCATCAAACTAAGATTAAGATTCCGAACTGTTCAATTTCTCGTGTTTAAGCAAATATGTATGAACCGTAAACACCAAATATATATATATATATATATAGAGCTTAAAGTTTAAATAATTTGCTCAATCATCCAAGAATAACGCTTAATTGCGTAAAGATATATAAAGATTATTTTTGTGTGTAAAGATTATTTTTGTATCATTTGAAACTATAAATATTACAAAATAACTTTTAAAACTGAAGAATATGTCTTAAGTTTTAAAAATTAAATATAGCGGAAATAGTCTCGCTTTAAGGAGAAAAAGAATATTCTGACTTATTATTTTGTCTTTTGTATCGAGAACTATATATTTTTCATGATATCATAATATATCATATTTTATGATGCCAGTCCTGTTTACTCAGCCCTGTTTACCTAGTCTGTTAATATCTTCGGAGCATATTACGTGGTCTCCGACGTCTCGGTACGACATTGCGTAAGTAGGATTACTATGCGAGCATGCGGCTCATAACCTTGAGAGCAGGCAACAAGCTAACACGTCGTGGTTCTCTGCCTACGTCTTGACATCATTTACTGTCATACAGGCGATACATATCGAGAAGATGAGAATTCATAATCAGTGACAGCAGAGAATTATGTGACGAAAAAAGTATGATCAGATCATAATATTTCTTACCATGAAGAAGAAGTTATTTTTGCTAAATATCAACATCAGACTCATGAACGTAATTCAATTTTTCCTTAAATATCAGCAAAATTACTACAACGTAGTGATTTCAATAATAAAAGATCGCTAAATTATAGCTAACAATATCGCCGAAATAGAAGAAACCACAAAAATAAATCTTATATTATTATTTGAAAATTAAATTCATCTAAATTATTATTTATTATAATCGATTATGAATGAAATGGATTCATAATAACGTAAAATATAATTTAAAGATACATAATACATTATTATATTATATAATGATGATTATATTTGCAATGGCATGTTCCATTTCGGAATTGTTAATCATTTAACCTGGATATTGGAAAATATAATATATCAAACGTTGTGTATCAGTGTATCGATAAAGCACGTTTGACACGATCGTAGGTAATGGGACGTGAATTACCACGTGAATTATTATGCTCGGGATATATCACACGAAAGGAAAGATGTGTTGCATATATATTTGAATATATATGTGTTTTGTGATAAAAATTGATAAAATTTTGAGAGATATCCCATCAATTTGATTCCACTCGAATAGTTTGTTTTACGATGTAATGTGCATAGTTCTTAATATTGGAACAATCAGTGTTATTATACATATATGTATACATAAGCATATGTATATAAGCTATTATGTGTATAAACTATTATGTAACAAAGCTAACAATGTGTGACATATCGATGATTCGATGTTTCATGTGTAACGAAGAGGATTAGTGCAACTAAAATCGTTTTAAGTTAAGTTTATATTTTCGTAATGTAGAACGGAGAATTATTTCATACAAGATAATATTTTTCACCATTAGCTCACGATAACGTTCGCTCAGTGGTGATCGGCAAATAAAAAGCGACACATCGAATTTTACAATCCTCGGTATTTATTCCTTCTTATCATGATGCGCGACATTGGGCTATTCGCTTCTGCGGTTTTGCGCCTTTTTCCCGTTGATACTCCATCCTCAGGATTTATTGCGCCACGGTATAAAGCGTCCCGCTTAATGTAACTATAAGGCCGCAAAGTTTGTTGCCCCGAGAGTACTACGGAAACTATAATTTCAGCGAGACACGACATTGCCTTCACATTCCATCACACTTTCGATGACGTGATAAATAAAATGCTGCAATTATTCATTAAGATACACATTATAGAAGCAAACTTGTGTTTCGAGATAGTCTCTAAGAACCATAAAATGATTATAGATTTATTTAGTGGCCATGATACAGTATGCTTATTGAATTTTTTGATAGTTACACACGACTACACTAATTGTTCCAGTATGCTCTGCCACGTACGCTTAATTCGAATTACTTGATGAGAATTCTATTGATTGTATGTAAATTAAAACTTGGACGTATATTAGAACTGGGAATCTACGATACCGAACAATATAATTGTAATAACTTTCCTTATTAATAAACGCCTCGAAATATGATAATAACGATGATTACATTTTTGCCTTGTGTTGCAACATCTAGTGAAGATTATGTAGTCTACTTTTGCCTAATTACACTTTGATAATAACAATCACTGAAAAGATATAGAATAAGTGAGACATTAAACAATTCCTTATTTTATTTATTACATTATTAAATTAAATAATAATTATCTGTAAAATAAATTTTATGTATTCTGTGTTAAAAGACTTGTTTCTAAGAGACATTAAACTGTGTCTTCTCATTTGTAAAGTTTGTAATTAATCATCAAATATATTTATCAATATAATTTTGTTTTTTTCTCTTTCATTTCTAAATATACTAAAATACGATATTCTAAAATACAAATATATTAATTTGTTACATTGATTATTAAGAGTTAAAGAATTTATACTCAAATTACTATTTTTCGTTATTCAAGTATTAGCAAATTGTACTAGAGTTACGAAAAGTGATATTGACTTTAACTTAGCATTTGATGTAGCATTTGAGATTCTCAAGGTCTATCCACGTGATAGACTTAGAGGCGGAGTAGTAAAGCCGAAGCTTAAAGAACTTGTAGTTCGAAATATGAGTAGGACGAAGAAACCTAAGAGCGGAATAACTCGGTAAAAACGGAAATCTTCAGAATTAAGTAGGTTTATGTCAGTCATATCAGTAGTATATTGCACCGTACGTGACGCTTGCATCGTCTTGCATGCATGTTATTGTCCTGAGGATAACCGTGCGATAATAAGATTAAATTTGCCACACATGGAACATCATCGCAATATAACGATGAAAGATTTTGTCACGACAAACGCGCGCGCGCGCGCGCGCGCGCGCGCGTGTGTGTGTGTGTGTCTGCACACTACACATCTTATCTTAGAGAGAAAATCCTTATAAAATACATTATAAATAACTTTTTACAGTCATGTAATTAATTTTTAACAATTTTTAAAAATCTAGTATGCATGACATGTGCAGCAATCGATGCAGCGAAACATTTCTTGTTTTTTAACATAAATTAAGGAAAGCTTTTAATACATTCCATAATAAAATTTAAATAAAAATGGAAACGTGAAATTTAGAAAATGTACAAATTATATCACATCAAAGGAATTGGTTTATGATGTTTCTTTCTATATGCGATACTGCATCAGGTATTTTTCAATTTTCACTAGTGCGCAGGAAGTTGTCGGTGTCAGCTTATTATATATCATAAAGCATAATTGCCCACTTAACTATTTTAATGATGCTGGTTTTCAGCGCTTCAATCGAAGGACAAAATGTAATAGTTCCGCTTTGTGGGCAAAACTAGGATTTGCTTTTAGTTTTATCAAATTACACAAGTGTTCGATAAACAAAGATAATTTTATAAATAAATCACATAAAACACAAATTTAATTAAAATATTCATTATTTGTTTAAAAGTGAACAATACTTTAGAATTCATCGATATTATTATAATATAACATGAAACAAAATATTAATAGATATATATCTATTTATAAAAAAAGCAACGAGACGTTTCTCGAAAGAATTAACATGATAATTTGAGGCTTACACAAATATGTATAATAATCGTTTGGTTATTGAAGTGAGATGAACAAATAAAAAAATGATACAGTTGAGCAGATTAATTTTTCTATTCTTTTCAATCAGTTTCACACCCGCTTGTTTAAAAAAGTTTATTTTACAGTTCGCCCTTGGTTTAGCAAAGGAGCGATGCGCATTTCGATTACGAGCGAACGCAAGGTAGTGTGCTCTACGAAGTTACGAGAGTGCAGTGAAGAGTACAGTGAGGAACGGAGGGAGCGAGCTGATGGTATAACGAGAACAGGAGAGAAAGAGGGAGTACGTTGGAAAAAGATAGAGGAAGATAGAGAGTCCGTTCCAGGCAACTCAGCCGCGTCGGTCGGCACGGAGCTCAGTATGCCGTGCAACGCGCAGGCTCGCGCACACGTATCCTTTTCTCTTTCTTTCCGCTCGGTTTCCGCGCGCAGCGCGTCCTCTCTCTCTCTCTCTCTCTCTTTCCTTCCGTCTCGCGCGCGCAACGCCGTTCGACACGCACGCTCCGTATTCCTCGCGTACGTACATACATATAATACGTAGTGACGGACGAACGTGCGTGCGCGCGCGTGCATTGGCAGTACAAATATTTCGCGGCAAGCTTTTTTCTCGTATGCGTTTCGCGGCTCACCTTTTCCTGCGCGCTCTCGCACGAGCGGTATCTGCGAGTGCGTGATACGTGTATGTGTGTACACGTGATTTCTTTTTTTTTATGCATGACTACTCGCACACAGCGGCGGACAGGCAGAGACAGGTACGTGGAGGACACATCGCGCCGCACCGAGTCGACTAACGGAGCGCTCGCGAGTGCCGCTTCACACGCGAAACACGCGCACAGGAAACGCGCAGGAGAGTCCTCGAACGAGATACTCGTCTTCTCTTCACGTCACGGGTTCGTTGGTGGAAAAAAGAGTGCATCGATGCATTGTTGTGACGTCTGCACGGCACGACTCCACTCGCGTGACCCATATGCACGGTGACATGGTGACACGGGCGAAAGTGATCGAGTCGATACGAATGGGTGCGCGCACAAGTGTCGCGGTTTGTCGCGGGAAAGAGCGGGAAAATTGAGCGCTATCGGCACCGGCGCTGTTCGTTCTCTCGACGACGAGTGTATACGAGTGTGAGTCAAATGAACAAACGAACGTGAGTACGATATCGAAACGTTGCGAAACTCCTTAGACCTGAGATGTGGCACAAAATGAAGCGAGCGATCGATAACTATAGCGGCACTATAGTCGACTCGGTGAATAGCAAGCGGCCCGTGCTGCCAGCCAATCCAACCTAACGGACAACGCGTGACCTCCAGGAGCGGCGTGGCGAATAGGGTGGATAGATAAGTACGTTCACCGACGATCCTACCTCGTGCAACGACGATGTAGAGAGAAAGTCGCGCGACATTTTTGTTGCACACTGCAGGAAAGGAGTATTGCAGCAGATAGCAAAAAAAGAAAGAGAGAGAGAGAGAAGGAATATGCGTCGAAAGCAATTTTCCAAGCTGATGGGATAATGGAATGCCGTTAATGATGCGACAGTGATCGACGGAATCGATCGTCGCCTAACGATCGATTTAACGCGCATTGCGCGTTCCGGTATCTTCATTCCCCTTCTCCGGAACGTTTGAAGCGGAACGCGAACGGAGAGAATAAAAATCGAGAAAGAGAGACAAATGGAAGAAGGTAGAAGGGTAAGAGAAAGGATGAGCGAGAGGTAGAGAGAAAGGAGGAAGGAGAGAAGAATAGAGAAAGAAGGAAGATATCTTATTTTTAGCAGTGCCGCTTTGCACATCGCAAAAACCGGTTTCACACAGAGTCCACGGAGTCCACGGAATACGAGGGAAACCGTGGATTGCTTTCGCGAAGGGTTTTTGAAGGAAGAAGAAATACATATGCAGATAAAACAAAACACATGTACGTTCGTCCCTGCCGGAGAAAAATAGTGAGAAAAGAAAGGAACGTATGTTTATCAGGTGCTTTCAGGTGAAAATTCCTTCGGATATCCTAAAATACTAGATATTCACTCGAAAATAAATCAAGGAGTAAAGCTAGCCCTGAAATAGCTAAAACAAAAATTAGAATGTAAGAGCAATTAGTTGAAAAAAATTCATTGTGATATCTGACCCAAGGTTTTGCCAAGTACGTGTGTGTATATGTTGGTGTGAAAATAAAGAGGAAAACACACGAGGAAACAATGACACGGAAGGTGGAATTCGCTTAATTCAATACGTGCACAATTCTCTTGCACCCCGCCGCACCTTGCTCGCCCTCGAGCTCCCACCCCCCTCCACCAGTTATAACTATCATGCCGTTCCTTCTCGTTCTCGAGTAACCAGCTTATCGATTGCGTGCGTGTGACAACACGGTCGACACGAGATTCGATTATCGACCGTGTCGACGACGACGACAACGACGACGCACCTCATGATTTCGGGATTAGAGAAGCTACCTGACACTAGTTTCGGGTCGAAGTCGAAGATACGTGCGACAGACGGGTCCATGAAAAGTTCCAAGAATACTTGTCGATTGAGAGGGATCGAAAGTTGTATCGTTGTACGAATCAGTTCGAGCGATCTTCAAAGGAAAAACCGATAATAAGTAAAGACAAAATTGATTATTAATACAGCAAATTTGGATTACTAACATCCAGAACATGCGTGTGTGTGTATATATATATACATATCTCGTAGTTTAGTCTGTAATTTTTAATGAAAATCGAGAAAAAAAACGGAACTTAGCGAAAGATAGAAAAAAAGATTTTTTTATTCTTCAACGAAGAACAACAATGAACACTACTACAACGATGTGGGAAAATTGGTACCTGCCAGTGGTATCGAATCATACCGATGCTCGGGGTGCTTAATTTCCGATTACGTTAGAGAATATAATACATCGATGAAATATAGATAGAGAATATAATACATATTGATGAAATTAAATCCACCTGTAACAAACTGATTGAAGCTTCAAGCTGAAAATTGATTTTTTAATTACTCATTGGTTTACGCAATCTTTATAAATCGCATATATGATATCTCACTGACGAAAATACCAAAGCCACCGATGTAATCGATCGTGATTGATTCACATCCGCGATAATGCATTGAGAACTCTCGTCACAGATTCGATTCATCATCATCATCATCGACATTCGACGCTAAAGCTAAGAGAACGTTTGCGAAGAATACGAACGGCATGAAGAATGGCAACCGATTCTTCGAGCATTCGTCAGGGCGTAAGGGCGGTCGCCACGACGACTACCGATCCGCAGCGGAGCGAGAAGCGTGCCGTCGCAGCGCGGAGTGCTGCCGGCGCTCTGGCCCTGAGTGTCGTGGCTTTGGTCGTGCAATCGGCAGCCACTGCGACTCCCACCTGGGGATACTTCACCAATCCTGACGGTGAGTCATTGCTTGCGCGCGTGATCGGTTTTATTAATTAAGGCCCACTTCTCTGTCTCTCTCACTCATGTGATTCATTTCGTAGCTATGTGGATTACGAAGTCTTTACACGATCTTGGCATAATCGGTCGATCCCTGACGTTGTTTTTGTCACGATTAGCTTGCTAATATTTCACAATTATCTATTTATCAAATTATCAAATGAGGGAAAATATCATAGCGTCAAGTCAGTTAAAAATGCATTAGCATTAATCAATTTCATTAATTAAGATCAACTCTGTGTGAGACTTATCTCCCTGATCGGTCGTATTTTTTCACGATTCATTTCTAACAGTGCCTTTGTCTCACAATTTATATTACTAATTTGTATCCTTTGAGAGAGAGAATTGAAAATTTCCATTTCTATTATATCTTTTTAAGTTTATATCGGAAAAAAGAAGAAATATTGTGTAGGTAAATTCTAATAAATTTTTATAATAATTTTCGATATAATAACTATTTCTTTCTAAACTAGTTGTGTAATGTTAATAAACGAAGAAAGAGAGGGAATTAAATCAGTTTTGATTGATGCTAGCATAATAACATTGACGTTCTAATTAAAGTAGCCTAGCGTAGCCTTTTTATCTCTTTTTTGAATTATAGTGGAGTGTTATATGAAATTTGTAGAAAACGTATCTCTGATACTTTATCTTATGTATCGAGTAATAGAGGAAATGTCACACAAAATTGGATCCCGTCTTGTACATGTACGTTTCAGCATCTCGTAGAATGATCGATAGTTGAGAGTCTCATCTCGTCGATGCACTGATTAGCAATACCGATCTTTAAACACGTAACGGGATCGTCAAAGGATGTTGGACTACGTTATATATTAAATTTATTTTTGTATGTGATAAATGAACAAACGGATATTGAACGTGTGATAATTGTCTAACTGATAAATGTAGAACGTGATGAAATAAAATTGTGCTTCAAATTACGCAAATCAATTAAAGATCTTATCTTTAATTAAACGATTTTCCTAAAAATTATAATTGATTACTTAGCCGTAATAAATCAAACAAAAGTTGTATTTAAATTTTCGAGTTTCTCACATTTTGAAAGTAACGTTTATTTCTTTTCAAAATTGTAGAATCTGTTGCAGTGCACGAGTATTTACATAAGTGCATTTTGTTTTTACCTTGTTGTATAAATACGACAATTAATCAAAGTATTGTATTATAATATATTTGTGTATAAAAAATATTTTAATTTTGGTAAAATATATTGAGATATATTTTCGGATGATTATCAATTACGTCTTATGTGTGTGTGTGTAATGTGTGTTTCGTTAAAGAACACTTACTATGTAAATAAGCGTGATATGTGATGACATCATGCTTGCGGCATTACGCGAATTATGTTGGTTAACAAGATAAATCAAGCTTTTTTCAATTTATAAATATAATTCATAATATACCTATTTTTCTTTTTTTAAACATCTTAAGAAATGTTCACGACGTTTCAAGATATATCGAGAATGCACAATTATTGTGAGTTTCGTTGTTTTTCGCGACGAACGGCACAGCATCGAGAGGATTTCAATGGCTTCGCGTCGCAAGTAGAGCGTGTTAAATTCGTACGTTCAAAGAGCCAGAAAACATCTCTTTCGTTCATTCATATCAGTCTAATATAATCGAAACGTGTTTGCCGCGCGGTTTTACGGAGTAGTAAAGGTTTGACCCAATTTAACACATGCGACTCTCCACATGTCGAGTCAATTAATTCCAGCAGCTCATTTTTACAGCTGCGTTACGCACACTGCTTTTCCTGCTACCTCTCGCCGACCTGTTTCTCTCTTGCCTAATAGTTACGGCAGCAGTGCTGCGGAGGTAGTCTCGGCCTTCGGCTTTAACATAGCGTTCTTCTCGAGAATCACGCGTAATTTTCACTACAAAGTCTCTTTGCGCAATCGCGTCAATAATATTTCCTCCATTCTAGTTAAAGAGAACAATTTGTCACTCATGCGGATGTCGCTTCTACTTATTATCACGTATTCGCTATTCCGGAAGGTATTCACGTGATCATCTTGATTATTCTTATTATTGTATTAAAACTTTAAGTAGACGAAAAGTTAATTTCGAACTCTTTATCTTGAGGATTAACATAAAAATGTCGTCACATCTTGTTGTCTAATTTGTCTTTTTCCATCAACACATATATACTTATTTATGAATTCTTTTGTATGAACTGCCGGTGACAGTATATTGTAAGTCAGCTCTTGCAAATCACTTACAATGACGATTCCTTTAAGCGAAGAAACTTGAAGATAAATGGTTTATACGATCAAACAAGCGTACACGTTTCTCGTCTTCGCTCTACACAAGAGGCGTGTCGTCGCAACATTCATTATCCATTATATATCGCGGTATATTATGAAAGCGCGATATTTCAAAGAAAGACGACGGGACGTTGCTCAATACTGCAACCAATAACGCACAGTTTCCTTGTAAATACAACAGTACACATAATTTCTTGGTGATATTCCGTGTAACGACACTAAAGTAAGATTGCGCACGTACCAGCTTGTAATAAATCCTGACATAATTCTTTATTCATGTGCGATCAGGATAAGAGAATCCGCTGAAATTCGAGCAGCACTCGAAACTAATAAGTAACGTACGAATGTTTCCCATATGCATGATTCCCATCGTTTTCTGTCGCCATTGTCCGGTTTCTCTCGTTCCGCGTGTAAGCATGCATATCGAGGAGCATCGTGGAAAGAAAAATAATACGACCGCTTCCTCAGTGGTTTCCTCCCGACCTAGCGCGGGAGAAAAATCTCCAGCGCACCGAGAAACAACGCGCTCCCACACTCCACGTCGGCGACTTGATAAACTCGTAGCTGCTACGCAACACGCATACACTTGCGTGTAAACGTGTTTGTGTATAGCAGGTGTTTGCTACCATATGACGTCGCTGCTAAATATCGGATGCGGATGTACGTTTGTCTACATATGGTGTCCCTGAAATAGATCGTCAAATTTTAGAAACACAATCTACTTTAAGAGCGAAAAAAATATTGCTGTAGAAAAAAACCATTTTTGGCCATGTTTTTAAGACATAAGAGATCTCACCCGCTTCTTCTTTATCATTACTACTATTACTACTACTAATTGTAAGACAAAAAATATTTACCTTAAGATTAATTATTTGTAATTTTATAATTATATAATTATTTATAATTTTATTAATATTATTTATAATTATTTAAGCATAAGTTTCTTGCAAAACTCTGTAGCAGATCAAAAATATTTATAATTTAGAGAGAATAAAATATATATATATATATATATATATATATATATATATATCTACAATCGTATAATACTCTTTGCTTATAAAAAAATAGTGTATGGTAGAGTACGTTCCTAAAATTTGTGGTAATTTAGTTCGGGGACAAAATTATTTAAACTACTTGAAGATTTTGATACATTTTTTTCACCCTGTATATAAGACGGTTATTTGACGTACAGGTACGTCAGGTATGTAGCTACCTGCGATGAGGACCCTGCGTTTCACAGGTGTGCGGATTCACAGGTGACAAGGAATACTGTTATACTATACACGCGCACGCACATGCATACTTATACATTCGTTGTTAAGCGTAATGAGAACGACTATGCACGTTGCAAAGCTGTTAATTACGGACGGAGAAACGGGATTGACGGGAAAGTTCCACGATGGAATCGATAAACCATGAACAACACGAGTCGCATTTTTTCGTCTTTTTTTCTCTCATATGCGCATATAATATTGTTGTTCCTTGAATCGGAAGATCGATTATTACATAGCAATTGTCTTTTTACTACGATTTTTATTTGCAGTTTATTGCTATGATTTATAATCATATTTTGTCTACTTATTATGAACAATATTGTCTATGAACAATATTTTGTATAAACAGATGCAATAAGTCTATCTTCAATAATAGAATTTTTTGTAAAATATCTTTCAAGACAGACATTTAATGGAAAGCTATAATTTATAATATAAAGCTATAATAATTTCTTATTTTTCTAAATTAATTGTACTTATCTAAATTATACAGTTTATATAGTTGTAGGAATCTGCGCAATATTTAGTAGACAAACAAAGGTTTATAATAATAAGTAGATTTCTATAGTAATAATAAAACGATTTTTAACTAAATAGAATAAAGAGAAAAAAAATTAAAATAGTAAATCTGTTTTATCTCAAAGTGTAATTTTATAATAAAGGAATTAAAGTAACAATAAAAAATATATAAATTAATTCATAATCTTCAATTAGTAATTCAATATTATTGAAAGATATGTAATGCTTCGTCTAGTATTAATATTGGAACACTAATATCCAATTTTTTGTTACCAAGCAACATTTGTATAAACTGATAAGAGACGATTTAAAACAAAGTAAAGCGAAATGATATTTTGATTGCAACAGATGGATGTGACTTTCTTACTCGTCAACGCGCTATTATATTTGGAACCAGTTCGAATCCGTTAAGCACTCGTGGCCGGGTTCGATTGATGACATGTCATGGCCGATTTCTTGGAGCGGTACCATGTGACGTGACCGTTGATAAATATGTATATAATGCACAATTGTAACGAGCATATTTGTGTTGTGATGGAAGATGCGTGCGTATGCGTGTGTGTAAAGAAAAAAGTAGATCATAATAAAAAGGGGGGAGGGAGAAAGAGAGGAAAAAAATGGAGGAGGAAGTAGGAGAGGGGAGAGAGAGAGGGGGAAGAGGGAGAGAAGAGAAAGGCATAAGGTACCGCTATACTAGGGCTCAGAAGTCTTCGAGTCAAGAGTGCAACGGCCTTTACCTGGCTCTCACTCACTCTGCTCCCTCTGTGACTCTACTCTCCATACGATCCTTCTCTAAAAATTATAGTCTGCGTGCGCGGGAGTTTCATTTACCAGTACGAAAACTCTCGTTTATAACAGAATACGAAACATTATCGTATTCTTTGTTTATGATAATCCTTTTATATGTTAAATTGAATAAAAATTCTTCAATTCGATTAACATTTATAAATTTCATTATTGCACAAGTTCACGAGTAATTTAAGACAAAGTTTTTCCGACCATGTATGCTTTGCGATGTAATGTAACAATGGATTATGACGTTAAAATATTTTTGAAAAAAAGCAAAATCTAGTAATAAATTAATATACTTTAATATACAATAATAATTTTATTATATATATTATACATTATTTAATATACAATAATAGTCTTTGATAATAAATCTAACAATATTGTTATAAACTAATTAAAATTATGATAAAATAAAATAATAAAATATAAAAATATATTGTAAAAGAAAATGTAATTTTTACTCTTTTATCACGATTACACTTACAATGTGTTTCACATTTGTAGAAAGAAGAGCATTAAGAGAATTAAGAGAATTGTAATAATATTAATTTTGTTATATAGTAATGGACAATTTGTATTATTCATTACTTTAACATATATAGCGAATGCTATTTTTATCTACATTGAGAAAAAAGTGTTGAATCAAAAAAATATTCTTGATTCAACTATTTGTGGCGGTCACGAACTTGTCAAGCAAATATTTAATTCAAAAAAATATATGTAGCGGTAAATTAATATATATTTAACTTAAAAACATATTTGTTTAAAATTTTGCCAACTAAACATATTTAATCATATCAGTAACTTTTTTTTCGGTGTAGATATTATATTAACAAAATAGAAAAATTTTAAGTTTCTTTTCATAGTAATATAGATACCTTGCGTTTCTAGAAATAACTTCTTTTACGCTTGTGTTCATTATGTTCTAATTGCTATATTGATTGCGATATTTCCGTGTTGCGCGCGTGAAATATATCGCAGTATCCGATAACGTAATTCAAGAGGAAGCATGGGCGTCGTCAATCGTATCGTTTGCGCTCGATACATTGCTACAGCTACAATCGCAACGCGATTCATTTTATCGTCTACAAAGCAAATTGCGTTGTAACTACCGGGCTGAATTGTGACACAATGGCCGAAATTCATTGACGTAAATTGCTGTACGATTCGCAATTATGGCGCACGCATGTTGTGAATTTAGCAGACTATTGCATATTTTAAGCTCAACATACACACAAGCCGATTAATACATATGATACATGTATATAACGCATAAAAGAGTGCGTATGGAGGATAACAACAAAGAATCCTTTTATTTTGTTAATCTTTGATTATTTAAGAAAAATGTAAAACACACATTTATGTAAAATTTATATGTAAATTTTTATGTAAATAATATTTTTTTACTTCAAAATTACAAGTAATAATGTCTAATCAATTTTACGATATATATTTCACTTTACTTTAACAATTTTAATTTAACTTTAACTTATGAGAGAAAATGGAAACTCACATAAATTGTTTAAATAACGAAAACAACTTCTTTGATAATATTTATTAATTTACTGTTAATTAAGTGTCTCTTCAGTTTAGCCATTAATTTGGTACACGAAAATTGAAGAATATTGGAGCAACAAGGTAGACTACACAAATACATTGGCTTAATATTTTCAATAATGCTGCATTTACGTCAGTGTCGACGTATTTCACTTATTCAAATATATATATCTATGTTTTGAGATTTATAAAATTCCAAGAATTTCTCTCACGGCAAATTCCCACGTAGGCGTTTGCTATATTACACGGTTCTAGATGATCGTGAAGCAAAAGTTTCGGAAATAATGCGAGAAGTTTCGACAATGTTTTGCCGTGTGGGTGATGTAATTGAGAAGAGTAGGTGAATCATATTATGATATTTAATCTTGATATTTAATATTATAATAAATGTAATATACAGCTTTCATCCTTGTATAATAAATTTAAATATTCTAGGCACATACTTTTCGAAATAGATTCTAATCAAAATTATTAAATTGTTTAGTTTTTTAGATTTCTATTATATTTTCTAAGAATAATTTCGATCGGAATCTATTCTGAAAAGTTTCATATGCACTCTGTTCTACTTATTATAATCAATCAATAATTTTTACAATTTTTACAATTTAAAGTTGAGACTGATGAATAAGAGATTTTTAATAGCTTACAAAGCCATTAGATAAAGTTTTTTTGGAAATATCCAAAACACAAGTTTTTGCTATTATTGTGTCACAATAATTTCTTCTGCAAAAGTTTTACAAAATTCAGTAAAATTTGATTTTCTGAAGTTCCTTTTTCAAAATAATTAATCTTGAATCTTTAAAGTTTATGAAAAATAAATGAAGCTAATTTGACATTAAATGATGAAATTATATTTGTAAAAGAAAAGCTATTAATTATTGTTTACTTTGTTTGATGTTGATTTTTATTTTTGTTTTTAATAAAGAAAAATCCGCTCTTTTTTGTTGCGTTTAACTTATATTTGAACAAAATAAAGGTATTTTACTTTCACAAACACAACGATTCATAAAGTGTCCAAAAAGAATTTATAAAAAAATTACACTTTACTTAATTATAAAATAGTTATACAAGTCACAAGAAAAAAAAACTACTATCATCTTTTATTTTTTTCGATACTATAATATATTCTTTATATATATAAGATATATGTGTGTGTGTGTGTGTGTATTGTTGTGTGTGTGTGTATTATTATTATTGTGTGTGTGTGTGTGTGTGTGTGTGTGTGTGTGTACACATATATATATAAAGTATTTCTATAGTATATATGTATATGTTTATATCTAAATGATGCGGTAACTTATGTGCGGAGTTCTAAAATGATAAGTCACGTTTACCTACGGAGAAGTCCTCTGGGAATTCAATATCCGGCGGAAACGGTGGGAGTACTATGGATTATATAGCGAATACATCTTTTCGTTAACCTGTATTCGTACAATCAACGCTCGATGTGTGTTTATAGATGTGAAAGAGGTTATATTATGCTTGCCTTTCATATAAAAAAGTAACTTTTTCTATAAAATAAAAGTGATTTTTTATATAAAATAAAGATACATAGAAAAATCATATTTTTATAATTGTTATGAATATATAAAAGTATTTCCGTTTCTAAAACGTAAAAACATAAAATATAAAAAATAGGAAAAGCGCGTTTGTGTACCTAATGTCAAATTGAAATTATTTATTATAACATACAATTTTTTCATGAGAGAAATGTTATTTCGTTCTCGCTTTTGGAAATAATTTAAAAATATTTTAATAAATGTTATCGTATATCAAATTGAGTCATACCGTGATAGATTTTATTTAATAACTATAAAGATTATATACATGTCATTTTTTGTAATCGGATGAAACGAGCCATCATTGAATGATGAATCAAATATGATTCATCAAAATTACAAATGAATCATAATATGTATAATATTTCTTAATAATATCAGATATCGGTTCCGACAATTGCAAACCACAAAAATCAGACTCCGTTTGTGTTCTAACTATACCTGCGTTGACTCGTGACTTTTATGAAAAATATTAAAATATTCAAATTTTTCAATACGTACAATAATGGAAAGTGAAACAAGAATAATTGCTTTAATATTATTTTTCAAAAGAAAATACAAATTTAGGTGTTTATTGTTCAAAAATCATGGGAAGATTAAGAAATGTTACAAGTCGTTGAAGTCTTATTTTGAAACAAGCATATAGAAGAAGTAAAATTTTCTTTTTGACTACGTAAAATAAACAAATTAGGTGTTTCCTGGAAATTAGAAAAGTAATTGAAAATGCGCTACTATTTATAACTGAGGTACTGAACGTTCAGAAATCATTCAGATTTTTTTCGAGACAACCGACGTATATGGCGCGATGCGTATTTCGTAACGGCATGTTGCATGGGTAAGCTACACCCAGGTCATGGTTCGCGTGTTCGTGCCAATCGTGACGCCAAGATCTGCAGGATGTCATGTCGATAATAGTCCGTATTTAACATAGATCGTTGCTATTACGACGGTTAATCGTTAGAACGACAAGACAATGTCCTCTAGTGACTTTGCATTTTCTACTCTTCCTAGATTGTTAGCGGCCAAGATCATAGTAATTTTAATGCTTTATTGTAGATAAAAATAATTATTTTATGCGTTTTGTTCATACCATTACTATTACGTTTAGGTACACAATAGAAACACCATACTACACACACACACACACACACACACATTTTATTGCGAAATGTAGTCTTTCGTGACACATCAGATTGTGATCCAATTTTATCGGATATTTCAGTGAAAAATCATTGTATGGACCGTGTGTACCGGATACAAACTACACAGTATTCGATACATGCTCGTCAAGTTTATAAAATGTAATCACATTTTTTGTAATTTATGATGCAAGCAAAAGTCTGAGCTGATATTAAATCTGAGCTGCTTATTGTAACGATATAGAACTGTGTGTGTGTTGGAAAACAAACTGATATTATACAATAATCTCTATACGCATTTACTATAATAATTGATAGAAATAAACTAGAATAAAATTCACAAGATAAATAGATTTTGATTAACTATAAATTTAAACAATTAAAAATAATTGTTATATAATTACAATTATTATTATATTTAACATCGATTAAATATTTAAATATTTAATGTTTTTTCGATAGTTTAGCGATATTTATTTTGATTATAAATTATTTGCTTAGCACATTACTCTTATTCACTTCCTTCTATGTACTCTCATTTTCTATTATTTATATTTTCAATAATTTTACACTATTTACGATTTATTCGATATCAGATATCTTCTTGAATCTAATCTAATAAATTTCTGAAACAATTGATTTATAACTAAATAAAAATTGTAGGACGCCTTAAAAATCCTCTTTCTTTATTCAGCACATATGTATGAAGAGATAAATCTAACAATAAGTTGTCTCTTGCTATATATGATCTGACAATGAGAAAGATACACGTAGAAATAAAACTATATGTGAGTCGAATATGGGTATGTCGAAAAAGGGCTAAAATGATCCATAAAAGGATCAGGTCTTTTGACGGATAACGTAAGCTTCCGACGGAACAAAAGAGTGAGATAGCTAACTGCAAAGCCAGACTGAATTGGACATTTCCCTGGTAGCAATATTTTATTCGATGAATATCTCTTGACAGTGTGTGTAAGCTGATATTTCTCGTAAGTTATGAACGGGAAGAACGTTACATGAATTGCCACTACCCGCCCGATGATGTCCATTTATATTGGAAGTGGATAGCCACTTACCATCGCACAAGATTAAAGACACGACAACGTAATTGACTCTGTTTATATTGCTGTGTACGTCATACGACATAAAAAAGATATAGCGGCAAATCACAAGAGACGCAATAAATAACTTTTAAACTTAACAAAGAATAACATATTATACATATATTCCAGCGAACAACAAGATATCTCACATCTCTTTCAGTTTTTCAGTTATTAATCTTATTATATAATGGTTTACTTTTAATTTTATTTGATTATATCTCATCACAGTATTAAAAACAAATCAAACAAATTATACAAATTATCGGGAATAATATAAAAAATTTTTTTCTTTTTTTTACAATCTCAAAAATTATTTGTTTGTACACTAGCAAATTTTTGTACAATAGCAAATTTCGATGTATACCTTCGATCGATGAGGCCAAGATTTCTCATAAGTATAGTATAATAATTTGCCTAATGCTTTACATTGTCTAAATAGACATCGTGCCGTCGAAACAAATTAATTAACGTGAACATTTCACGATTTTATTATAGCTTTACGCAGTGAATATTGCTTCTAAAAATGATAAGTGGCATCAATGGAGTATTTCCACGATTGTGAATGTGATCGCGCAGTGTGTGCTACTTTCACCGTGCACGGAAAATAGCGTTGGCTATATTTACGCACGTCGCGGTCTTTTCATTCAAGCACGCGTAACGTTTCTTTATTCACGATACAGTATTTATAAAGTATTATTGCGATAATCCTTTGTTTGACACTATCGATTCGACCGAAAAAAACAGCAGTTCTAATTAGGAATCGTCATATTATTAACACTTTTAATACAGCTAAAAACTCCAATTAAAATATATTAACAACACAATTATCGTTATTGTTACTGATATTGTTCTTTTATTCTGAATCAGTAAAACTAGAACTTTTCCAGGTAATAATACGTCTTCATTATACCTACGAAATAATTAATATATGTAGTTTCTAATGATCCAACGTAAGAGGTATGTAAGCAACAAAATTATGACGAAAAAATTACCATATACGTATATATATGATACACACACATATGTATCATAAGACTAGTTTATCATTTAACTTTGAAAGTGATATAGAAATAATTATAAAATCCAAAATCTTTCCCCGAGAAATACATTTATTTATAGCTCGAATATTAAAATATTTTTAATTTTATATTATATGAAGCTTTATTTAAAAATGTGATTTATTTGAATTCACGACATATGTTAGCTTCGTGTTCCATGTATCATGGTTAACATGATATATCGTTTTTTATAATCATCTTTTTGCTCCGTGTTTGAGAAGAAAAAATATAAAATTTTTTTGGTTCGTTTAATAACGATGTATCAAATCAGCTGAATATCACATCGCTATTAAAATGCGAAACCAGTTTTCCTTAGATTTTAGGTGAAGAACATTAACTTTAGCACTATTGCATTTACACTTACGAACAATATTCTTTTTGTAATCCATCTGCATCCACTTTATTGTCATCTTTTGTTTGTGGATCGTGTACATTTTAAGTGCTCTTCAACTTACAATTAGTAACTGTTGTTAAATGTATTCTTCACACAATTTTTATTAATGTTGGGTAGCTTGGTATTTGTTCTAACAAAGCTTTATTTATTATTTTATTATTTGCAATCATAAAATTAATGATTTCAAATTTAATATAGAAAAGGCATATTTATTTTAGATACAAGCAATATTATTTAATAATAATCTTTCTCAATAAAATATTACTATACGATAACTATTAAATGTAATTATTTTACATCCAGTTCATGTCTGTCAAATATTTTTGTCTTGTAATTATTTTAGTTGATTCTCAGAAATTAATTGTTTTGTAATAAATCAGAACCAACACAAGCAATAAATAACATAGTGCATATTATGTTTATAATGTATTAATTTTTAAATTTTAATATTTTTATTTTTATTATTATTATTTATTATATCTTATTCTAGAATGTAACTATTATAAAATATGTGTATATATATATATATATATATAATTCTTAAATATACAAGTTTAGAAAAGAAATCGTGAAGGTGAAACAAATCGAAGGTAAAACGAATCAATTATTATTAAAATGATTTAGTTTTTTGTATTTATTTATAAACTAGTGCATTGAGCGTTTCTAGTAGAATTTTCTTGCATTTTTATTCCGCATAGTGCGACATATCTTAAGTTTATCACAGAGAATAAACTGATTCGACAGGTATATATGACACGAACGATAATGACACGAACGATCTGTTTCGAGGATATCAACCACTAGATTCCATGCTACTGCCCGCATATTACGTTGCCTATGAATTTGCTTAGCACCGTATACTAGCATCGTATAATACTATACATTTAGGTTTGCATATCGCAGATATACGAGTACGTATGTTGGTCGCGCGGTCGACGCACGTATCGTATTCATCCCGGGTCATCATCGTATAATCATAACTACTTATTTCCACACGGATATTATTTTCATAATGCAATGCCGAATGCAATGAATGTGTTAATTTCAGACCGGGATTCTTGGGTTAATATTATTCGCAACGAGGTGACGCCCCTCTTTCGCCTTGGAAATGTTTCGACATGTAAAAACACTGTTACAATTAAAAGAAATTCGGTTAACATTTTCTATTGTAGTTTGCCTCTTATTGTCAAGCAACAAATTTTTCAGCCATTTACTTAAAATTAATTATAAGATATTATATATATAATATATTATATTTTGTAACAAGTAATTTCTTCTCACCGTTTATATTATTGATTGTTATATTATAAATTTTGTTGAGCCGATTAAAACGAGATTTGATGATTCAGATCCAATAAATATAATAAAAAAAATAATTTAAATTAAAAAATTGTCGAAATTTTAATTATAAATTTGCTCTGTGATTTACATTTTATAAATCAATAAAAATAAGAGTATTATTGAAGGATTCTTAAAATAACTAATTTTTTAAAAGAAATTATAATTATTTAATACCTGTGTATGGTTTCGGAGAGTGAGTGTATTATTTAATAAAGTTTGAGTTGTAATTAATTAATAATTTTGCAAAAAAATTAGTTTGAATTTAAAGTTATTTGTGAAATGCGCTACGAACACATAATCATAATCGATGAAGGATTGCATGCAACTGTTATATACCATAACATATCGCGAGAAGGCCCGCATGGCAGAGTTTGAATCATAATAGCATACAGCGACCAGATTGTTATTCACCGAAACGACAAATGTATGATAAATATGTCGCGCATAGTACTAAAATTTCTGATCATATCATTTGTTGTTGTAGCCATAGCACATTCTTAAGTTGTAATCAGCTAATTTCAAGAGCTAAAATCAAATATTAAATTAAAAAATCAACAGACTTACAATTATACTATATTAAAAATAAAACAACTTTTTGAAATATATTTTTTAATATCTCACATAATAAAAATTATGAACTAAACTAGAATTTCTCTAGTACTGAAATTTATTGGCATCCGTCGAAGTTATTACGCACATACAAATTACGTAGAACATGTTTACAGTTGGCGTGACTAACGTCAGCAGCACCATTAGCGAATTCAATGTAAAAGTACAAACTTGACCTTTTAATGTATGAAAGAAGTCGCGTGGGTGTCCGCACTGCTATACATTACCTATTTTCATCTCATTTGTGGTATGAGTCGGTTTGTCTTATTTCCATGCACACGACAACGGCAAATGGAAAAAAAAATTTAATTAATGATGCGCGACGCTTAGTAAATACAAAATTAATGAAATAAAAATGCTAATTGCAAATGCTACGAGTAATTGGAATCTTCCATGATGTAACAGAGAGAGAGAGAGAGAGAGAGAGAGAGAGTGTGTGTGTGTGTGTGTGTGTGTGCGCGCGCGCGCGCGCGAAAATATTGTCTTTTTTTTAAAGAAATTTATTACTTTAGTGCAGCAAACATATCACGAAAAAAGGTAATATCCAAGTATAACGAATGCAGATGAATGATGTACGTTTTTATAGACATGAAAAACTACAGCACAGAATCACAAACGATGTGATTCAATACCGACACAAATGTATGATGTATTTCTGATCTTGCGTAAGTAAAACAAATTAGAAATCTCTACTATTTTTTGTAGTTTTAAATTCGTTCTAAAACTATCTTGCAAGATTTTGTGTTTGATCTTATTCGTGGATCGTTAACTCCTATCGTCATGCAGTGTTTGAACATTGAGATAAACGGGTCGAAAATATATTCTTTCTCATGCAAGAAAATTCTTTATAAATATTTTTTGCGTACTTTTTCAATACAACAATATCTGTATGGATCTTATGCAAACTTGTTTAGTTGTTTAGCATATGCTGTTAAAATTACGAGATGGAATAACTATGTGCCAAGCAAGATTAGAGGAATAATCTATTATTCTAATATAATATTTGTATTTCCATACAAATTTAGTTTCTTTTTTTTTTTTAAAGTGTTATAAATAAAAATCAAATTTCTGATGTTATATAAAAGGTAATTTTTGAATTAAAAAAAATAGATTAATGAATCATATTTAATGAGTAATATTTTTTTGTGTTGTATATGTACGTTTTTTGCCAAATTATTTTATACATGAGTCGCGATTCTATTACAGAAAGAGTTAATATACCATATGGCAATTCGTTAATTGTGCGAACGCGATAAATGATGACAATAATACATTTTCTTTTACGAAGCTAATGAAACACAACATGTTTGCCGAATTTTACTCGGCGAAATATGACTGCGGAGGTGATGTTGTTGCATCTGCTGTGTCGCGAATTTACAGAGATACGTGCTTATTGTGTGCATAAATTACACCGTGTTGCGAGAATGGTCTAAGACCGAATGGTTTAGAATCGAGTAGACTCGTATGTCCCTATCTATATAAATATATTCTTTATCGAAATTAACAATAATTAAATAAAAAAGATAATGTAAAAACATTAAAATACATATAATTTTTTAGCACAGCTGCATATATAATCTAAAAGATAAATGTTATATAATATATCGCTAATCATTTAAAAGCGATGAAAATTTCAGAGGCCTACTGTGTAAAATTTCTGTGTGCTTCTAGCAGTGCAAGAAATTAAAGGTTGTCACAACAGTGGCGATTCGCATTAATATTCTTTCCGCTTGAAAACATGCATCGAGCCTTTCAAGATGCATTAATCGACTTTTGAATGCGTCGCTAGATATGCGCCGCTAAATAATTATTAAGGCCGTCGCTTCCACGAGTGTCTATGCCATCCTAACCACTTCGGCCACCGGAAAATTACTGCCGAAAATACGTCTTTCGTGAGATGAGACGCAATATCGAGACATACTTCCGAAATATCTCACGTCTCGAGACGTGAATTTGTCTTGAGTTAAAATAAAAAATAAGATTTTAGACTCACCGATGCAGCAGCGGAGTTGTGTAGATAATGCAAAAACATTAGAATACATATAACTTTTTTTAGCACAGCTGCATGTACATATAATCTAAAAGACAAATGCTAATCTATAAAATATCACAGAATATCACAAATGAGAGAGAGAGAGAGAGAGAGAGAGAGAGAAGCTTAAAATAATTGATATTTTAAAAAATTATTTGCTATTGAAACGTTTTTTCATCTTTTAAACAGCATTTATATATAATAAAATAATATATATATATATATATATATATATATATATATATTGTATATATATACAAGGTGAGAAAAAAGTATGGAAACCCTTAAATATCTCGGAAAGGAGAAGTTTTTCCAAAAAATGTTTCAAATAAAAGTTTCATGGTTCGAAGGGTGCCATCAGATGATGACAATAATTTGACCTTGGAGAGTCATTTGAAGGTCACGTGAAGGTTACCGTCAATTTCTTAAATGGAACCCCCTATTTTTTATCGCATTTTCTTATAGCTTATCTCGAGAGCTTTCCAAAACACTATAATAAAGTATTTTTTCATTAAGTATTTTCCGAGTTATAAGGCTTGAAATAATTTCTTAATTTTACATAAACTATAAAATATCTCGTAAAATATTCACCTTTCGATGAACTTACCTCAATACTTTTATGCACAGAATAATGAGAGGAATCAATTGGTGTAAAGAAAACACATAGTTGTTTTTAAGAAAAAATATGTAATTGTTAGTTACAAATTGTATATTTTTTGCAATTACAATTATTAACCGAGAGCTACATACGTTTTTGTGTTTTACTTTTTGCACTTTTAATAATAAATATGCTCGTTAACATTTTAGAACATTTAGTAGACAATGACAACCTCGTCATTGTCTAATTCATTACGAAATGTGCATAAGTAAATGTGAATATATACTAATTATAGAAAAAAAAAATTACAGAAAAATATTCGCGAAATGTATTATCCGATAATGTAGTCACGTTTTGTTGACCACACGTGCGATAAATTCCGATCAAATAAATCTTGCAAGATAAATGACGAACGCCGAATTTGTGTATGTATAATACACAATTTTCAAATATCAAAATACTCAATTAAGGGTTAATGACCACCATATTTACTGAACGTGTCGCGACTGAATTACTCGACTCTTCGGAGTCATGTCTGTTCCGTAAAAGCATACCACACGACATACCACTAATAACAAGTGACAAGCGTGTAAATGGCGTTGCTATTGTTGAGCAACTCTGATTCAAGTGTTATAACATAAATCAAATTAACGACTAATTAAGACGCGACAGTCTGAAAAATGTAATCGGAATTCAGTGTCGTGTGTGTAAAAAATGTCAAAAATATACTATTCATTAGATGATAATCGGGCTTTTTTGTCGTTGACTGGCATTACTTGCCCTAAGTTAATTTACATATTACTCCAGACTTTCGATCCGAAAATGACATATATTAAAATCGAGGTCCACCTTGATATATTTAAAACACGCTGTAAAATATATCGAACCCGCGAGCGTCATTAGAGAATTAATTGTTGTTCGTAAGTTGCAGTAAGGTGTCTAATAAATTTATAATTTACGTTATAATAAATTTATACATTATAATAAATTTATAATTTCTTTCATTACTTTAAAATAAAATGTCTTAAATGTTTAAAAAAAGGTAGCTATTTGGATAGTATCGGATTGATATAACGTTAAAAGATTTGCTATACGAAAGGATATCATGTTTGGCATTGCTACGCGCGTTGCTGCCTGTCGACGCTGACTCGAGTCTCGATCTCGCCTCGTGCGGGTGGCAGGGCTGACAGGTGGCAGCGCGCGTGGTGGCGCGTGTATACAATAAAGTACATACGTTGTGTGCGTAGGGCAAAGGGCAAACATCGACCACCGGTGCCCTATTACTAAAGTTCAGCAAAATTCAAAGTGCGATTTGACTCATTTTGCAAAAGCTACAACATTTATCATGGTTTATGAATTTAATCGACGATGGAATTTTCTAATCGACATTTTTTTATCATTAAAAATTGAAATAAGGAGCAAATTAATTGATTGGACAAATTATTTGAAAATTGTAACTTTTAATAAGTTATAACAAATTTATATAAATATATAAATAAATTTATATAAATATTATTAATATTATACATCGTAACATTGTTTTTTCTTCTATTTCTATAGAAAATGATTATATATTAATTCGACAAACTAGTTTCTCTATAATTTACAATTCAGATAGCGGTCGCATTAAATTGATCACATGCTAAATTATGCATTCATTCAGAATTAAGCTCGATAAAGGCCATACCATTTTATGAATTGTTAATAAAATCGTGTTCGAATAAAATCAAGTAAATAAAATTGCATAGCTTTTTTACCGATTCGTAAAAAAAAGGAAATAACATTTTCATCATATTTGATTTTTACCATTCATGAATTGTTACAGCTGGTACTGCCGCGGAGAAGGGTTACTTCGGGCCATGGAGACAATGTAAACTTCTTCTTTATGGACGTGAATGGTGTGGCCAAAGCGTCTCCAGGTTCCAGCCAGTGTGTGAGTTTTATTTTACATGTGACTATAAAGAGTGCTGAGCACTTTTAATGCCGGCTTCATTGAAACGATATATTTTTTTTCCAATATTTCTATAGTCTAATTTTGACTCTGTAATAGAATGATCTAATGAATAGAACAGGTTTATATCTAATATTATTATCTCGAACAATATTGATTGTTAAATTGTTAAATTGTTTTCTATAGAAAATTAATAAAAAAAAATTGCGAATAATATTTAACGATAGTTAGATAAATTGCGAGTGTATTTTTTTACATTTTTCAACATTTCTTATGAAAATTTAAATTATTTAAATAAATTCGTGAAATATAATATTACACTTTCTAATTCCGTAATTCAAATTAAAACTTAAATGAAATGTTGGCGAATCAAAAACTCTCATAATTTTAATATTAAACAGTCTAAAATTGTGCAAGGACTATTTATATTTTATCTTTGTGATGAATGGTTACGATGATAGCTTTTTAATTCTTTTAAAATTAAAAGTTTATCTATTACGAGTATGTATTATTTGTGTGATTTGTTTAACATTAATGAAATCCTGCGATTAATTATTATACTTTTTCGTTTCTATTTTTCTCATGTTTTCGTAATATTATTACGAAAAACGTGGCATAAAAAAGGGACAAATTACGGAATTACACAGTGTTAAAAATTCCCACGGCAAGAAAGCTCAATGTGAATGCGGGATTACATTGGGATGCAGTAGAATTACGACAGGATTCTTCCTTCATTTCCAGTAGCTGTGTGGGTAGCGGGATTAGCTGCCGCTGTCGCCTCTGCCCTTTTGGCGATTCTGGTCGCTTTGGCTGTGCTTCAATTAGCGATGGCCTCCTCTGCGAAACGTGTTGTAATTTCATACAGTACTGCCTTAATAGGCAAAGTTGCTCTTGCTACATTGGCAAGTGAGTACAAATCACATACAGTTCTAATATACTATTTGAAAAGAGAAGAGAGAGAAAGCGAGAGAGAATTATTTTTGCTTTTAATATGAAGTATCTATTATTATCTAAACTATCACTATTACTATTATTATAACACACACACACACACACACACACATAATATCACATCATCATCACAGGCGCGGCACGCACGCACGCACGCACGCACGCACGCACGCACGCACACGCACACGCACACACATATACACATTTTGTTCATTTATAGGATAGTTTATTTATTGCATAATTGTGTTAGTGTGTTTATGTAAACCAAAATCTTGACAAATGAAAGTACACAAAGAGTTCGAATCGTGTTCAAGACGTTAGAAGTTCTTTCTATTAACGCACGTAATTTTGTAATACTACGGACGTATATTAGAATTATCGTTTACTCACGCTCGTCTACTGACCCATTTACAAGCTTTTATACGAAGCATCGAATGTCTATGGGAGATTGTATTACAGCAATATATTATATCACGATACTACCGTGTAGTTTTTTTCATTGCTTTGACTTTGCAATGATTTTATATGTAAGAGTTATAAAAGAATATTGGATATATATATATATATATATATATATATATATATTATATATTATATATTATATATTATACGCTAATAGTTGAGTCTTTCATTCATATAGTTTTATACCCGCTAATATCAAATAAAAAAATATCTAATAATAATAAATAATAATTACATCATAATATTATATTGAAATAAAATTGTATGGAATTCAATATATATAACTTTAGGCATATCAATAAAATTGAAGACTGAACATTTTATAAATCGATTTGTTGATATTTCTCTTTTAGCGGCATTGTCGATTGTAGCTGCCAGCCTCTTCGCTCTGCAAACGGATGATCGAGCCAATAGCTTTATCATTACAAGAGGAGAGGCTTTTTACATGCAGGTAAATTTTAATAATATGACAAAATCTTTTTATTTATATTTCTTTAATTTCATGTAATCTTTAGGTCGATAAAAAACTTTTTCCTTTAAATCTTTCTTTTTAAATAAATAAATAAAATTCTATTTGTGTCTATCTTCGAATTTTTAATTTCTCATACTTAATATGTGGTTAAAACGTTTGTTTCGACGTTATTCAGTTTCCCAATTTATTGCACGCAGAAGCAATTATTACATATTTTGCATTAGTTTGATTCACATCGACACTTCGCACACATTTGATTTTTACTCTGATATTGTGATGTCAAATTACAATTTATAAAAATTAATATATATCTCTTATCATATATATAAAATTGTAATAAAAATTGTAAAAAGTTTTTCTTTTTACATATTATATTCATATCACAAATAAATTGATTTTTTTTTTACTGATAACAAATTGTTCAGAAAAGATAATTGTTTGATACATTTTATTTTTTTTTCTTTTTTCTACATTTTATTATATACATAATTAGTAATAAATATTATTTTTAAATTGAATAAAAAGCAATATGGAAAATAAACAGCATTATAATTTTTATTGCTTAACATACTAAATTAAAAAATAATAATTAACACCTTAACTTGCAAAGATATAAATAGACATATATCTTAAAGATCGGGTATTATAAGATCTTATATATTAAAAGATATATTATATAACTATTTATTAATTTATTAAACAATTTATTAAACTATTTATCAATTTATTAAACAATTTGGAATAAGAAGTCAATGAGAAGTGTATTTTTATCCTGTCTATAGTTAAAGAGAGAGATACGTGTTCAATAGACTCATTTATCACAATTTCTTGTCAAAACGATTTGTCTCGGGAATAGATGCCATAAGTTCTCAAGCGAAAATAAGATCTTGACCGAGGTTCGAAAGAGTAGATAATATTTTACTTAATAAAAGCAAGTAAGCATGAAAAGAATATTTTAATAAAAATCAGGAACAGATATTTTAAGAGGAAAGAATTTTAAGGGGGTAGTCTGGTAAAATTGAGTCTTTTTTTAAGAATTTTTTGTTTATTTTAAAATCCATTTGTAAATTCTAATATTTTTATACATAATAGTAGAGGTCTTAAACTAACAGAAAAAATTTTTTTTTTGTTTTTTGACGATTCATTTCCTTGGTAGAGCCGCCTGAACAGAACCCTGCTTACATCTGGTTGACATGATATCTGGACTTTAGAGGATCTGAAAGCAAATATTCGAGTTGATTCTTATAATATAGAATTGCTGCTATCGCCGGTACTAAGATTTTTTTATATCCACGATGAAAAAAGGCGGATTTTTGAAGTTTTTGACCTTATTATATTTTTGCAACTTTAATTGTTCAAAAATATGGTTAAATATTAAAGAATAATTATATAGCTAGTACCTGCGATAGGCATTTGTGTAAAATAAGACATAAAAATTTGAGCCCGATCGGTGCAATAGTTTTTTCTAAATCATGTCAACGAGGTCAAAAAACATTGTTTCGAGAAAAACACGTTTAAAGTTTTTTTATGAAATAGATCGTTTTTTTCTAAAAAATAGCATATTACTTTCAATCAGCGATGCCTGCTCTATATATAATTCCTTCAGCTTCTTCAAAGACTTCATTTTCTTGCGATTTAGCATTTCTAAGGACTATTCTGTTCTCTTTAGAAGTTCCAGTGCTCCGACGATTAGCCAGGTATACACTGACTGCGTTAAGACGCTTCTATTGTATTGCATTTTTTAGTTCTGTTCTCGACCTTTCCAGAGCAAATAATGGTTTCTACCGTATTTCTACATATATTTACTACAAGAAAATGATGTTTTTAGAAAATCGAATTTTTCAAAAAATTTTACCAGACTACCGCCTTAAAGCCATAAAAAAGAATCATTTTATAATAATAATATAATATAATAATAATTATTTTGAAACATCATTAAAAAACTTTTGACACACACACACACGCGCGCGTATATCTCTGTGTATTTTGTGTGTGTGTGTGTGTGTAAAAAAAAAGGAAATTTTTTCTCTTTCATTACATTTTTTACATCAATAAGAAAAAATAAACAACACATTTTTTGTTAACTTAACGTTACCAAATAATATTACTAAAATTTTGCAGACTTTTAATTAAATAGAAATATCTCTTTTACATGCATACTCAGAGTTTATAAATTTTGGTTAATAAAATACATTTTCTCGTATCAAACTTAATCTGGCTCTACTAAACTGATTTTAATATGGATGTATAGATTAATAAAAAAATAAATTGTGTTTGTCGTTGGCAATGAATAGTATTTAAATTGCAAATTGACCACAAAACGCTATGTGGCGGCGTGATGGTGACTGTATGTTAAAGAACATCACGTTTTATGAAACTAAAACGACCAACGATAACGTCACCAACGCACTTTGAAACTTTGTTCTTATCTCAAGACGGCAACTCGGATTTCCCCCAATGCGGAGAATTTATAGCTTTTGCACCCGAGTATTTTACATAAAATTTTAGATTTTATTAAAGAAATACTCAACTCATTATTACAATTCTTTGCGGAACGATTATCCTACATGTGAGTAGCAAAGGGATGTAAGTCTAAAAACTCTGAAGTCTCAATCTCTTGTATAATAACGCACTTTCGAACTAAATAGATACTTATTTCTTTTCTTTCTTTTTCAATAAGTTTAATTTGTTTAAAAGGTGTGTAAAATAGTCACAGTCTTGTTAATTATTATTTAATTATTATTATTTATTATTAATTTTTATTTAAACTTAATAAGCTTGCAATAGAAAATACATTTGTAATCATTGAAGATATAGAAAAATAAGAAATATGCGAAAATTATGAAAAGGATCTGTGCAGATATATTATATCGTACGTAATCCTCAAAGTGATTTCAAAATGAGATTTTGAAATCACCTTGAGGATTACGTACGGTATAATATATCTGAACAATTCTCCAGATATTATCACTCTCCCATTTTATCATAGAACATATCTTAGAAATATTATAATTTTTCAGCAAGATAATTTTGCCAAGTTCGCAAATTTCCCTTTTTTGTAGGAAATTCAATTCGATTACAGTATGCTACAAATACGCTAAGGTCATTATAAGCTTAGGTGCATTTGCTGTTTTGGGGATACAAAATTTATACAAAAAGAATAAAAGAGATAAAGAAATATTATGTAAAGGAATTAAATAAGCCTATGCTGGTATGTGCCAGAAAATTGTTCAATCGACCGAGAAACGTATATCTGACGGAGAATTAACTTAAGCTTAGAAGCCACCTGATCGGTGAACTGGACTCAGGTGTTTCTTTAAGCCCCTGTCTCCCCACCGATTGCGACTTAGTATGTGTCGGAGCAGCCATGACTCGTAGATACTTTTAAAACAATAAGCCGACATTGGCGGGCCCGCAGTGAGTGTTTCGGTCTCGATCGTTAATGAACTCGCCGTGTTGTCCTCGTTCTCAGTTTTACGCGAAGTGAATTTCTTGTTCTTCAGTTCTTCATGTTCACCTTTCGTCTTTTAACGTAGTACACAAGTTCGAGCGTAGCAGTACTTTTTGTTATTCAAAGTTACAGTAACTCATGAAACTGATCAAATCGTGAACAAAAATATCTGTAGCAAGATATATATATATATATATATATATATATATATAAAATAGATATTTGTTTGTTTCTATGATAATATATGTTAATATCGAAAAACTTTTTTTTTGTCGATTGCCTATTTTAAATCAGCTAGTTGTAGGTAATTGTTGTGTAAATATAATAATACATTTGGAACATTCCAGATTAGTTTTACTGTATTAGTCATATGTTGCTTACGATTAATTTAAAAAATGTTAAAAAATCGAAGTATTATTTCTCTAATTGATTGGTCACTATACAGTACATTTGGCTCGCAATAAATTTCTCTTCAACATAGAGCCCGTTTTATCGTTGTGTTATGTATGGTATGCTGATATTTTATTGTCGAAAATACACAATGATGGACAGAAAGAAACGGAGTCTCTTAAAAGTAGCCAAAGATGAAATTGAATTGGATAAAATGAATAAACAAAAACAAAGCAAGGTAATGTTGTTATTCAAGAAAATTTAATCGAGTTAATGTTGTAAATTTCGTTTCTGCTTTTTCAGTATCTTATTAGGGATATTAGTGATATTATGTGTGATATAATAAAGTTTTAGATATACAGTACCGGCCAAAATTATATCATCTTTAGGTTTTTTGAGTATAACTTATTTTAAAGTGCACGAATTTTTATTAAATCATAACATGTTTTAATGGTAAGTATAGCTTATTGAAGAAATAACTTTTTATTAAATAATGAAAGCAATAACTTGTTAAAAATTAATTTCATTAAAAATTTCCAAAATATGTTAAATTTAATAATAAACTTTAAACTATTTTGTAATAATAAATATTTTACAAATGAACAACAAAACTAGTTATAACTGTAAAAAAAATTACTGCGACACAAAAAACAAAGAAAGCACAAAGATGCGATTTTGGGGAAAATTAATAAAAAATTCGAAAATCATGGTATATTTTGTCAAATCTCATTATAATTCATGTACAAGGTGTACCTCCTTCCAGGTGTCTACTGTAAAATTTTTAGCGCATTTGATGTACAATACTTTGACGAAAGTTTTTTGAAGAAAGAAAAAAAAGGATATAATGATATAATTATAGGATATAATGATATAGTGATATAATTTTGGCCGGTACTGTACCAATGAAAATAAGCTTTTGTTACATTTAAGTTTATGATTTTATAATTTATAATTTTATCAAAGAAAAATCAATTCTATATTAAGGAACTTATAATCGAAAAATAATTATGAGTTAGCTCCTTTAAAATCAATAAACCATAAGTTACATCGAAATAATTTGCGGATAGAAATGCTGCGTAAAATGCGAGCAATGTAAGCGCTGCGCATAACTAGCTGTAGCTGGCAGACTTTTATCGCGATGTAACAAAATTATTCCGTTTATACAATTAATGTTCTACACTAGTTAAATGAAAACGCCACCCCGTAAAAGATGTTGTTTATCGTGAAATTACGATAGTTGCAAAATCGTACGATGCAGCATACTCATCGACGTGAAATGATCGGAGTTCTCCTTGTCCAATCTTTATTAGATTCCATTCAATCAAGTTTTCCAAGTTTTTACCATTTTTCCACGACTTGTTTTCTCTTGGTGTATTTGGTTTTACTTGTCCATTGGTGCGAAAAAACTCGTCCAAAGAAGGAAAAATAACCATCGCTTCTTGATGATCAAAAAGGGAGTAGTGGAAAACATAGACGGTGTGAGCATAGCGCAGCTGCCTGCGTTCTCTTTTATCAGATCTCTCACGTATAGGGGAGAGTAGCTAGTCGCGACGCTCGTCCTCAAGGAGGACAAAAAGAAAGGAGGCAAACACCGGACGACTACTAGATTAATTATAGCGACAACAATGGCACGCGCGGCTTCTTTGTTGGCCCTAATTAAATTGTCTCCCCTTCCTCGCGCACTCCTCCCACCATCCATCTAGTCGATTGCCACCTACGGATGATGCTTCTTCTCCTCCTATCGATAGTATATAAGCGTGATGAGAATCTCCTAGTTACTCGCTCGCTGTGTAAGAAGGAACGACGTTCGAGAGAAAGAGAAAGATATTTGTTCGTGCTCGACAATAGAGATGGGATGCATGGATGGTGTACAGTCATTTTTCTTTGAGATAACAGGAATAACTGTTGGCATTGCGACATATAGCGGTATATAGCGATGTATAGCGAAATCTCGATGTGAATCCCATTTCGATGGAAGTACAACACGGAGATGCGGCGGAAATTAGAACAGCGGATTAGAGCAACAAACGGTGTGTCGGGTAATCGGGCGTCTGCCAATTAGTGCGAAAGAAAATAAATGCGCGATTTTTGGAAAAATAACCAGTTGTTGTTCATAATGTTGGGTCGCGTACGTAAAGTTCTCGAGCATATTTGTGCTCTTTGTCTTTATTTATATTTCATTTTCGAATAAATGCATTATCTTATTTCAGATTGTATGAAAAAATCTTTCTTGCTTAGTAAAAAATTTGTAGGTGTAATAGATTTTTTAGTGAATTCATTTTGCTGTTTGCATATGAAGTTTAGCATAATACATTATCACAAGTGGAAAAAGCAAAATTCATGTTCTCTCATCTTTCGATAATGTATAAAAGCGCATAGAATACATTTACAACTATAAGTAAACAATTGTGGCTGGTTCTTCTCATCAAAACACGTAAGGCAAAAAATTAAAATATTTTACAATAAATTTTAAAAGCACAAAGTTTTGCTTATTTATTTAATCTTGTCTAATCAGTATAATGTTAAATATATGAGTTTTACAAAGAATGTGAAATAATTTGAAAAAATTTGCTTATTTTTAACAATATATCCTTTTTTTATACATATGCTAATTTTCATGTAATTCTTGATTTATCACAAGAGCACTTAAAGATTTTTTAATATTTCTGAATTATTGTTTGCAAATAAATCATTATTTTTGAAAATATTCTACTATTTTTTACGAGAAATGGGCCAGAAAAATTATGAGATATACTAACAATAAGAGAAGATGCGATCGCGACATTTTTTACGTTGTATATAGAGTTATATGATCGGATTTTGCTCAAAGCACTTTTAGATAGAATATTTATTATTTCAGTTAGCTGCCATTGCCTTGAATTTTGGCGTATTGGTTTCTGCTGTTTACGAGGGCATTTACGCTCGAAGAGGTGGCGACCCGACCAAGATTAGGGTCACGGATCCTCGTGGAACCACTATAAATAATCCAGGATATCGAGAATATCACCAACCTACAAACGGTAAGCTCGAACTGGATAGTAATTCAATTTCCCAAAATCCACAACCAACCAAATTTCCTTATTAAATCTAGATTCATTTTTTTTATATCATGCTGAATAAGTATTATTCATCAAGCAATTGCGGTATAAAGCTGTTAATACATGATTACCTGCTTTTAAAGCACATCTAGTTCCGTATGAAATTGTGTTTCTATAATTCGTTATCGACTTTATTTAATACTGGATAAGCATAATAAAACACCGATTTAATATGTATGGAAAATGTCAATATTAATAATAATCCATATTATGTATGGAGAAAACACGATAAAAAGGATTCATAAAGTATTTAAGCCAAGCAATATATAGTTTTAGCTCTTAAGATTTAAGACTTAATTTTCTAAAGCAATTTTTTCAAATTGCTTTAGAAAATTTTTAAAGAAATTTACAAAGTTAATATTTTTCTTACGTTGTGTGTGTAGTATATTTAACTTAGAGGTGAACAAATATGCCACACTTTGTCATATTCTGCATATATCTATTATTTGCCTTTAAGTATGAGAGGACGTCGCGCGCGCGTGTGCATTATACAATACAATACATACATAATGTTACTTTGTTGAATATACTTTGAGATATCTTCATTACGACTCGCTCCGATCTTTTCTCTTTGAAACACCCAATCTTGGTTTTGTCACGAAGTTACGAATATCGTAGATTGTATTTGTCGATACTTGATCGGTTTTCCAAAAAGAACTTAGTTTAGCCGGCTAATATAAAATCGATATAATCCTCGGAAAAAAAATATTCATGCCTATGTGGTAGTGAACAATTTAGAGGACGTTAGGCACAGATGTGATAACAGAACAATGAAGACGAGAAGAAAAGAGGGAGCGGGAGGGGAGAGAGAGAGAGCCAGGCGACTACGTCCTCTCACACTTAAATGCAAATATAGATATATGCAGAATGTGGCAAAGTGTGACATATTTGTTCACCGCTACATAGTGAAACAGCGTTGTTGCCGTATACCAAATACCATTACAATGTAGCAATTATGCTACGCTTGCATATCTTTGCTACATTGCAGCGTGTAAAGCTTCTCCCCAATAATATATCAAATCCATTCACCGTAACTCAATTTGATATTTGTAATATAAAAGTAATGAAAGTTTCTCGACTTAAGCGGAATCAAAAACAGAACAAAAAGTAATCGCATCATTAATTTTATTTCATCGCAGGTGGTACGATATCGATGACAGACGCCAGCGGTAAGCCGTACATCGGCGGAGCCGGAAACGGATCGACAGCATCAGTAGCGACTTCCGGTAGCGTGACTAGCACAGCCTCGCCCCTTAGAAGCTCCCTGAAGAAGCCGAAACCCCTTGGCATTCATAATCCTGGTTTCTCGGCGCATAGTCCGACCTTGTCGAGGAACGGCTCGCAGAAGAAAGTGCGTATACAAACGCATTCGACGGAAGTTTAATCGACGTTCAATTGGTACGTTGTCAGCGTAAGAGTTTGCAGCATCCTCGTCGTTTAAGGCTGTTATGACAGGAAATCGAATGGCGATGACAAGACATTTACTTGAAATAGTTCCACGTGTATGTTCCATTAACGGTAGGTGGTCTTCAATATTATTATCGTTGATCCGACGAGAGTACGATCAAAAATGAAGTCCGTATCGAACGGTCTTTGCCGGTCTTTCACCATAATCGATGATGTTTGAAAGTTCTCCATCGATGATGTCATTCATGATATTCGATAATGAGATTTTTAATGAGTTTCAAAGGTGCGAATCAAGTTGTTCATGAGTTTGGCATATTGTTATTACAACAGAATGTATAATAAATAAGCTTATGTTACGATCGATAATTGCTAGAATTCTTCGAAGCTACCTGAGTTAAATATCAATTCAGGTCAAATGCGCGATTAATGACACATTGAGTATTAGGATTTTTCCAATTTTTCTACAATATCTTTATACAACATACATTTGTATGGACTAACAGAAATGCAAATAAAACTACAAACAGTATTGCCGAGAGAGAATAGGATGGACTAAAACAGAGAAATATATCATATGTTGAAAAAAACAAAAAAAATGATTAAAAAATATTTCATATGATGTAAAATATAGTACGCGCGCGCGTGCATGTGTTTATAAGTAATAAAAAGTTAATATCATGAGCGTATTTTTGTAAATTTTATGAAGTGTCGAATAACAAAATTCGCACATATTACACAGGATATTCAGGTATCAATTGTATAATCCCATCAATAAATACTTGAAGTTAAATTAATAAAGTCAACATTTTAATTCAAACATTGATAAATGTCTGAAATGTCTTTGTTATTACAAATTATTTGTAAAACAAATACAGTAAAAAGTCAACTTTAATGCGTTCAATAAATTTTTAAAATAAAATACGATAAAAATATGAATTTTACAAAATAAAAATAGGGAAAAAACTTACTTTATTTTGTTGTTGATTTATGAAATGAAGATTACATTCTATATATATCTCTTTTAATGTTCTATATTAATCCATCTTACTCTCTTGTCTTATTAAGTAATTTTACATGTCAAAAATAAATAATGGATTGATAATTAAAAATTGTTGATAACACAATCTTGAAAAATTATTGCTTTCTTTATGAAAATTTACATGCGTACAAATGATACAATTCGTTACGTATTACATAATCACTAATCTGATCTCTATTTTGTATTCTTTTTTTTGTATCGAGAGATTTGCTAATCTGTATCAATTTCCAATTTATTTCATTATGAAAACAAATTATTCTGCTTGTGATAAAACATGATTATTTTAGTTATATTGCTGAAGAGTTATTTTATTAAGTAAGCATGTAAAACCGCAATACATAACCTTTGCTATCATCATTTCGACGTTAAAACTTCATTAGACATTAAAAATGGATAAATTAAGGTAGTTGTTCCACCAAACGCGTTTTCTTAGGATTTTTTTGAAACTTTGACAGATTATTATTTAAGTGATTCTGTATCGACTGGTGCAAAATGAAATTTATGGACTACACAGTTTTGGAGATATTTAATTTCAAAGTTCGAGTTTTTGAGAGTCTTATACATTGTACTATACGGGATACTGAAAATTTTCGTTATAAATATCGTTCTAACTTAGAAACTTTTCTTACGATTTTTATAAAAAACTAAAGTAATATTAAACAACAACTAATTTATTATTTAAAGATAGTTTTATTATAGCTTACTACACAGTTTCCGAAATATTATTAAAGAAATAATGAAAAAATTATTGCGTCTATTATTCTTTCTTCTTTTTGCGTCTATTATTGCGTCTGTTGCCCGATTTTTCAAACGGGCAGTTAGTCGTACGGGATTGGCTAGAAATAGTACATAAACAGCAAAAAGTTTTGGACTTAGGAATTACGACTACTAACTGACTGTACGATGTACTCTAGCATAAATTTTTTGTTTCGACTGTCGTGAAACAACTACCTTAAGTGGAATTTTTATAATATGGGATCTTTATATTTTTGCTCGCGAGCGTACGCGCGCGCACGCACGCACGTACACACACACACAAATCAGAAAATTATTACAACTATTTTTGAATACGTATTAGATACCGTATTAGATACATTTAATTAATTAAATTAAAACTTAAATTCGATCATTAATAGCGATAAGTTTCTAAAATATTTTCATACTTTAGAAAGTTTGAAGGATAGAGTGGAAAAAATTTAAAAAATATGTATAAATTTTTATATAACGTAAGACATGTACACGACAATGAACCATTACCGAATTTATAATTGACTTGTTGAAGACTTTTTGATTTAATATATAAATATTAATGATATAATTATATATTATTGTTAGTGTTTTAACAATTTTCCGTCCAATCAAGTACTTCATAATATTTAACAATAGTGTTCATTTATTATTGTTTTGCTGAACGCGTATTTTATTAAAGTGAATATTCATGATACATCACACCTATTACGTAGAAACTGTTGTTATTGAAAATTATATTATTTGATTTATTTATTATTGAATTTTTAAGTTGCATAATGTAACTTTAGTTTAACAAAAAATTTTGATAATTAAAGATTGCATTAATGTCGGTTATGTTAATTATAATGTATAATACTTTGATTATAATATAAGATTATAACACTTTACATGTTGAAATTTAAAATAGGTAAAATTATTTAACAATTAACTCAATTAGTTAAATTCAATTAACATTGCAAAAATCAAACTTTTTTTATTATAATACATTCTATACAACGTAATTTTCATTCAAATTTAGATTGTTGATTATTATTATTCAACATAACGGATTGTTGTGATCATCGCAAGATACGTGATATGTTTTCTTCTTTTTTTCTCTTTCACATTTTCACGTTTTCTTTTATTCATTAGTTTTTAGTAATAGTTCTATTTTTCTTTATCGTGAGAGGAAAGTAAAATTACATTATAACATCCGTCCAGCCCTACGTAGGCAGCTAGTTGTGAATACAGCAACAAAAAGAAAGATATATATATATAAATACATGTTTATATTTTATATAGTAGTTGTTTGTAATATTATATATATATATATATATATATATATATATATATATTACATATATCTGTATATATAATACATATACGTGCACGCATGTGGGGGAGGGAGGGAGAGGGAAAGATCTACGTATATGTATTTACATTTACAAAAGTTTATTATTTGCGTCGTGAAGATCGAGGCACATATTTGTTTTCTTTCCATCCGGATAGTATTATTACACTTTAGCGCTTATGATTTTTTTTTATTGTAATTATTGTTATTGTACAATCAGCGTATCTTTATTTTTACATAAATATTTATATGAGACCTTGTTGAAATTTGTTTGTCACGAACTATAATCGTTTAAGATCGTCTTATCAGTCCATCGAGATGTTATTCTAAATGAATGTTTGTTTATACATGCAAAATTTAATTTATGATTATGCGATCCTCAAACAAAACGATCGTATGAATGTAAAATCAAATTAGAAGTTAGGATTTAGGTTTATCTAGTAAGTTGAAGAGAGAGAGAGAGAGACGTAGCGAGATCAATTGCGACTCCCTAAGTATGCAATACTTTCTTGTATTGAAACTTTTGTAAAAGGGTACCACCGGATTATTTGTTCCAGTATACCTTATGTGGTAAACATATCGCAATAATAGATTAAAATTACTATGACAAAGATAATTTTGTATCAGAGTAAAGCAATTTTTAATTTGATTATATTCTACTGTAATAATCAATTATAATGAAAGAGGAAATATAAATATTTAATTTGCCGTTCTTTGAGACATTAATGCAGAAGTCATATCATAGAATCGGATGTTTAATTACATTTGATATATTTTATTCGGATAGAGTAGTTACATAATAAATATATATCACTTTATAAAGAATTATATAAAGATACAGTATTCTGTTTTTTTCTTTTTTTTTTTGAAGATGTAACTCAGTAATGTTTATTGTCAATTTTTTATAAATATGAAATTTATAGTTTGAATAGTTAAATTTAAAAAATGATTTTAAAATTTATGTTATTTTATGCTGATGCAAAATTCTCACTGCATTCTTTATGTCATCCCATAAGATTGTTGTGACATATTTAATTTCCTTGTTATCACCTTATACCAGATAATGTTAATAGTTTTATTATTTAGATAGTGAGCCGTTCAATAATGTGTAATCATAAAATATAATACACGCAGATTATTGTATATACTACACGCAGATATTTGTTCACATTCTAATGCGAACGATATATTTGTCACATTTGCACCTATCTATTTAAGTTAGCTGTTTTTGTAAAATTTATACGCATTCAATGATATTATTGATAACGTGATATATAAATGAATTCTACACGATCAATTTTATTATACAATATACATATATTATACATATACATTATACGTGATTTGGTCGTTTAATGATCATATTGATATCAAAATATTAGATCTACATTAGAGTTGATACAATGCATTAATAATATTGATTGTGTAGGCGTTATTTATGTGCTTGCTAAGAACGGCACGGTAACAAATTGGATAATAAATGAGTTTTAACAAAACACATATACGACTTTTATTATTGTTGTAGATTTTTGACTTTATATACAATGTATTCATCATCTGTATTGATTAACATAATAAGTGAAAATTTCAAGAACAAGATTCTTGTGTGGGTATATTTTAGAACTATTAAATATATATTTTAGAACTATTAAATATATGTATATTGTAAGTAATATTATGTTTTAATTTGAAATTGCAATTCCTTATTGCAATATAATAGTATATGTAACACACACACACACGCGCGCGCGTGCACACATAATATTTAAAAATTTATATATATATATATATATATATATATATATATATGTGTGTGTAATTTGTTTTATGACATAGCAATAATTTAAGAAAAGGATTTAGGAAGTGTTCAAATTTTTTTTATTTTGTCTGTCAAATGGTTTGAAATCTACGATTAGGCTGAAATAAGATAACACACAGTACAAAAATTAACTTTTATTTATTAATTTACAGACACTGGAAAAAAACTTAACGAAACTGATAATATGATATAACGCACGCGTCTCTCACAATAATTATGTCGTAGAGAGGACAAATTAGAAAAGATGAATAAATTTCAAATTTCTCATCGCTATCAAATGACAACTGCTATCAGGTAAGTATAGCGAAGATAATAGTTTTAAAGTTGACATGAAACTCGCGACAATTAATGTTTCTATCACAAGAAGCAAGATAATGTCCTATGTACTTTTCACAAATTTTCTTATCCTTCGAACGTGTTAAACAATTTTGTCAAGGTCCGTCCGATTGAAGGGTTGATAAAATCGCCTCATGAAACAGAATGCGCATTTCGTCATGGAGATCCTTCGCGAAAACGATGACGGCACCAGTCTAGGAACCAACAAATATCTCGCGATATAAAAAAAATCGTACAATTTCTCGAGACCATGAGAAACGTATTAAGGAACACTTTTCCAGGCCACGCCTGAGCGGCAGTGACTATCCTATTTATTGAATCGAAATTCGAGACGTGTGCATTAGGTGAAAGTAATATAATTTAAAATATAGCGGCGTGTGCGCGCTGTATTTTAAATAACAAACTTTCCTAGAATTTATAATTGCGGAAGACAGAAATTTACTTCATGCTTTAAAAAGCTCTTCCTGCTAGAATAATTTAAATAAATATTGTATAGTAGTTACTTGAAAAAGCAGTGAAATGAAAAAGATGCCTATCGTTAAAATCTTTCGTGCATTTTTAAATTGTGTCGATATTAAATTGTAGGTCCGACATAAATTAAAAGAAAAAGGGTTTTCATTTTATTAAAGATAATAATAATAATAATAGCAAGATCACAGAATTTGCGTCCGAGGTATCTACAATAATTGTGTGTGTAAGTGATCGCTGTTCGACAACCAATTTCGAATCTCGATTCGATATTATATAATCGCAAATACTAAATTAAAAGTATCCTTCCCTATCCTTCGGAGCACTGGAGATCAATTCTCGCCTCTTCCACACCGGTTGCGCTGGCACGCGTTTCTGCGTCGATACCGTCGAGGAGGCGGAGGAGGAAGGCGACATCGCCGACGTGGATGTCACGCCAAGTGGTATCTTGCCAGCCAGGGTGTTGGCATCAGGTATATGGCGCGTCTGATGCCTCGAGTCCGTGTATCGCCTTTTCGTGTACTTTTTGCTTTCGCTGGAGGTCACCGTCGAATTCTTGTTCGTTTGTAGATTCGTGGGCTCGACATCTGACCGTGAGATCTGCAGCATTCTTTCGATATCGGCGGTCTTGGACCTGAATCACGTGAGAGCATATTCGCGTTAGTTCGTATGAAATATTTGTAGAATTTTCACGAACAGTCTGGAAATCATCTCGCTAGATGATACGAACGGAATGTTTTCTTAATGCAAAATCGGAGTTACTTTATTTTTATATTTGTATTACTTGTTTGTCCAGTAATGTTGACCACGTATAATTTTAATGTAATAAGATAATTTATGTTAATGTTATGTTAATGGAATAAGATTCTTATAAAACTTCAAATAATTTTTTCTCGCCAGTGAATAATAATCAACAACTTTTCTATATCTTCGATGATAATGTTATTAGCGTGCATTATCCATTCTACATTATCATATGTAACATTCTTCACTTGAGAAGGACCTAAACCTGAGGCCGAAACGTAGTAATTAATATTAATAAACTAGCCAGACAAGTCGAAGATATAGAAACGTTGAAGATTCTTATAAATATCTATATATTGTAATAATAATTATGAGATCTGATGTAATTTTAATTTTTATCTATTTACTTAAAACATCATCTTTCAAAAGAATCATATAAAACGGCAAGTTTTTTATGATTATATAAATAAATAAAAAAATAAAAGTTAAAACTTTTAAACTTTTTACCTATATATGGTATATTTACCTACATATATAAAAAAAGACGTATGTTTTGAAAAAATATGATACTGCAATAATAGCAAAGGGAATAGAATATTTATAAAAGCATGAAGGAAGAATCCCTTTTGTGCATCTACGCATCAATCTCAATAAAGAATTCATTGTAATAATTCAGTTTTCTAGCCAAGCAAGCTGTGCAAAACTTTGCAAAGACTGCCGCTTTCTAAAGAACTTGACGCGAAGAGAGGGAGGAACGGAAGGTGTTAACTGCAGCAGGGAATAACAGACACAACAGGATACTTACCTCAAAACCGCACCGCCGATACAAGTGATGCTTGGTGTGTATGGTACTGCTGTACTCCTACTCGTTTCCTGTTGGCCAGTCGATCTGTTTATCTGCTTTACCTCGCCCGAGGTTGTGAATGAGACTCTCTGGAGCACCGCCTGCTGATCCGGGATATATGAAACAGCGGTGACCGCACTGTCGGGACTCGCTGGAGGTGACGATGCCCATGAGGGCGGGGAACTCAACGCTTGATCGCCCGACAAGGTTGCCGAGGAACCCACGGCACTATCACTTCCGTGCCTTCCTCCTGAAACCGAAGATATTAGAATGAAACAGAAACTTTATTTATTTGAGCTTTTTTTTAGCTTATTAGAATCCGGTAAGTTTGTATGTCTTATCTTAATGACTGCTATTATTAAACTGCGCTATTTATTTCCTGCTGCGAAAATAAGAATGTATAATATTCGTAATTAAGGCTATTCGGGAGTAATGACAAAATTTGTCTTATTCAAGTGAATTCTGTAGATTTAGTCGTTAAAAAAATTCTCTCAAATTTTCAGACAGTTTAGGAGATTCATTAACGAGATAATTGAATAACAAAATAACACATGCTCTTATAGTCAAAAGTCTAAAAATTCACATATTTCAATTAAAAATGGTGAAAAAATTTTGAAAAAATATAGAGAGAATAAAGAAACTTATATTTAAAAATTATGCCAAAGTTCCAGCTGAATTAGGAAGGTAATTAATTTGTAATTTAAAAAATGTAAATTTTTTCCTAATGATGTAGTAGATATGGCAACGACGTTCGAATGGCGATAAGTTTGAAAGCGGAGTGTCGAAATGTAACAGAGGTTAGCAAAAACGGGCCTGGTAGCTACATATAGTTATACGAAATATCCTTAGTCCGTTTTCAATAATTTTTAATATTTTTTTGCATTAAAAAAATAAATAGAAGACAGGAACAATAGGTAAATTATTAAAATAAACTTTTTACTTTAACAGATCACAACATTTTTATTGCTTTTGAATGTTTTCTTTTATAAACTTAACAAACTTCTTAAAAATTGGTGATGACTCGAACAACATTATTTTCGTCTTTACCAAATAATTTTTTGATTCCAATTTCATGCTCAGACTTAAACGTATCAACAATAACATCATCAAGAAATGCCTGCTTCTGTTATTTTTTTCCTGTGGTTAAACTTAAACAATCCTTTAATGGTAATAAAGTGTCTTGAATCACTTTAGTCTGTCTACAATAATGCCGTGTTATGTAAAACAATATACAATAACAAACATTTCATATACATATATTATTGGCATTGTCATCCAGCCTTGTTCGTTATTGCATTTGATTCTGAATATTGTTATTTTAATAACTTACGAACATTACTTTGATTATTTATTATTTATATTACTCTTTTTTTCTTATATATTTGATTTTGTAATCATCGAATGATATGTGACACGAACCTTCGCTGCAACCGGAAATAGATCTTTGCCTCTGTCGCCTCGGAGGAGCGCTCGGTTGTCTTGGTGCTTCCTCGATGTAAGGAATATCCGGGTCGTCGAGGTTCAAGGTGAACGCGTCGGACATGGGTATGGTGAGACTGGCGGTAATAACTATCGGCGAAGATCTTCGCCGAGGATCGGACGGATCCTCACTCGATCCGCTATCGACACTGTTGCTTCTACCGTCATCCTTCCTTCGGCTTCCTGATCTTTTTGGTCGTCGATGCTTTGGTCCAATATCACCGCCGACACCCGCGGTCTGATGTAAACATTGTTCTCTTGTCCACATCTAAAACAAAAGAAACGTTCTATTTCCACACAATAGATGCTTCACACGTAAAATATTAATAACTAATAAAATAATGTTTAAATGATAACTAATTTTTTATCGGCAACAAATATCAATATGAAATATTTTTTATTATATCGGTTATGCCAATATATGTTATTAAATTCAATAAGTATTACATTATTTCGTAATTTTAGAATATTTATATTTAACTTTTAAGTATTTTAGTTCAAAGCTGTTTTTTAATTTTGTAAAATATATTTATAAAATAATTTTTAGGAGTTAAAATAAAGTATCTTAAATTTTGCAAAATTAGATTAGTTTTATTAAAATGGTTATATATAAATGACTATTAAAAATGGCTATACATAAATTCTTAATAAATATAAAATACGTATGAAAAGTATAGTTTAAAAAAATATAGTTAAAAAAAATATGGTTTAAAAATATTTGTATACATATACAATACATCTATATATACTTAATACATGATTGAAGTGTTTGAAGCATGAATAATTTAAGTGTTGAATAGTTTTATTTATTTATTTAAAGCAGATTTGTGTGTGTGTGTGTGTTTTTGTGTGTTGTGTGTTTGTTTTGTGTTTTTGCGTGTGTTTTGTTGTTGTGTGTGTTGTGTGTGTGTGTTGTGTGTGTGTGCAAGTGTGTGTGTGTGTGGAGAGAGAGAATAAACTCAAAGTTACTGTTATTCTTTCTCAAAATGTTCTAATTGTACTGGTTTGAAAATTTGTTGGCAATTCTCAAAAATTTTTTTAGTGTTTTTAGTGATATTTATAAAATCTTTTTAAAAATCTTTTATTTTTTTAGCGGCTTAATATCTTAATAAATCAATTGTAAACAGATAACGAATGTACGCAATTTCATAGCACCTTTTTCGTCGTCGTCGTCGTCGCAGTGGTCGTCGACATAGTTAGTGTCTCCTCTATCGAAAATGTCTCCGCCTCACTACAGGGGTCTACTTCATCTCCGCATTGTCTGCAAAAGCACGTACGGAACTTTGCTTTGACTTTTTTGTCTATATGCTACTAAACTACGATTCGCACACTAGGACATAAATATGAAATAATATTATTTCGCAACTTTGACAGCATTGATCGACCGCTGCATAGAAACAGTTTCTTGGCTCAAAATTTTCACAAAAATTTATAACTCAAAAAATGTTTTTATAAAAAATATACCAATAAAACATTTTTTAGATATAGAATATGTAGATTAAGAGATAATTAATCGCTTAACAAAATTCTTAACTGCAGATCTATGAAACAGTACAGACATTTGAAAAATTATCTTTATGATTTAAATATATATATGTTTTATAATATTATTTATAACTCAGTACATAAAACAATTCAAATGTTAACGTGCTTCGTTATTATTAATTGTAAATTAATTGTTCAAAAAGATGAGAACAGACGAATGAATGTGATACTCACTCTTCAACGCGACGAGAAAGGGTGATATCCAACTCTGTCGGATGAGTATCCATCATATGCTGGTATACTTCATCCAATAGTGCCGCTGGTACCGTGAACAATGTCAATGTGTGTTCCAGAAGTGCTCGCATCACGTTTATCACATCTATTCTTTCTTCGGCTCTCTCCGCTGAGATCTCCGATCTCACTTGACCAGGCTTGACGCAATGCAAGATATTTGGCGCAAACACCTGGAACATGATCAGACGTTTCTGATTTATACATTACCCAACCCAATATCGATTTCTAATTTAATTGAAATTTTCGTAACAATTGACGTATCAGCTATCGAATTGATAAATTATATTTTTTGGTACGCATATTTGTCACAATGCAATGACACTCTTGACATTTGTAAAATCTTATGATAACTACAGAAACAGAATTTATTCTTGTTAAATATTTTCTTGATTAAAGTTAATTTGACTGCCTTACTCATAGTAGATTAAAGATCAATTAAAGAATAAAAATTTGAAATGTGAGAACTCGTCGTATCCATTTGGTTGGAATTCCATCCATTGCTGTATATTTTGATGAAGGATTAATTGATAAAGAATTTTTACGTATTTTAGTCGAGAGGAAATGGGGGAGGAAGAAAGAAATCATCGAGGCGCACAATTCGAAGAACGGAACGGAATATTGAAAAGAAATCGAAGTTGAAAAGTGTCTCTCGGTACTGACAGTTGCAAGATTTGTCGTGTCCATTTTATTTCCTGAGATCCACTCTCCCGTCTCACTCTTTTGGTCCTCACTATTCGCCGCAACGACACTCAAAAAGTTTAGAAGTACCCAGAGAGTTTCGCGATTGGGTGTGGGTAGAAGTTGAATAAGATGCTGCAAAGCTTCTTGCTGCAGTCGTCTGTTTCTGATTTCTGGAAAATATTTAAATAGCTCGCTTATCGTTTTTGTCGAACAAAAATTGGGAGATTGAAAATTCAAATTGGATCAATCGCAAAGTAAAAAGATTACAGGAAATCGATCGACATTTTAGCATACAAATAAATTTGCAAACGGCAATGCAAAATCTATGTTGTTCGGGATTGGATTACAAAAAAAAGCTAGGAAAGGGCAGATAACGTCACGGTTTAAAACCTGATTTTTGCTTACTTTGAGTATGCACGAAGGCTTGATATAGATCTCTACAAAGCAAGGGATCCGGCAGATCACGGAAATATTCCTTCAAGAGGGTAGCTACATCATGGGGACATTGATCGGAACCTATTTTTGTCTCCCGACCGCAATCAAAATCTTCTCTTAACTGGAATAATATTATAGAAATATCACGTTTAAAATTAGCATAAAAGATACACAGATATACCTTTCAGAAGAGATTTGGTTTATATAACTTGCAGAAAATGTAATATAATCATTAATATAATCATTAGAGAGAGAGAGAGAGAGTTACTTTAAAAATATATAAAAATAGATATATTAGTTATATTGTCATACTAATTTATGTCGTCGAAGTAATCGATTCTCCGTTTGATAAATGTTTAATCTCCATTGGCTGTTGTAATGAGGCATTAGAGACATTAAGAGAAAAAATCCAATATTGCACCGATTATTATCTCTAAAAAAATATATCTGAAAAATTGCCAATTTCCAATTTAAGCTCATATTAACAGTGATTGAATTATCGAATGCAATTAATTTTTTATTAATGAATGTTGAATTTATATATATATATATATATATATATATATATATATATATATATATACTTTTCCTATTTTTAAAAATAAAAATATAATAGTAAAAATTATTACACTTTAAAGAATACTGATTGGGAAAATGATAATTGTATATTGTATTATATAAATAAACTTAATCGTATTGAAATTATTTCACGTTGAGAAAAATTATGTCATACAGTTATCCTGAATTTTTTTCCGAGATAAGTATCAAGGTAAACACAAATGTTCTCTTGTTATAATTTGAGGAAAACATCATACCTGCCTCACCCTTTTCTTCGAGGGTGACACGCGAAACACACCTAGCGTCCGGAGACCAGTGGCCTCCAGATGTCTAATGCATTGCCTCACGATACCTGGTACCATGTCCCATTCATTGACAAGACATCCTCCACCACTGTCACTCAACTCGAGTACTCCGGAATCACTTCCTGTAAGAGCACCTTTCGACGACAGAGATTCGCAAGAACCTCCCTAATTCGTTAAAAGAAAATCTCATTTGTATAAGAGAACAAATAGGTAGAAATAAAATAGGTAGAAAAAGTAGTAGATATATTATAAGAAAGAGAATAGAATATAGGACAGAGAAATTGAAAATCCGTAGATATATTGTTCGCTTTTTTCAATATAAAACACCTAAATATATTGTATGTCTGTAGATGTATGCATAATTTATTATATTTTCAAACTACATACCAAATTTAAAACATCAGTTTTGAATGCGAGTGTCTAAACATCCAATCTCATGTATCAAGAACACAAGAGGATGTTATATGTCTCCTTATTTAATGATACATGAATTTATTTACACAAACGATATAGGTACTATATCAATAAAAGCGCATTCCATAATTAAGTGTTTTCGCGAGCGGATCCCTACTGTTACTTGAGGATGGAATAAAAATCTCTTATAAAATTGAGAACTCCTAATTAATCTGCTGTTAAAATTAGCAATCCCATTTCCCCCTTCTATTTGCGTTTCTGGTCTATGATGTCACCTCGGGCGCGAAAGACGCACGTGACGTCGGCACGAGAATTCTACGTCGTCCTTCTCGTGTCGCATGTAGACGATCGATCGATTGGGCGTTAGGCGTGGTCTAGCACAAGGATGCCAAGAAAAACGATGGTAGAGATAGATCAATTAAATTTTTGACAATATATTTTTTATTTAAAATATTTCAGCTTTTGCAAAATTATGAGATTACTTTTGCCGTTTTTTTTCTATTTTCAAAATAAAAGGGACAAAACAAAATTGTTTTTCTTTAACTTATTTCCATAATTAAAATAACTTTCGTCATTAAATTTTTTAAAAATGAGAGTTATCAAATTTTACAAGAAAGACCAAACAATAGATTAGATAAACATGTTATGCCACTTTGTCTTATATATTAAATTATACGACGTTGTTTAATCACGCAGTTTTTTTGTAGAATAAGAACTAGTTATAGAAATATTGCTGTTGCTAACACCATGAAACTAATCTCTTTTTCTTCTTACTAGATTAATCGTTTAACATCTTTTATCGAGATTAGCTGGAAGTAAACCGTAACGTATATGCATGAAGGTGGGGTAGAGATATTATAAAATATATTGGTGCTATTTCTGCCGATGAAGCATAGATATTTCGGGTCTCGTGAACAGCTGATTTAGCTCTTGGTTATAAAAATTTCAAGTGCAAGTGACGCATCAATTTTTGGTTTGTTGCACACTAGTTTCCATTACCACTGATCCATTATCTATTCAGATATCTATTCGATATAAAATAATATATATATTTTATTTCTTTTCATATATTTCTAATTCTCTTTTTCTTCGTCTCTTCTTGAGTTTTTAAAAATATTATTACTTTGTTCTCATTTTCTTATTGTTTTTTGCTGTAACAAAAATGTAACATTAATTTTTTTCGTATTTAATGTTTTTATTTTGTATGATTATTTTATTGTTACTCTAAAAGTGGTTTAATATTTTTACATGAATTATTTTTTACTTACTATGCTCTAAATTACAACTTGTAATTTTTTATCTTTATTTGGCCTTTCATCCTTGTTTATTAAACACCATGATTGATTGATTTAGTGATCAAGCTTATGATTGGAATGAACTTTCTTTTAGTTAGATGTTAATAAATTTTCATCGATATTAAAAAGAAAACTATTTTTTATAAGAAAACTACTTTCTACAAATTAATTTAATATGCATAAATTATTAAATTAATTTGTATAGAAAGATATATATATATATATATATATATATATATATAACTTTTTATATATATATATATATATATATATATATTTATTTATTTATTGCGAACTGTCCTAAGGGACAAACAAACGGTGTCAGATGAACGTTTGTTCTCAAGCAAAGTGTAAAAAAATTTATTTTTTATTTAGATGGCAACGCGTCCGATCAGCATCACAAGATATTAACTTTAAAACTAAAAAACTATCACGCCCAAACAAAGAGAAAATAAAAAATTGAAATCATATGCAATTTTTATATTGCATTTTTATAGTGCATTTTCATAAAACTGAAGGTAAGTCAAAAGATATTGTATATCTTTTATTTTTTAATATTTTTAATATTTTATCTTTTATCTTTTAACACTTAAAATAAATTTGTTTTAAAACAAAAATTTCTGAATTTGACTACGATCCTGTTAGATTTTGAAAGTAAGAATTGTACGAAACCATATGGTTTTATATATAAATAAAAATTCTGAAACACATACATATGTAAAGTTAAAAGTATGCAAGTTTTATTTAATTTCTAAGTTACTCGTGTCGAATGTAAAATAGGGAAATTGTAACTTTTACATATAAATATTTTCTAGTTATCGAAATTAATTATCATCACGTTAGATGTAAGAAAGAAGTTTACTATAAATCGATGACGCATCTGTCCGCATTTTATAATAAGTGCATATTCGTGGTTGTCAATTAAATGTATCTGTCGAAAAATAACCACTTGCAAGCTCGACATCTGGTCCGCGTTGCAAGTAGTCATCGATAAACCGCTTACGCGACGATGACGTAACAAGAATGATGATGTTAATGACGTCGTCAAGAAATTCTGTTGCGCATCGACATACTGGTAATTTTAAGCGTTATTCAAATTAACTTTTAGTTTCTAATAATAAGTTTAATACTTGGTTACCTCGTGTATAAGAATGAGAATCGAAAAATTGTGTAAATTGTATGTTTTATATTTATATATATATATATACATTATTAAATAATAATAATAATATATATATATATATATATATATATATATATATATATATATATACATGATGCTATTTTATGTTTCTATATTTGTCCGTCGCTCGGCATATCTTTAATGGTCGGTCGATCAGCTGCCAAGCTTTACCACTTGAAAGGAACTTTCGTAAGTAATACAGGTCAACAACTTTAACAATGATGGAAGTAGATATACAATCGCGATACATACAGTTGTGAACATTCATATTTCTTTTCGAACATTTCTATTTATTATTATTACAGGGATGTTAAATAAACAATTAAAAAATAGTGAAATCTTATTTCACAAAAAAAATTAAAATAAAAAGACTTTAGAAACAGATATGTTTCACAACAAATACCATATGGAGTTAAAGTTACGACAATCGACTAAAATTCCAAAAGTCATAAATATGGAGGTACGTGTAAACTCTCTGTAGAAATATAAAATTTTACAAATATAAACTGCGCAAATATATATAAAGTTTGTCAATTAGCTAAAGTAAGTAAAGCTAATATCCCACATTTATATAACAATTTTTACAATATATTTAAAAACACAATTCTCTTATGTATTATAATAGTATAAGTCATACTCAATAATAATAAAATATTAGTAAAAAGTATTCTATCAGCTAATTTATTTTAGAATTTAAAAAAATAATCATAATGATTACATAGTTACTTGTTAGGAAAAAAAAATTTGATTTCCAACAATTTCTTACCTCTTCCGTTTTCGCTGTCACAGTCGTTGGTGTTTCTATAAGGCTAGAGAAACTAGCTCTACTACCGTGCCGACTACTCCTGCTTAAGCAACCAATATCGGGGACTTCTCCAGTAGCAATCCTAGCGATCCTATCGTTCTCTATGCACTGCGATAGTGGTATACCAAACACTAGACCACCCGCGATATCTGCAAATAACAAAATAGATAAAAAGGAATTTGTATATATATATATATATATAATTTTAATTTTAGAAATTTTTGTATAATTTCTTTAGAATTTTTATTTCAATATATAATAGGTAAACTTATAATAGGTAAATTTTGCTTTTTCCATTAAAGAATATTATATCAGTTTTTGACAATATTATGGATTATTATAGATGTTTTTATAGAATATTTTAAATTTTTGTTACAAATGTGATATCGCTCTGTTCCATCTAATATGAATTAGTGTTCATTAATTTCGATATGAATATAGAAAGTAGTGGCAAAGATTTTATTATAGTCGGGAGGTTCCAGATTCGAATTCTGGCTGAGATGATATTTTTCTCAACAAATTCTTTATATTTATTTAAACAGGTTGCTTATTAGTACCAAAAGTTAAATCAATTGATCTATAGTACATGAATGTACTATTCCAACGGAGAGCTATGTTTCAAAATCGACAAAATTATCGGCGCGCAGTCTTATCGTGTTGGTTAGGTTAGGTATAGAATATATAAAAGTATAGAATATATTACAGAAAAGTATAGAATATATTACAGAAAAGTATAGAATATATATTACAGAATTATTATTATTAAGCTATCAAGATCCTCAGACCGAAAATGGTATATTTCTTTAGTAAAGAAAAAGATTTTATTCATCTTTTTCAAGATGTCAAAAACTTGGCTAGCAAGCGATCAACGAGAGTATTATCCGCTTAATCAATAAGAGATCAATGTTCATCTAATCTACAAACCGTCATATTTATAGATACAAAAAATTTGTATGTGTGCTGGTGTGTGTATTTTATATAAACAAATTTCAATATCGATATAATGCGATATCGATAAGACGTTCATTAACGATATTCATAAAATTATTGTAACAGTTTTGTTGTACTATGATATAATGTTTTAATCAATTAAATACGTTTTTTCTCAAAATACGAATTATTCAATAAAAGACTTTATTCCTGCAAAAGTAATTTTTCATTATATTAGAAAAATAATTATAATGCTAGGCAATAATTAATTCATTTTAATTTTAATATAATTTTTAACTATTGGAGATATTTTTGTTTCATTAAATATTAAATATATATTATAAATATATATTTATTGTTATATTAATTGATTTCAGATTAGCTTTAAATGTATATAATGATTCTGTTCAAGTTTTATTCGAGTTTTACCATTATTATTATTATCTAGACTTTCTGCATTTAATATCGCTAATTCAATACAGTTTGAGATGTTTTAACAACTCGCTTCCTGACACTCGAAGAAGCAGACTATTCGTAGAAATGACGTGTATAATGTGACGGTAATTAGCATCAACATTTCACCTACTAGGTAATTGCGTGCATCCTTTCAAAACGCCGCCAAGAATCCACAAGACTGCGATCTGAAGAGAAATTCTGCTCACGTCTGTCTTGCTCATCAATCACAGTATAAAAGCCAAGTAAATTTAAAACATTTGCAACGAGTCCTTCGCCATTCATTGAGGATCACGTGATCAACTAGGTTGATTTACTTTTGATGATATAATGTTAGAAGCGGATATTTCACTAACTATTTTTGTAATTGACATCCATGCAAAAAACTTTTTGTCAACGAAATCGTCAATTTGTTGTCCGATAAGGCACATTGGTCGCTTCATATATGAAATGATTATCAATAACAGCAGATTATATCTTTCTAACATTTCGAATCACTTTCGTTCTATTATATTTCCTTTGTTATTGAATTAATTTTATTAATTACTTGATAACTTAATATATCAATTATTCAAAAGATTCAATTTTTGAAAAAATCTTTTTACTATCTACGTAAAAATATTTGGCCTCGTTTTGTTACTTTATTCACAATAACAATTTTGTAAAAACTGCTGTTTTTGTGATCGGTGCTTCTTTGATCCTACTTCTGTTCTAACATATATAATAATAAGATACAGCGTACGATGATACGCTCCGGATATGTGATTAAAACAGTCTGCTTTTTCTAACAACATTTGTTTATTGATAATGCAATTTTCAATAATTTTCCTTTCTTCGAAAAAAAAATTTCGCAAACTGCTAACTGTCACGGCTAGTGACAATCCAGAGAAAATATTCAAGTTTGATGGTCAGTTACCTCTCGAAGAGTCAGCTGAAAATCAAAAGATAACGAATCGTATACTGGTCTGATTATAGACCACGATCTGGAGCAAGCTTTTCTCACTTCAAACGTGCTTCTCGAATACAAGCAAGAAACATGAGGCACTTTACGCACTACAATGTGCGAAGAGAACGAGTCTCTTCTTAGAAAACGTCGAAACGATCGGCATCGATCGTCAACACTTTACCACCCTCGTACGATGGGTCCAACGATGTTGGATACGTATTTAGATGCACAGAGTGCGAGCATATGGACATTGTGTGTATAAATATCCTCGATGTATCTTGTTGCACACACGCGTTTAAGTAATTGACATTTCCTGATAGGATATATTTATACGTAGATGCAACTTAGTTTATCTGGATCACTAACTGTATTCGGATCACTAACGTACTTTAGAAAAATTTATGGCTTTAAATTCTCTGTTGTTTTACGTTTAAGAAGAATTAATTGACAATAACGACCGTGATTCTTTATGTCACTTCTGTAAATTATTACCATTAAACTATTACTCTTGTAAGTTATTACGCGACAAGTCAAGTAATGTTGTCGATTTATTAAAATAAAAAAAGTTTTAATTCGAGAGAGCGGATTTGATCTCATTTTATTTTTTACCTTTTATTTTACATATAAGGCATCTATTATTATTTTTGTTCCTCTCTTTGTTATATTATTTATTAATTTTCTGTCTACATCTATAACTTTTTATATTGTTTTGATAATATATAAATAATATTATTTCTCTTTCCTTATATTACAGAGTTATTAGTACAAGATTGGATTAATTTATCTTTTAAAAGCGATGTCTTGTTTGTCTCAAGAATAAATAAATATCTATTTTGTTTTTCTACATCTCAGAGATAAAGTTTTAGCTTATAAATCAATTTATAAATCGCGCGATGCATGCAATGAATCGCTAGAGGAGGACACGGTACATTAAAGGGAGTGAGTGCTTTATCGGCGAAGACAGTTGTCCGATTGACGTCTGGTGTCCCTATGCATGGGCACTTGTACTCAACGCGCGCGAACCACAAATAAACCTGATATATGCGGAAATATGTACCGCTACCGAGCACTCTGTGACTAATTTTAGCCGACGAAATTGTGTCTCATACCAGCCTGGCCAACCGAAGCTAATACGCCCGTTCTTTGCCGTCTCTATATAGCTAAGTAAATGCATTTTTCGCTCCAATTATTGGATTATACCTGAACACATATGGAATAATATTGCATCTTACAAGTTAATTTGGCATCGAGTTAACAGATATGAAAAATATGAACTCAAAGTAGCGTATAAATTCTCAGAGTATCTATACTATCCATAATAATAAAAATGAAATAATACATTATTCATTCTCACATTTCGATTTTAATGTTAATTTTGCATTTAATGTTAATTTTTTATGCAGTTAAAACATTTTTTGTATGGTTAACTTTTTTCTTATATTTTGCTTATCTTTTTTATCTTGTTGCTTTTATTTATTATGTAAATATTTATGTAATACAAAAATGATAATTTATATATTTATATATTTGTAGAGAGAACTTGACAATTTCTTTATCGACTGTGTGTGCCAAATTTTTATTCGCCACAGCCAAATATTAATACAATTATCACGAACAGTGCGAAAGTGCAGTACAAAAACGTAATCGCGCACTCACACAGTACATGATTAGCTCGTAATGAGACGGAATGAGAATAGAGCTGAGCAAACAGGATGTGTTAACAGGACACTCGAGGGATTGTTTTTAAATAAGATTGCAGTTTCCTCGCATAACATTTTGTTGATATTTAACAAAATATCATATTCTGCAAAAGTCCCACAGAATGGAAAGAATGGTATATATAATTTGTGCTTTTTTCCACAGAAACTTTTTCACATTTTCACGGTATTTCTTTTAATATATCTTTGTTGTATTTTTTATTTAATAACAAAAACCACTAGAGCTCATTTTTGCTTTATTCACTTGTTTTTATTATTTAAATAATAATTACTAAAATTTTATTTTATTAAAATAAATGGTAATGAATATGTTTGGCAAATGTGTTCAGCGAGTGGTTTACTTGACTTACTTTTCAATGACCAAGCATGGAATTCGCAACAGCGGGGCTACAAACAGTCGACTAAAATAGATTAGATATTAGTCCCAAGAGTAATATTTGTCTTTGTGTGCCGTAGATTAAAGTATATATCATATGCATATATACATATACGCGCGCGCAGAAATGTCGTAAATGTATCAAGTGATAGAGCGAGCACTCCCTCGAACTTCGGTGCGTCTGTCTGAAAATAACTGAACTAGTTATTCTTCAAATAAATAATTGTGCTATAAATATTACGCCCGTTAAATACGCCGTTTTCTATATATTAAACTACGCACCGTCTTAATTATTGATTTGATCGAGTGAATTTTCTTGATTCGTTACTTTCTCGCAATAATTTCGATGAACTCTAAAACTTTTGCTGCTAGAATAATTCACGTGTTCAATATTTTATATTCTTCTTTCTATATAAAAAAAAAAATTGGGAATCATATATATATTATAAATAATATCTTATATAAATAATATCTTCCCAGACAACACGTATGTCTAAAGACGTATTAAAAAAGATATCTTTAAGACGTCATAATCTCTGGGTTCGCAGAAAAAAATATAATTTAAAAAAAATGATTTACATTACATTTTATGTGGAAGAGGGGAAGCATTAGTTCATAAAGAGAGACACGAGAAAATTGTTTCTATTGTTATAATACTTTCTTTGTCTATCTGTGGGAGAGTGTCTATCAAGAAACTTTTCTAATCATATCATGATAATCCCTGAATTATCACTTGTTATACAAATTTACATCTCGTGTTCAATTACTATATTGTAAGTATCCAATCAGTAAAGAATGTTTTATAAATTTTTGAAAAAGATATTTTAAAAATGTTAAATTAATGAGTTAAATTCCCTTTTATTTATAAAAAAATTCTTTTAACGTTCATTTAAAATAAATATTTAATAAACAAATAAAAAAATATAATTTTCACAAATCAATTATACAATGTATAATTAATAAATAATAAAAAAAGAATTATTCTAAAAAACCATTTAAAAAACTGTCTGCTTCTGATTGGGTAATAATGTTAAAAATTCTAGCAATTTTATTAAGCATTATTTTAAATTTATTTGAGTATCAATTAAAGATTATTTATAACGTGTTTATAATTTATACTTGTTTTAAGTGTAAATCAAAATTTAAATATAAAAAAAATCGAAGAAGTCACGATCAATTTGTTTAATTGAAATAAATAATCCTTACGGATTATCAATTAAACTTACAATTAGTGTTAGCAAGAGTCACATAAAAGAATTATTCTAATTTTAGATGTTCTGCTTATAAATTTCTTTTGTATATCGTAAATATTAAGATTCTCATTGAGACAATCGAACAAGCTCGTTGACCGGGTATAACGTTTCGTGAACTCACGTTAAGTCACTCTCAACGTGACCTAATAACCGCGATTCATTGTCTCTGTGATATCATCATGAATAAATTGCACAAAAATGTCGAATGATATCTGTGGAATTTGTAGCTCGTTCGTTCGCGAAGAGACTTTTAATTGAAAGAGACAAATACAACTGACGATATGAATAACATCACCGTTTATTCTCGATCTTTGATCGTTTCAATGCGATGAAGATGCAGCGCTGTAGCCGACGGCACAAATAGAAATTGGCGCTTTGTAATTACCTTTTTCCTTCTCATCTTTTCCTTTGTTGTCGAAGAAGCTTGTTGTGAGAGCCTTCCTCTTTAACAAATACGCTCGTCTCTTTGGCTTCGTGGTCACTGACCCGGTGCCGAGCGATTCTGAAAAGGAAACGGAGAGAACGACCTCATAAATTTCATATTCCAAGGTATACTTTGTTTTATTTTAATACAATACATATCTATGCAATTCATTTATAAAATCAGAGCATCGTGTCTGCTTTTAATAATAAAAGAATAATATTCATAAAAAGCTATATTAAAAGAAATTCTTTTAAAAATACTTGCTAAAGTTGTAGATGATTTATAAATCTTAAACAAGAAAGAAGAAGAAAGGAAATTTATAATCATAATGTAATAATCTGCGAATTTTGTTTCTTATTTTTTAATATAATAGTTTTCATATTGTGATTACTTACACTTTTAATCTAATTTAATGTTATTATAGATATCTAACTTTATATAAACATATTTATTTCTTTTTATTTTTTTTATCGATATTAGAACTATGTGCTGTGCAATGACGCATTTTAAAATTTAATTTTATTATAAAACCGCACTTGGATCAGTAATAGAGTAATATCGTCATAAAATACTTGGTTAGAAATGTTATATTATATTTTGTATTTTCGACTTTATTATATTTTCAACTTAATATAATAAAAGTTATGTTATGATATTGATGATATCAAAAAGAAAAAGTATGTTTTTCTTAAATAGTAAAATATGTTGAGTTTAATGATTTAATTACAGCGTAAAATTTATTTTGATTATTTTATTACAGTGAATAATAAGTTCAAATAAATAGCAATTGTCATATTAACTTTTTTCGAGAGATTATTACAGAGGCTATGTGTGATGAGAAAAGTAAAGAATAAAATAAAAGTTTTAGTGGTTTCAATCAGACACGATTTATTGCAGCAAAAGTTTTCTTTACAATCTATATTTCACGTTATGTAGTTATATTCTATCCTGTACAGTAACAAAGCTTTAATTACATTCAGATTCTCTCGTTTACGTGTAAGACTCATATCATGAAAGAGGCTTTTAAGACATTCAAGAGGAGAAATTCAAGTGATTGCTTCACTGTGAGCCAACACTCACAATCATAAACACATCAATCATTTAGAGTTCAAACGAGACAGCCGAATGATGCCACGTCTTTCGTGATAGATTTCAAAGTAATGTTGTAGATACACACATGGAGAGATTCACACTCTTATTATTACATCTTGTAAGAAGACGGTCGATTAGTTGAAAATTAAGTTTTTTGAAAAAATAAAAATTACACGCAATATTAAACCATGTATGCAATGTAAAATCAAATAAATTATCTGATTAAAAAGGTAAATAAAAAGATTTTTTACATTTTCTAAAGTCAGGATTACACGACGAGTTGCTCGTGGCTATTTCTTTCAATAAGTTCGCCTTGGAATTCTTTTTCTTTTTAACTTGATGTAGCCAAACAGCAGTAGACTTAAAAATAATCCTAGCTTAAAAGTAATTATTTTATCTTTCTTTTTTTATTTAACTAACCTTTAAGTTAAAACTAATAAAAAAATTTACTTACAATTGAATAAAATAATTTTTCAAATTTTGACAAGAAAAACTGTCTTAAGCATAAAAATATAAGAAAATATAACATCTAAAAAAATTTATATGCACTAAAAGCGTGAATTTACTGAAAGGAAGTAAAGGAAACTTTACATCACGGACAACTTACATCGTACGAGGGCGTTGACGAGAGAGAACAGGATTCGATTCTATAGGACATACAAAAGCATCCAAGAAATTCATGACTCTCATCGCTGTTTGTTAAATAAAAGCCAGCAGGTGCCGCGTGCTTAAATACGCTAGGAATTTCGTTGAACGCAGTTTCCTCCTTCTTTGCCTCCGTTCCGAAACAACTATATTAATTATATTCTACGATTAACGCAGCGTAGCATGCAAATGGCCTTAATGAAATTGCATGTGCTAAAGGAATTTCTTTCGATTTTAAGGAATGGAATGTGAATATAGAAAGTTCAAGAAGATTGTGGATAATAGTTAGAAGCAATAAAAAATATACATATTATAATGCAAATGATATCATTTTTTTTGTTTTTTTAATGAAAAAGCTTTGAATGTAACAAATCAAACTTAAGTTCTTTTGATTTTAGATTAACAACTTACCGCTCGGTGGTCTAATATGTACACCCAGATTGAGAGCTTGAAGTTTCGCAACGGCTACCTTGCAAAGAACTTTCCTCTCAATATCGGAAAGTGTTCGCAACGATATATCCTGTAGAGTTACACGCCGATTCCCTGTGCCTGCCCATGTACATTTTCCCTGCGAAAAGAAAAGAAATAATGCAATCTAGTCAACTTAAGACTAGTTATTGTGATTTATACCTGATAGATCTTGAATGAATTTAGTGTATCATCGCGACGAGAGACAGTGTATAACGTACAAATTAAGAATGCGGAATATTTTGTCGCGCACACACAACAGGATTTCTGAATAAAATTTAATTCCGGCATCTTGGCGCTCCTCGTTATCGTGCAACGATTATTCAAATTAATCTTATCACGTAAAACTGCGGAATTAAAATTTATGGACTCGCCATCGAGATGGCTCGTCTTAAGTCTTGCATTATTTTCAATGTTATTACGATTAGTCCATTCGTTTGACAGTTGTTTCATCTTGGACGAATTTGAAATGTATCAGAATCGCGATATATTCTTGTTTATTAAGTTAATAGTTACGTCTGATATGTCTCATAAAATTTTCATGATCAGTGGTCCCTGTGCACTTCAGAGATAAAGAGATATGCAGGTAATGTCGAAGAAACGCAAGATTTAACACAAGAAGATGTAATATGACGGATCATAACTTATACATTTTCTTTTCATTTCATGGATAAGATCGAGTTAATCTTGCAACAGATAAAATTGTATGAATGTTTCTCTCGTGTTTTCAAGAGCACGCAGTAGGATCGAGCCAAGTTTAAATTACATGCAAAGGTTTAACAGTGAATAATTATATTTGTTTTAATTAGTATAACAAATTAACACTAAATTTTCATATTTTAGTAGAATATTTATTATACGTAGAAGAAGATAATATATTTTTATTTATTAATTATGTATAATGCGCACATGTACACCTCTGTGTGTGTGTTGGGGGGGGGGGGAAATGTGTTGACAAAAATTGTAGAGAAATGTGTTTCAGCCATTCATACTTTCGCCATTTGTAAACTTATCAATCGCGAGCTATTAAACAAGTTCAGATTATGTTATTGGATCAGTATTTTACAGTTAATAGAAAAAAATAGCATTCGTTTAATAACGTTCTTTTTCTTCTTTCAATTCGCGATATGCAGGCAAATACATTCTTTGTGTATATACAATTGTGTACAATTGTGTACATTTGCTGTAACCATATACTCTTTCATAACATTTCATGGTTTTGGAAATATTCAAAGAAAAAATGAGTAATAATTAGTATTATTTCCCAACAAACAATTTTGTTAGATTCTTTTTTAAAGTACAGTAGAAATGCAACATGTATCATGTTGTATATATATTCATATATTTGTAGTATATAGCAAGTTATGAAAAGAAGAAATATGTGGCAAACTGAAAATCCAACTTGCAGACAAAAATTTAAAAAGTATTTTGTAGTTATTTTTATAATTAAAATTTATTAGCAATCTTATTAACATAGAAGTTTAATAAATACAAAAAATATTATTTTGAAACTATTTCTATAAAGAAGCATAAGTTTAAATCAAATGTTTGATTGTGTGTTATTAATACATTACAATAAATATAATTTAATGATATATATAACAATTTTGCACAAAAGATATAGTTTAGTTTTAATTTTTTAATATAGTTTCATATTTCAAATGTGATCTATCAATTTCATTTTTGTTTAACTATTTGATTGTAAGTAAAGAAGACAATCTTTATTTGTAATCATTTCACACAATCAATTTCTCTTAAAAATAAATATTAAAGCAAAATCCAATAAAATAAAACAAGCAAATAATCGAATTATTGATAATATTAAAAAGAACGAGTATGAGAAAATATGAAGAAAATAAAATGAATTGCATATCTGTATATAGTATTGGTACTTTATCGTAATAGATGTCATCATTATGTTATCACGTTGTAATGTAACAAATGAAATTCCGAGACAGTATAGAATAGACAGTATAGAATAACGTAGTGATATTGCAAGATACGAAGCCACGATATGATGAAATAAAACTGCAATGAAAAATCGCCGACGCTTGGCGATGGTTCATTCAGCATCGAATTTCAAACATTTTCCATCTTAAATTATTATTTATTTTGCTGACGTCATCAGTATGTAATGACGTAGTAGTATGTAAAATGGAAATAGCCGAGACATGCTTTATCATGATTAACATTACGAACATTAAGAACAATCGTGTGTGTGTGTGTGTTATGTGAACATGCATTTATATCCAATGTAGATTTTACTTTTTCTGTTTGACAATACGATACCTACAAGCTTCTATAGTACAATAGATAGTGGAAAATTAAAATGTTTCATCATATATAAAACTCGATTTAATTTTATATATCGTGTCTCCGCGATATAGAGAATTAAATCCCTATATGTCCATGCAAGGGGAAAAATATCCCTAAAGCAAAAAATCTAACAAAGTCATATAAAGATAGCTAGATAGATAAAAAAAGGATTATATATAATTATATATAATCAAATTACCTTATGCGAATGCGAATATCTTGATCTCAGGCAATATCGAAATAGTTTTTTCTTTTTTTTTTACCTTTTATTTATTAGGACACAAGAAATATACAAACAATGTATATTACAACAAATTTTTCATCATAATATATATATTATTGTTATTAACAAAATTATCTGTGTAAAATTATATTTCGTGTTAATTTCGTGTAAAGGAGAATTTAATAATTTCTTAACAGAAATAGTAACTGTTAACCACACATTTGTAGCTTTAAATTTCTTAGAAATTGAATAAAATATAATCTTTAATTAAATTTTCAATAAGTAAAGAAATAATATCACATTTGTGAACCAGAGATCATTTTATATATGTCCATATACTACCAATAACATTTTTTATAAGATATAAAAATGACACCCATTAATAATGAAACATTCTAAATTTTATGGATACATCTTTATATATCCATAAATAGTTTGAAAATATTTAACCATTAATTATGTCAAACTTTACTGTTCTTTGCGATTCTGCGTATTATTCGTTGGAGAAGCGTCACATAAGAATAACGGGTGCGGAATAGCAGTGGTAGTAGACTTTGATTTTAGTGTATGAGTATATCCGAGTAAGCAGCAAAATTTAAGTATGGTTTACACACATCGCCACGTGCGCTCGCTCACGCTGACTATTTCTGGCGGCGCCAGCGAAATTCCGAGGCCCTAAATTGGTTATCACGCTTACCATTTAACGAGAATGTCTGCCACAAGGTCAACCCCTACTTCTTCTTTTATATTTTCTCCTTTCACATCCTTTGCGCATTAGTACTTTAAAGGATAAAGAAGTGTCAAAGAAAAAAAGAGTGAATATGATCAAATACAGTACATATCGGTACACAACTCTCGCTATGGAAGAAAATATTCTGTAACTATGAAAAAAGTATTTAAAAAGTATAATTTAAATTAAATTTTTAAAATTAAGTTAAATATAAATGTAAAAAATTGCTCTTAAATTTATATCACGATATTCATTATTATAAAATATTACTATTAAAAAAAAACAATACAGTTACGTTTTTCTTAAATCTATGAAAATAATACAACAACATTGACATTATAATGTATGAATGTTTAAATTATAAATTATAAGAAGGGACATATACTCTTTTAGAGACCCGTTAATAGGGCACAAATATAGAAAAGAAACCAATAAATGAATAAATGTATGTTTATAATGGCATTATTATTTAATGGATTATTTCTAAACATATTTTTACTAAACTAAAGATTATTGTATATTGCGAACAAACAGAGCAAAAGGGGAGAAGAAAGCATGCATATAGTATTCATGTTTATCATGGTTAAAGGATATTTAGCACATTGTAATAATTGTAAATAATTTTTGATATCGAAATTATAATTTGCAAGAATAACTTTCCCCAAAAATAGCGCAGGCATCAATTGCCAATTTCGACAAACACCCTATAATTCTTACTCGTGAAGCTTGTGCTCCTTCAAAAGATATTCCTGCTTTGAGTAGCATGGATACCACCGCCAAAAGTTGCCATTACGAAAATGCGGGTCTATGCCAAATTCATGATATCTACTGTTTCTTTTTATTAAGTTTTTTCCTAATCTCGCGGAGACGCCAAAGAATGCGTTCGCTATAGTTCATTGGAAAGTTTACGAGATATATTTTATATAATTAAATTTATATTTTATATTTAATATAATTTCCAAAAGATGCAGTTTATTTTTGCCCTTAGCTGTCTCATCTTATCACAAATAGCAAGAGAGAAAATTTTACACACAACTCTACAATTATAAATGTAACTACTACTATTCAGGAAAATCAGAATTAGGAAAAAGAATATATTTTTAACGATTTTATGAAAACAAACTATTTCATTAATTAAATATTTATCTTTGTTGAGATAGTTTTCGCATAGCATACATGCGCGCGCACATCTGCACATTGTAACTTTCTGCAGGACTTTCTCCAGTCTATTTATACTCAACAGATATTAAAAACTGGATGTCATCCTGGAAAAATTGAAATCAAACCAAATTTTGAATCTCAAAAGATTCGATTTTCAGCACTTAGTGAATAAAGAAACATATACATTCACACTTCAGATTTATACGTAAAGAGCATATAATGAAAGTACTGTGTGAATTCCGAATTCTGTGATATTAAGATTCTTTTAAGATTCTTTTATAATAAATATATAAACATGCAGTTATTGAGGTTTCATTAATAAAAGAGTTTGAAAATGTAATCAGTCATTGCAAATTAAATTAACCTTTCAGAAATGTCGAAGCCTGCTTAATAAAAGTTTAAAAATTTTTGTGTAAACCCCCTTTATAATTTCTGTAATTATATCGTAGGTATAATAATGTAGTATATAAGATTAAAAAAAAAGACTCACCTGAGGAGTCCACACGGACGGTTGATGCGACGCTCTCGATGTGCTCTTGCTCCTGGACCGCCAAATCTTCTTTGCCACCAACCGACTGCCATGATGCACCACGCTACTCGAGGACTTACTCTTCTGCATCGCTGTGCCACCTGCGGAATTGGCGGACGATGACGTGAGTGCCGGCGAACCGGGTGCCGAATGCGGTTTATCCTTATGCGAGTTGGAACCATGCAAAAGATGGGACAGGAAGGACTGATGGTGATGAGGATGTTTTATGGGAGTGGAAGAAGTCTCTTCGAAACCGAGACCAGCGTCGATGCTGCTTCTAGAACTAGCATTCCTGCTGACTGGCGGAGATGTTGTCGTGTCAGCATCCGATAAATTTTCGGACGGAACCTCTCCGGAACCGGAAGAGGACATTTCGCGATAATGTACCACCCAATTATCCTCTGTCTGGCAGCCCTTGTTATTGCCGTCGTCATCACCAGGTTTGGTAATCTCACCCTTGGCTTTGATGTTACGTAAATTCCGATCATAATTGACCCGCTTAAATCGATCAATCTTGTCCGCGTCCATGGACTTCTTCCGCGCCATCCGCAGATACCTCTTGATGGTGTCACTCACGGATGGTGATACATCGTCGTTGTCGACGCTACTGCGTCTTCGCCCGCTGGACTTGTGTGATATTTGCTCTTTTTGGGATAATTCTTCCTTCTCCTTCTCCAATAGACAGGAGTCGAGAACATCTTGAGAAATCGGGTCGGTTTGCACGCTATCATCGAGAAAGTTTCGGTCGGTGCTAGGTTCTTGGACAGCAATTAGAGGCGGCGGTGAGATTGGGTCTCTTCTGGGTGATCGATTACTAGATTCTTCGATAGGCGCTCTATTTCTCTCGTGAGCCCACCATCGAGTGGACGGCGAACTATACGCACCGGTCGCTCGGGGTCCCCTAAAGCCTCTAGTGCATCTCAAATCGAAATAGAGTTTTTCGAGAAGTTTTCGATCTGTTAAGATATCAGATGTAACGTGCTCCCGAGAAGACGATTTGCCATAATAACGACTCAGCGTCTCCATTAGCGACTTATGAACGTAATCACCCTGATATGGCAACATGGATGCTGGAACAACATTTTTCCCACTAGAAATACTTTGGGTACTAGAGGGAGAAACCTTCTCATGTTTAGCCTGAGCAACAATCGTATTTAGATGTTGTTGCAGCTTATCTATCAGGCTACGATAGTCGAAGGGCTCTTTCCCTTCCACCTGTTCGACAGTTCCTTGTGACTCGATGGCCATTCTCGGATTGGCCGCGTCTCCTTGCATGTTCAGGTACTTCTGTAGCATGTCGGCTAGCTCCTTGACCTCGGTGTCATTCTCCTGAGATATTTTGCGACGTGCTACCGGACTCGAAGGTGTGCTGTCGTCGTCGCCGATACCGCTACCACCACCTCCGCCACCGCCACCGTCATCGCCACCACCGTCACCACCGCCGCCGTCGTTGCTACCGTCTGTCAACAGCCAATCTCTCGTCGCCTTCGCCAGATCAAATTTGCCAGACTTGGTCGTACAAAGGACGAAACTCTGCGGTGAGTTCCTAACGTCGTCGGCCTCGTCGGCCGAGCTAGCCTGGGTTCGACAGCTGCCGCCTTTGACCTGTTTGCGACGTCGTTGGGCGCGAAAGCTGAGACTGCCAGGATACGAGGCTTTTCTCCAGAGAAGAAAGCGCGGTTCTTTCTGGCACACTTCTTGAAAATATTGCTCGATCTTTGGTATGTCCTCTGGGCGATTGTGGGTACCGTCGGGGATGAGACGTCGGCCAGCATCGGCCATGTAGCGCCACGTTTTTCTGGTGAGCAGCCATCGCTCTTTAACGGGCTTGCTAGACCGTTTAGTTCTGCGATCTTTGGACGTAGGCGGTGTCCCGCGTATCGAGCTCGCGGTGTCCGCACTGTCGCGACGCGAGCGTCTCCTGCCTCCACCGGGACGCTCTGCCATCGTCGCGTCCTTGTCCCGTCTCGCCACACGCACCACCTTCACCGATTTGTGTCTTTCCGGTGCACAATAGGGACGGCTCGCGGACGGCTGTCCACACACCCCGTAGAACAATCACTCTACCATGCCAGCCGGCATATACGCGAACTCGTTTTTCTTTACTCACTCGCGACGACCCATTGTCTCACCTTTGACTGGAAGACACATCGGGCGAAACAAATACGCTTCGCGCAAAGACATATGCCATTTTATTTAAATACTTTATCACCAAAAGAAATGTCACCCCTCGATCACGGAGATCTAGGATGGTGATAATAAATTTCGCTGTTATGCAAACGACCACTGGACGATCAAATGCCAAGCGCGGCTGGCTTCAACGAGAGAAATTCGGACTAACGAAAAGCTGCGCTGATACTTATTACGAGACCTATGATTCAAATGGCAATAACGGCTAAACTTAAAGAGTTCCGATACTAATAAATCTTGTTTAGAAAAATCGATAAGGATTAAAAAGACACTTGAAACGAGAATTCTTTCACTGTCGTGCGGCCTACGAAACTATATCTCCACATAGCGAGGCCAGATACGAGAGACAGTGTAAGACAATATGATACGTCCCGACTTCGTTTGTGGACGTCGAAATCGCAAACGTTACAAGTTGTCCGTGTGAGCCGGTAAGGTGGAAGCTAAGATACGCGACTACTGCTTCTCAAGGCGTCGCGACGCTCGTGGACTCTCCGTGTCTAAAAGCGTCTTTGCCCCTTCTCTCCCCTTCCACCTTACTCGCGTGCGGAAACGCGAGCGAACAAACGGCTAGTGTAAGAGAGGACGGACGCTGCAGAAACGACAGCAATGGACCAAATCGAGAAAGAGGTACAAAGATGTAGAGACTGCCGTGGCCTCTAGAATGCCTGGACCTGTCGCATACTAATCGGAGGTGCAACGTTACGACGACGTTACGTCGTCATCCTTTGCCAATTATCAGTACGACGCTTTCTGGCGGCGTACCATCCACGGCCATTGGCGTTCTTCGATGAAACAATTTCACGACGGCATATCGCAACTCGTCGCCATAATATTGAATACAAACAACAATGGCTCGTATTGAACTGCAGAAGGTGTCAATGTTTATGAATCAAAATGAAGATAATCGCGGCAAATAGTTATTAGTCTTATCAATCTTGCGAAGTTAAAAGAGAAGGCAAAAAAAGATTTGGTAGAAATATTTGAGACCAAGTCATGAATTTTATCAGATTACATATATTCTACAAGTAGTTTAGAAGAAATCATTTTTAAAAGTATCACTTTTATAAGTATTTTATAAATTTTATCTAAATTAAATAAAAAAAATAGTGTAGCGATAAAAAATGTTTATTAAAGCTTAAAATATGTTTATTAAAGCTTATGTATGTAAAGTTTAAGCTTAATTATATTAAAAGAAATTTTCAAAATAAGATGTCAATAAAAATTATATATATTTATCAGGACAAATAAACTATATTAAAAGTAAACAAAAATTAAGAATGATTGAAGGATTAATTTTCTTATAACTTTGAATTTAGTTTTAGATTGTTATCATAAAATTTACGAAATAAATTACTGTCAAATTAAACATCTAATTTTATGATTTAAGTATGTGAGAGCTTACAATTAGTGTTTTTATCCATTTGTTTAAAATACTGTTAGAAGGAGAGGGGAAGAGGCAAGAAGGAAGGAGGGAGGGAAAGAGAGAAAGAGAAAAATTCTTGAAAGATATAATATTTTACCTGCGAGAATTACATTTATTCCACGGATATCCACGTTGATATTCACTGATCTATGTGAAAATGTGAAAATCAAACTTGTATTTACAATCTTTTTCTACAATTCTGATTCTAATTTTTCTAATTTGATATATACATTTAGAAACATTTAGTTATAAAATACATAGGTATGAAATTAGGTATAAAATTATATAACGTATAGAAAACTCAAAATTTAAAAATATTTTTGTTTCTTGAAAAATGGGAGTTTATTTATTATTTTAAATATATAATACAAGTATAGATTAAATGCATATTCTTTTAATTTTAATCCGTATATTTTACTGTTTCTTTACTTAAAAAATGTTAAAAATGTTTCTTAAATCGTATACCTACCACCTAATTAACATTATATTCACATGCTAATCTAAATATATTTAAAAAGAAAAAAATTCACAAAGCTTTCATTTTAGATAGCATTATATAAGAGAACTAGTGTGATTTTCATCTTTCTTTGCTATATCTTTGCGCTGAATTTTACTATTATAACACGATAACAAGTTTCAACGCATTCGAACGAATTTAAGATTAGCATTTAGATTAGCATGTGAATATGTTAATTAGGTATATTTAGTTAATTAGGATAATGTTAATTAGGTGGTAGGTATACGATTTAAGAAACATTTTTAACATTTTTTAAGTAAAGAAACAGTAAAATATACGGATTAAAATTAAAAGAATATGCATTTAATCTATACTTGTATTATATATTTAAAATAAGATTCGCTTGACAGACACTTCGGCGTCTCGACGAATGATGTGAACGCATATTCTAAAGATAAAACGATGTGTGTTATTTCTCCACCTCGTTTCCTCCTTTGTCAATTTATCACCATTTTTCTGCACAATTTTGCTTGCTTTTCTTCGTTTCGGAAACATTCAGCTCGTTGGCTTTCACTTTTAGATTTACGACGTTGATCTCAAAATTTAATATGTAAAAACATATTTACAAACAATATGTAAAATACCTTTGGAAATAGGATATGTATACTGCACGTGGACTATATACTGGACATATAAAAAGAAAAAAACATGTTCAAGTGTAGAAATAATTTTTAAAAAATTCTTTTCACAGTACACTTCAACAGTTACTAAATAACTTGATTAATTTTAAATCGCGTAGAGAGAGAGAGAGAGAGAGAGAGAGACTTTAGTAAACATTTTACAGTCTGTTCTTCAGGTTTTACACTTGCGACATATTACTGATATGATAGCTGACAATATGTTTTTACTGATCGCAGAAAACGATGGAAATGAGCTTGCTGCTAGTATCCAATCAGCAAAGGATGTTTTCAAATAGGTCTTTAAAATTTTTGAAAAGATATTTGAAAATCGTTAAATTAATAAGTTAAATCCCCTTTTATTTATTTTAAAAAACGTTTATTTTAAAGTTTGTCCCTCTCTTCCTCACCCCTCACCCCGCTCCTTTTTCCCCCTCCTTTCTGATCTCGCTCGCTCTCTTTTTTTTTTCTATATCTCTTCTTCTGTTCTTCGTTTCCTTTTCTTCTTCTTCTCTCTCTACTCTCTCCCTAACTGTGTGTGTGTGTGTGTGGGGTGTGTGTGTCGTGTGTGTGTGTGTGGGTGTGTGAATGCAGCCCCTCCCTCCCTCCCTCCCGCCCTCCCTCCCTCCTCTCCCCTCTCTACCTCTCTACCTCTCTAGCCTGTCTCTCCCCCCTCTCCCATTCGTCCACCCCCCCCTCCGGTCCTCCCCCCTTTTGTCTTTTGGTCCTTCCGTCCCCGCCCCCTGCTCACCCCTCTGCTTCGCCCCCCTTTGCCCCCCCCACCCCAACCCCCTCTTGCCTCCCCTTTCTTTCTTTCTTCTTTTCTTTTCCTCTTTTTCCCTTCGTGCAGCCCCGTGCCGTGTCTCCCCCTGTTCCCCCTTCCCTTTCCCTCCGAATTATCTTTGCACTTCTTTTTGTGTCTTACTTTGGTCCGCCCCTTCTTCCTCTCTTCCGGCTACTGCCCCGGCGTGACCATCGACTGCCGCTCGCCTCTTGTCCTCTCAGCCTCCCCTC